>BSYO01000017.1:1212778-1576557 GCA_033239525.1 Nepenthes gracilis | reverse complement strand
TTACTTTCCAATATATATCTTCTAACACTCAAATTAAAATTTTCTACTGAAAGATAAATATGTTAGGAAATAAGTGTGGGAATGTAAAGAGGATGGGAAAAAGTGTTTGTATGAAGTGTAGTACTCATTACGTATACTTGACTTGGTGGAGTGACTTTAGTTGTTATGCATTCGACTAGTAGAGTATCTTTAATTATTTTGTACTTGTTTGATGAAGTGTCTTACTTCTGTAATCGTTTTTTTGACATTGTTATCTATCTTTTAGACTTTGTCCTTCATCTTTTTTATCGTCCCCTTTTTTAGAGGGGAGGCGCCATTTTGGTTAGCGAGCCCCTGAGTCAATGTGTCACTTACATATGTAACAACTACCTCAATTTAATGGGAGAACCGCTTGGGTTTTAATTGTTGGATTATTGTAATCAATGCGAGATAACTCATTAAATGAACCATTATGATAGTTTAATACTTCACTATTCGTGTCGTATACCCTGATTCAATCATTAGGCCATTCATCTAATGGGCTTTGTGGCTCGTCTTCTATTGGATCATTGTCATTTAGACTTATACATCCACACATTGATTTGGATCGACTCGTATCTAGCCATATCCACCAATTAGCATGAAAAAATAAGATATTTAAATCATTGATATCATTTGATAAAAAATAATATTTAAATTATCATTTGAGATTTCTTATGACTTGATAAAATATTGTATAATATTAATTTAATAAAAATATTAAACTAATTATATTATGATAATTTAGGTGTAATCATTATCAAATAAGCTATTAATGGATTGTTTGACTTGCTAGTAAGAAGGCATTACGTCCTTTCCATTTTGTAACAAAAAGTTAAATTACCAAAATAAAAAAAGAGTAATATTATCAATTCACTTATTTATATACTTATATTAAAATTATTAAAAATATATATATGTCTTATTTTATTTTAATTTTTTCTCTATTTCATCTCTTTCCATTTAATTTTAATAATTTTTATAAAAATAAATACAAAAAAATATTATTTTTCAAAAGAAAATAAGCCCAGGGTCTAAAAGAAAATTAAAAGCTAAAAACTAATAAATATGAAATTTCCCTGTATCCAATTGCAAGGGTGGTCCCAAGCTGAGGGCTCTATTATTGCAGTTTTGAACTATCATGGCCGTAGCCATGATAAAATACGAAATATGAAATACGCGCTTCGCATTTTTTTTATTAAAATTTATATTAAAAAATAAAAAAAAATTAGTCCAAAAAAAAAAAAAAAAAAAAGCAAAACACAACTGTGCATTGGAGTCTCCAAGCAAGGGTACCAAAGCCACTTTGACTTCGAAAATATGTCATATTATACAAATACTATCTTGAGATGGCCAATATTAAGTTCTTTAAATTTTCATCAAATACTTTGTAATGTCTTATTTTTATTTATAATTTATAACGTCGCTATAATAATTTTAGAATAATTTAAAAAATAATTAAATAATAAAAATTAAAAAAAAAATTAAATTTGAAGAAGCCGACTCAATGTTTGAATGGTGCTTGTTTCGCACTCATGCATGCTTGAAGTAGAAGTTACATGCCTGTTGCATGCCTATGTGACACTCATGTGTAATTTGGATAAAATATTAGTGCCTAAATTACATCTGATCTGATGCTCATATGTCACGTCCCAAATCCTGATCTTATAATCAATTATTGATTAATCAATAACCATTTAATAATATTCGGACGTAAATTTCATATTGATACCTTGATCGATCATGATTAAATATATCAAATTGTACACAGGACCCAAAACATACGCCACATTAATATGTGACTTCGATACCGACCCAAACCACGATTGTATACTCACGTAAGGAGTGATGCCTGTCCAATGTATAATCAGAGTACACAAACTATAAAAATATGAATCATAATATATTCTGATATCGACAACTAATCATCTGACACCCAACATCCTAAAATAATCATAAGACCACAATAAGTTAATTAACCGAAATTTAATCAACCGCTGTCAACCGCTAGACAGCCTACATTTTCACATTCTCAACCACAAATAATAATATCAAAACAACTGACATTCAACTTAACTATATAACCCACTGTTCAAATAACATAATCATCAATTACTGTCATCCGAAACTAAAGTTAAAGCTAAAATTATAACATTAAACACATTGACTATTGTCCAAAAATATTAAACAATATCAAAACCCATAAAATTCTATTCTAAACTCTTTATAACAATCCAATACTTCATTTATATTTATTTAACAAGAACCATGCATCTCATTTAAGGGGGTTGGTAAAATAGTAATGAGTAAGTCAAAAGTTCAGTGATGCATATAATATAATTATAATAAATATATTTTTGTATTAAAAATATATCAAAAGAATCAGTGTATTAGATTTGAATGATATTTCATGAAACTTTATAACAATTATATAAATCAACTTATACTGAATTTTCAAGTTATCTTATCATATTCTTACTTTATTCATTTCATCAAATCACACTCAAATCTAATTTTTCTTAGGGACCGGGGCAAAAGATTTTACCGACAAAGGAGCAAATAATCAAAACTTTGATTATATTTATTTTCACACAATTAAGGTCATATCTTATTATTTAAAACTAATAAGTAGTCAGCCTATATACAACCCTATAGATGAAACGAACGTTACTTTTTACCCTTGAACAATAGGTTTAAGCACTAATACACTATTATAATATAATAAGAAATATCATAATATACTACCCGGTGAATCATAACTCTGTCGAATTTTTGACTGGTAATACGGTACGTCACAATTGGTATTAGAGAAGGGTTGACTTGGGAGATACCTTAGGATTTGAATTGATTGACCATAGTTGAGGGCTAAGTTAATTTGATTAAACCCGAAATATAGATTGAACTCCCTCTTTAAGTAGGTCTGTTAAGTCTTGCACGGAAGTCTAACCCTATTGTTAATGCATAATGATAGGAATTAAGATGTCAAGTCGGGGAAGAGGCCCCAAGGCCGATCCTCGTCAAAATCAGAAGAAGAATATCTGAACATTATGGGATGTATGGCTGATGTCATGGAAATGATGGCTCAGAGTCATCACCAACCTATGCCAGCCCCAGTTCCAGTCTAGCTCTTGCCCTGGCTCGAGCAAATCTGGGGGTTACGGGGTACGACCGGTTCAACAGTGAAAGGGCGCCAGAGTTCTTGGGAGATCCAGACCTGTTAAAGTAAAGGTATGGATCAGGAGACTTGAGAAAATCTTTGCTGTTATTCGTTATCCAGAAGAAAATAATGTGACGTTTACAACGTATAAATTGGAGGGAGAGACCGACTATTGGTGGGCAGTGCAGAAAGGAGCCATGGGAGTCCTCGAGGATCAGATTAGGTGGAAAATGTTCAATGAAGAATTTTTCGAACGCAAGTATTTTCCAACTAGCCTCCGCGAGAACAAAAGGAAGATGAGTTTTCGCGGCCGTGGGAATCGGACCGTGGTTGAGTATGCGGCTAAGTTTATGGAGTAGTCTGATACTCCCCCTCATATAGTGGATAATCCGGTCGAGGGCCAAGAAATATCGGTTTGGGCTAAGGGACGATATCGAGGCAACTAGTTACACACAAGTTGTGAGATTGTAGAGAGATATTGGTGGGCTCTCATTTTTAAGAGAGAGTTAGAGTAGTAGCAAAATATTTTGCAAGTAGGTCTAAAACCGATGAAGTTTGGTAATGCGTCGGGGTTCGGGATTGGAAGGCCTCCAAGGAAGACGAAACTCAAGACAAAGGAAAGAGGAAGGCATAGTATCCGGCGACAGCCGTAGCACCGGGTCCACTGGCAACTGATGATGTTTGTAATTACTGCAGGGGGGTCCATCATGGGCAGCCATGCCTCAAGTGGATGGAAGCTTATTTTAACTGTGGCAAGGTCGGCCACATGGTTAAACATTGCCCGATTCCGAGGAGGCCGGTGAAGAAGCCGATCGTTCCAGGGGAGCCCTCTGCACTTACGGCTTTGGATGCGGAAGCATCCCCGAATGTAGTTGAAGGTACTACCATCATTTTTAGTACTCCTGCACATGTTCTTATAGATACGAGCTCGACCCATTCTTTTGTGTCCCAAAATTTTGTTAGTACTTTATTGTCCCTTCCGAGGATCTTGGATCATGTTCTGGTTGTTTTCACACCATCGGGATTGCCAATAGTCACAGATATCTTGTATCCAAGGTGCAAAGTTTGGATTAATGTACTACAACTGATGGTAAACTTGTATTTGCTCAAGATGCACGATTTTGATGTGATCGTGGGTATGGGTTGGCTGGTGAGTTATCATGCCAGTGTGGATTTCTTCCATAAGTAAGTCCATTTCACTATTCCGGGATGTGAGCCGTTCTATTTTCAGGGTGTGGTACTGAAGGAGCTACCATGTTTTTTTTCAACTTTGCAAGCCCGTCATTTGATGGATTCTGAATATCAAGCCTATTTAGCTTATACTTGCACGATTAGGAGTCATAGTGTGCTAGGCTAAGAATATCCCGTTAGTCAATGAGTTTGAAAATGTCTTTCAGGAATTGCCAGGTCTGTCAGCCAATCAGAAAATTGAGTTTGAGATTGAGATTGTCTCCAACTCGGCCCCAGTTTTGAAGGCATTGTGATGGCGCTTGCCGAACCCAAGGAATTGGAGCAGCAGTTGCAGGACCTTCTAGATAAAAAATTTATCCGGCTAAGCGTGTCTCCTTGGGGTGCCCCGGTGCTATTTGTCAAGAAGAAGGATAGATCGTTGCAGCTATATATCAATTAACGGGAGCTAAATAAGATCACCATTAAGAACAAGCATCTTCACCCAATAATCGACGACCTATTTGATCAACTGTAAGGAGTATAAGTGTTTTCAAAGATTGATCTTTGTTCGGGGTACCACCAGTTGAGAATCAAGAAAGAGGACATAACAAAGACAGCCTTTCGAATGAAGTGTGGGCATTATGAATTTCTAATTATGCCATTTGGGTTGTCGAATGCCTCGACCGCTTTTATAGACTTAATGAATCAAGTATTTTGACTCTACCTGGACAAATTTGTGGTTGTGTTCATCGATGATGTACCAATCTATTCGAGGAGCTATGATGAGCATACCACGCATTTGAGGATTGCGCTTCGGACACTTCGGAATGAGAAATTGTATGCCAAGTTAAAGAAGTGTGAGTTTTGGTCGGTGAAAGTTGCCTTTTTGGGTCACATTATATCGAATGGAGGCATTTCTATGGATCCGAAGAAAATCGAGGTTGTTGTTAATTAGAGCCGACCGTCATCGGTGACCGAGGTTCGGAGTTTCCTTGGTATGACGGATTACTATCAAAGATTCGTCAAAAATTTCTCCACGATTTCCATGCCATTGACCCGCTTGACAAAAAAGGTCGTTAAATTTGTTTGGACGAGTGATTGTGAGTAAAACTTCCAGGAGCTGAAGAACCGGTTGACATCTGCCTCGATCCTAACAATCCCGGAAGGTTTTGGAGGGTTCAAAATTTATTGCGATGCAAGCATAAAGAGTTTGGGCTGCGTTCTGATATAGCACAGGAAGGCAATAACCTATGGATCAAGGCAATTGAAGATCCGTGAGAAGAACTACCCAACATATGATTTGGAGCTCACGGCGGAAATCTTCGCTTTGAAAATCTGAAAGAATTATCTATATGGTTAGAAATTTTTTGTATATTCAGACCACAAGAGCCTCAAGTATCTCTTTTCCTAGAAAGAGTCGAATATAAGACAAAGGAGATGGATGTATTTTCTAAAAGACTTCGATTGTGAAATTCAGTATCAGTCAGATAAGGCCAATGTGTTGGCGGACACCTTAAGCCATCAACCATATTTTGCAGCTCATTTGAAGATCAAAAAGATGAAGATGTTGGAATGCATGAAATATTGTGACATTCAGTGATATGCTCAAGGAAATCGGATGATTTTGTCGCACTTCAATGTCTAGACGAAGATCTTAAAGCGGATCAAGGAAGAGCAAATGAGCAACCTCTTTTTAGCCAAAGTTGTTGGAAATTTGAACCAAGACTCCAGTATTGATTTCAGTATTCGAGCCGACGGAATCTTGAAATTTCGGGACCGGAGTTGGGTGCCCGATGTCAGTAATTTGAAGGAGGAGATTATGAAGGAAGCTCACTAGTCTAGATACACGATCCACTCAATGATTAATAAGATGTATTAGGATTTAATAAAGATGTTTTGGTGGAGGAATATGAAGAGAAATATTGTGGCCTTTGTGGGAAGATGCTTGGTCCGTCAACAATTGAAGGCCGAGCGTAAGAAGCCATCCGATTTTTTGCAAATTTTGCCTATCCCTAATTGAAAGTGGGAGGATATATTCATGGATTTCGTGTCGGGTTTGCCGAAGACGCTTAGAAACCATGACGCCATTTGGGTATTTTTGACCGACTCACAAAATCGGTGCATTTTCTGACTATTCAAACAACTTATTCGAGGGATAGGTTATCTCAGATGTATATTAGTGAAGTGGTTAGATTGCATGGGATTTCAGTCACTATAGTGTCAGATCAAGACCTGAGGTTTTTCTCGAAATTTTAGGGGAGTTTACATTATGAGTTGGGACAGATCTGAAATTTAGTACGGCTTATCATCCACGAGAAAGATGAACAATATGAACAGACCATTGATTTTAGAAAACATGTTAAAGGGCCACGGTGATGGAGGCGAGAGGCAATTGGGATGATCACTTAGCCTTGGTAAATTCCACATATAATAATAGCTATCTAGCGAGTATTGAGATGGCCCCTTTGAAGCGTTGTATAGAAGAAAGTGCCATTTTTTGATTCATTGGGAAGAGATCGATAGGCGACTTATGGGGCGGAGATTGTTAATGAGATGTCAGAAGATCAAATTGATCCATGAGAAATCGAAGGTGGCTCAAAGCCAGCAGAAGAGTTATGTCGATTGGAGAATATCAAAGTTCAAGTTTGAAGTTGAAGACTTTGTCTTCTTGAATGTGTTCTTTGTCGAAGAGCATATCCAGGTTTGGGCTCAAAGGAAAGTTAAAGTTGAGATTTATTGGCCCGTTTGAAATTTTAGAGAAAGTGGGAGAGGTGGCCTATCGTTTGTTTTTGCCACCCACTTTGGAAGAGGCGCACGACGTTTTTCATTTGTCAATACTTCCGAAGTATGTTTATGACCCTACACATATTATCGACTACGCGCCTTTGTCGTTCACTGAAGAATTGTCATATGTTGAAGAGCCCGTGCAGGTTGTGGACCGTAGAGATTGAGTGCTTCGGATGAAGACAATTCCTCTAGTTAAGGTTTTATGGAGGAATCATGCGCTAGAGGAGACTACTTGGAAGAAAGCGGAAGAGATCCAGGAGAAATATCCCCACTTGTTTTAAGGTATATAATGACTTTAGGATCCATTAATTTTGAGGACAAACTTTCTTAAGTGAGAGAGAATGATGATGTTCCAAATTTACGACAAATAATGGTTAAAGGATAATTAGGTCAATATAATCAAGATTGGACCTAATTTATAGAAAAAATTTTCTATAAGCCATAAGACCGAACCATGCCCCCTGGTCTCAAAAACCATTTACGCCTTAATGTGCCTTTAACAATATTTACATAAAAAAATAAAACAAAAAAATATATTTTTAGCTTAATTCTATTGTGGTAATTTTCTATGTTTAAGGATTTTTTATTTTTACATTTTACAAATGTTATTCCAAATTTATTAAATTAGATGAATATGAGTTTAATATGAAGACAAAAAAAATTATATCAAATGTGATAGCCAATGTTTGAAGAATTCATCATCAATGAAAGATTTCTTATACTCGTAGATTTCAAGGTATAAATTTATTCTATTTAATGGTCGAGATTTTAAAATATAAAAATTATATACAACATTTTTATAGATTTTTATAATATTAATATATATTGCATACTTTACCCAATAGTAAAAATTTAAGAAAATAAGCATTTGGATAATTTTTTAAAATTTTAAATCTTATCTATTGAATTTTTTTAATCTAACGGATAAAAGAGAGATATACTTGATATATCTTCTTAAAGAGATGCACCAGATCAGGTATTCAAAGTTGCATTAGTCTTATTGCCCGGATACCACCATATATCTTTTTAATCAGGTATTCTTGCATTAAATAAAAGAACAAAATATACACAAAAAGCTTATTTATTAAATAAAATATACGGTATCTCTACATTTCAATTTGAAAAAAATAAAAATATTAAAAATATTTTTTTCATATTTTTTTACATCTAACTGAAACAATAACATTTTAAAAATATATGAAATAAAATTATTATTTTATAAATTTTAAAAAATATAAATAAATAATAAAATTTTGATCTAATTATAACCAAATTTAGTGGTATTATGCTAATGCATTCAAAAATATAATCGTTAGTGATACGTCTCAAAGACCTGAATTATTGTATGAATTAGAGAGTCGTATGTATCGTTTGGGTATCCGAATAGAAAGCAGTCTAGCCTTTATAATTTGAAATCTAGATCCTATGTACTACAATAAGATAAATAAAACGTAAGAGATATACAGAACTTACTTTCCAATATATATCTTCTAACACTCAAATTAGAAAATTTTCTACTCGAAAGATAAATATGTTAGGAAATAAGTGTGGGAATGTAAAGAGGATGGGAAAAAGTGTTTGTATGAAGTGTAGTACTCATTCTGTATACTTGACTGGTGGAGTGACTTTAGTTGTTATGCATTCGACTAGTAGAGTATCTTTAATTATTTTGTACTTGTTTGATGAAGTGTCTTACTTCTGTAATCGTTTTTTTGACATTGTTATCTATCTTTTAGACTTTGTCCTTCATCTTTTTTATCGTCCCCTTTTTTAGAGGGGAGGCGCCATTTTGGTTAGCGAGCCCCTGAGTCAATGTGTCACTTACATATGTAACAACTACCTCAATTTAATGGGAGAACCGCTTGGGTTTTAATTGTTGGATTATTGTAACCGCCGTCTGAGATAACTCATTAAATGAACCATTATGATAGTTTAATACTCGACTATTCAGGTCGTATACCCTGATTCAATCATTAGGCCATTCATCTAATGGGCTTTGTGGCTCGTCTTCTATTGGATCATTGTCATTTAGACTTCTTATACATCCATACATTGGATTTGGATCGACTCGTATCTAGCCATATCCACCAATTAGCATGAAAAAAATAAGATATTTAAATCATTGATATCATTTGATAAAAATAATATTTAAATTATCATTTGAGATTTCTTATGACTTGATAAAATATTGTATAATATTAATTTAATAAAAATATTAAACTAATTATATTATGATAATTTAGGTGTAATCATTATCAAATAAGCTATTAATAGATTTTTTGACTTGCTAGTAAGAAGGCATTACGTCCTTTCCATTTTGTAACAAAAAGTTAAATTACCAAAATAAAAAAAAAGAGTAATATTATCAATTCACTTATTTATATACTTACTTATATTAAAATTATTAAAAATATATATATATATATATATATATCTTATTTTATTTTAATTTTTTCTCTATTTCATCTCTTTCCATTTAATTTTAATAATTTTTATAAAAATAATGACAAAAAAATATTATTTTTCAAAAGAAAATAAGCCTAGGGTCTAAAAGAAAATTAAAAGCTAAAAACTAATAAATATGAAATTTCCCTGTATCCAATTGCAAGGGTGGCCCCAAGTTGAGGGCTCTATTATTGCAGTTTTGAACTATCATGGCCATAGCCATGATAAAATAGGAAATACGAAATACGCGCTTCGCATTTTTTTTAGTAAAATTTATATTAAAAAAATAAAAAAAAAAATTAGTCCAAAAAAAAAAAAAAAAGAGCAAAAGACAACTGTGCATTGGAGTCTCCAAGCAAGGGGACCAAAGCCACTTTGACTTCGAAAATATGTCATATTATACAAATACTATCTTGAGATGGCCAATATTAAGTTCTTTAAATTTTCATCAAATTCTTTGTAATGTCTTATTTTTATTTATAATTTATAACGCCACTATAATGATTTTAGAATTATTTAAAAAATAATTAAATAATAAAAATTTAAAAAAAAAATGAATTTGAAGAAGCCGACTCAATGTTTGAATGGTGCTTGTTTCGCACTCATGCATGCTTGAAGTAGAAGTTACATGCCTGTTGCATGCCTATGTGACACTCATGTGTAATTTGGATAAAATATTAGTGCCTAAATTAAATGCGATCGATGCTCATATGTCACGTCCCAAATCCGATCTTATAATCAATTATTGATTAATCAATAACCATTTAATAATATTCTGGACGTAAATTTCATATCGATACCTTGATCGATCATGATTAAATATATCAAATTGTACACAGGACCCAAAACATACGCCGCATTAATATGTGACTTCGTCTGACTCCAAACCACGATTGTATACTCACGTGAGGAGTGATACATCCGATGTATAATCATAGTACACAAAGCTGTAAAAATATGAATCACAATATATTCTGATATCGACACCTAATCATCTGACACCCAACATCCTAAAATAATCATAAGACCACAATAAGTTAATTAACCGAAATTTAATCAACTGCTAGACAGCCTACATTTTCACATTCTCAACCACAAATAATAATATCGAAACAACTGACATTCAACTTAACTATATAACCCATTTTGTTCAAATAACATAATCATCAATTATTGTCATCCGAAACCGAAGTTAAAGCTAAAATTATAACATTAAACACATTGACTATTGTCCAAAAATATTAAACAATATCAAAACCCATAAAATTCTATTCTAAACTCTTTATAACAATCCAATCCTTCATTTATATTTATTTAACAAGAATCCATGCATCTCATTTAAGGGAGTTGGTAAAATAGTAATGAGTAAGTCAAAAGTTCAGTGATGCATATAATATAATTATAATAAATATATTTTTATATTAAAAATGTATCAGAAGAATCAGTGTATTAGATTTTAATGATATTTCATGAAACTTTATAACTATTATATAAATTAGCTTATACAGAATTTTCAAGTTATCTTATCATATTCTTACTTTATTCATTTCATCAAATCACACTCAAATCTAATTTTTCTTAGGGACCAGGGCCAAAAGATTTTACCGATTAAATGAGCGAATAATCAAAACTTTGATTATATTTATTTTCATACAATTAAAGGTCATATGCTATTATTTAAAACTAATAAGTAGTCGCCTATATACAACCCTATAGATGAAACTGAACGTTACTTTTTACCCGTGAACAATAGGTTTAAGCACTAATACACTGTTATAATATAATAAGAAATATCATAATATACTACCCGGTGAATCATAACTCTGTCGAATTTTTGACTGGTAATACGGTACGTCACAATTGGTATTAGAGAAGGGTTGACTTGGGAGATACCTTAGGATTTGAACTGATTGACCATAGTTGAGGGCTAGGTTAATTTGATTAAACCCGAAATATAGATTGAACTCCCTGTTTAAGTAGGTTTGTTAAGTCTTGCACGGAAGTCTAACCTTATTGTTAATGCATAATGACAGGAATTAAGATGTCAGGTCGGGGAAGAGGTCCCAAGGCCGATCCTCATCAAAATCGGAAGAAGAATATCTGAACATTATGGGATGTATGGCTGATGTCATGGAAATGATGGCTCAGAGTCATCACCAACCTATGCCCGCCCGGTTCAGTCTAGCTCCACCTTACAGCTTGAGCAAATCTGGGGTTTCTGGCGTCTGACCAAGTTCAACGGTGAATGGGCGCCGAGTTCTTGAGAGATCCGACACTGTAAAGTAAAGGTATGGATCGGGAGATTTGAGAAAATCTTTGCTGTTATTCGTTATCCAGAAGAAAATAATGTGACTTTTACAACGTATAAATTGGAGGGAGAGACCGACTATTGGTGGGCAGCGCAGAAAGGAGCCATGGGAGTCCTCGAGGATCAAATTAGGTGGAAAATGTTCAATGAAGAATTTTTCGAACAGTATTTTCCAACTAGCCTGCGAGAACAAAAGGAAGATGAGTTTTCGCGGCTTCGGTAAGGGAATCGGACCGTGGCTGAGTATGCGGCTAAGTTCATGGAGTAGTCCCGGTACTCCTCGCATATAGTGGATAATCCGGTCAGAAGGGCCAAGAAATATCAGTTTGGGCTAAGGGACGATATCAGGAGGCAACTAGTTACACACAAGTTGTGAGATTGTAGAGAGATATTGGACTGGGCTCTCATTTTTAAGAGAGAGTTAGAGTAGCAGCAGTATTTTGCAAGTAGGTCTAGAAACCGATGAAGTTTGGTAATGCGTCAGGGTTCGGGATTTGGAAGGCCTCCAAGAAGACGAAGCCTGAAGACAAAGGAAAGAGGAAGGCATAGTATCCGGCGACAACCGTAGCACCGGGTCCACCGGCAACTGATGATGTTTGTAATTACTGCAAGAGGGTCCATCATGGGCAGCCATGCCTCAAGCGGATGGAAGCTTGTTTTAACTGTGGCAAGGTCGGCCACATGGTTAAACATTGCCCGATTCCGAGGAGCCGGTGAAGAAGCCGATCGTTCCAGGGAAGCCCTCTGCAGTTACGGCTCTTGATGCGGAAGCATCCCCGAATGTAGTTGAAGGAACTACCATCATTCTTTTGTGTCCCAAAATTTTGTTAGTACTTTATTGTCCCCTCCGAGGATCTTGGATCATGTTCTGGTTGTTTTCACACCATCGGGATTTCCAATAGTCACGGATATCTTGTATCCAAGGCGCAAAGTTTGGATTAATGTACTACAACTGATGGTAAACTTGATTTTGCTCGAGATGCACGATTTTGATGTGATCGTATGGGTTGGCTGGTGAGTTATCACGCCAGTGTGGATTTCTTCCATAAGTAAGTCCATTTCACTATTCCGGGATGTGAGCCGTTCTATTTCTAGGGTGTGATACTGAAGGAGCTACCATGTTTTATTTCAACTTTGCAAGCCCGTCATTTGATGGATTATGAATATCAAGCCTATTTGGCTTATACTTGCACGATTGGGAGTCATAGTGTGCCGGCTAAGAATATCCCGGTGGTCAATGAGTTTGAAAATGTCTTTCCCGAGGAATTGCCAGGTTTGTCAGCCAATCAGAAAATTGAGTTTGAGATTGAGATTGTCCCCAGCTCGGCCCCAGTTTTGAAGGCATTGTTATGGCGCCTGCCGAACCGAAGGAATTGAAGCAGCAATTGCAGGAGGTTCTAGATAAGGAATTTATCCGGCTAAACGTGACTCCTTGGGGTGCCCCGGTGCTATTTGTCAAGAAGAAGGATAGATCGTTGTGGCTATAAATCGATTACCGGGAGCTAAATAAGATCACCATTAAGAACAAGCATCTTCACCCAATAATCGATGACCTATTTGATCAGCTGTAAGGAGTATAAGTGTTTTCAAAGATTGATCTTTGTTCGGGGTACCACCAGTTGAGAATCAAGAAAGAGGACATAACAAAGACAGCCTTTCGAACGAAGTGTGGGCATTACGAAATTCTAATTATGCCATTTGGGTTGTCGAATGCCTCGACCGCTTTTATAGACTTGATGAATTAGGTATTTTGACTCTACCTGGACAAATTTGTGGTTGTGTTCATCGATGATGTACCAATCTATTCGAGGAGCTATGATGAGCATACCACGCATTTGAGGATTGCGTTTCGGACGTTTCGGAATGAGAAATTGTATGCCAAGTTGAAGAAGTGTGAGTTTTGGCTGGTGAAAGTTGCCTTTTTGGATCACATTATATCGAATGGAGGCATTTCTATGGATCCGAAGAAAATCGAGGTTGTTGTTAATTAGAGCCGACCGTCATCGGTGACCGAGGTTCTGAGTTTCCTTGGTATGACTGGTTACTATCAAAGATTCGTCAAAAATTTCTCCAGGATTTCCATGCCATTGACCCGCTTGACAAAAAAGGTCGTTAAATTTGTTTGGATGAGTGACTGTGAGTAAATCTTCCAGGAGCTGAAGAACCAGTTGACATCTGCCTCAATCCTAACAATCCCGGAAGGTTTTGGAGGGTTTAAAATTTATTGCGATGCAAGCATAAAGAGTTTGGGCTGCGTTCTGATATAGCACAGGAAGGTAATAACCTATTGATCAAGGCAATTGAAGATCCGTGAGAAGAACTACCTAACATATGATTTGGAGCTCACGGCGGTAATCTTCGCTTTGAAAATCTAAAAGAATTATCTATATGGTTAGAAATTTTTGGTATATTCAGACCACAAGAGCCTCAAGTATCTCTTTTCCCAGAAAGAGTCGAATATAAGACAAAGGAGATGGATGTATTTTCTAAAAGACTTCGATTGTGAAATTCAGTATTAGTCGGGCAAGGCCAATGTGGTGGCGGACGCCTTAAGCCATCAACCATATTTTGCAGCTCATTTGAAGATCAAAAAGATGAAGATGTTGGAATGCATGAAATATTGTGACATTCAGCGATATGCTCAAGGAAATCGGATGATTTTGTTACACTTCAATGTCCAGCCGAAGATCTTAAAGCGGATCAAGGAAGAGCAAATGAGCAACCTCTTTTTAGCCAAAGTTGTTGGAAATTTGAACCAAGACTCCAGTATTGATTTCAGTATTCGAGCCGACAGAATCTTGAAATTTCGGGACCGGAGTTGCGTGCCCGATGTCGGTAATTTGAAGGAGGAGATTATGAAGGAAGCTCAATAGTCTAGATACTCGATCCACTCAATGATTAATAAGATGTATTATGATTTAATAAAGATGTTTTGGTGGAAGAATATGAAGAGAGCCTTTGTGGGAAGATGCTTGGTCTATCAACAATTGAAGGCCGAGCGTAAGAAGCCATCCGATTTTTCGCAAATTTTGCCTATCCCTAATTGAAAGTGGGAGGATATATTCATGGATTTCGTGTCGGGTTTGCCGAAGACGCTTAGAAACCATGACGCCATTTGGGTATTTTTGACCGACTCACAAATCGGTGCATTTTCTGACTATTCAAACAACTTATTCGAGGGATAGGTTATCTCGGATGTATATTAGTGAAGTGGTTAGATTGCATGGGATTTCAGTCACTATAGTGTCAGATCAAGACCTGAGGTTTTTCTCGAAATTTTAGGGGAGTTTACATTATGAGTTGGGGACAGATCTGAAATTTAGTACGGCTTATCATCCACAGAAAGATGAACAATCTGAACAGACCATTCAGATTTTAGAAAACATGTTAAGGGCCACAGTGATGGAGCTGAGAGGCAATTGGGATGATCACTTAGCCTTGGTAGAATTCACATATAATAATAGCTATCTGACGAGTATTGAGATAGCCCCCTTTGAAGCGCTGTATAGAAGAAAGTGCCATTTTTCGATTCATTGGGAAGAGACTGGCGATAGACGACTTATGGGGCCGGAGATTGTTAATGAGATGTCCGAGAAGATCAAATTGATCCATGAGAAACTGAAGGTGGCTCAAAGCCAGTAGAAGAGTTATGTCGATCGGAGAATATCAAAGTTCAAGTTTGAAGTTGAAGACTTTGTCTTCTTGAAGGTGTTGCTGTCGAAGAGCATATCCAGGTTTGGGCTCAAAGGGAAGTTAAATCCGAGATTTATTGGCTCGTTCAAGATTTTAGAGAAAGTGGGAGAGGTGGCCTATCGTTTGGTTTTGCCACCCACTTTGGAAGAGGTGCACGACGTTTTTCATTTGTCAATACTTCCGAAGTATGTTTATGACCCTACACATATTATCGACTACGCGCCTTTGTCGTTCACTGAAGAATTGTCATATGTTGAAGAGCCCGTGCAGGTTGTGGACCGTAGAGATTGAGTGCTTCGGATGAAGACAATTCTTCTAGTTAAGGTTTTATGGAGGAATCATGCGCTAGAGGAGGCTACTTGGAAGAAAGCGGAAGAGATCCAGGAGAAATATCCCCACTTGTTTTGAGGTATATAATGACTTTAGAATCCATTAATTTTGAGGACAAACTTTCTTAGATGAGAGAGAATTATGATGTTCGGAATTTACGACAAATAATGGTTAAAGGATAATTAGGTCAATATAATCAAGACTGGACCTAATTTATAGAAAAAATTTTCTATAAGCCATAAGACCGAGCTATGCCCCCTGGTCTCAAAAACCATTTACGCCATAATGTGCCTTTAACAATATTTACATAAAAAAATAAAACAAATAAATATATTTTTAGCTTAATTCTATTGTGGTAATTTTCTATGTTTAAGGATTTTTTATTTTTACATTTTACAAATGTTATTCCAAATTTATTAAATTAGATGAATATGAGTTTAATATGAAGACAAAAAAATTATATCAAATGTGATAGCCAATGTTTGAAGAATTCATCATCAATGAAAGATTTCTTACACTAGTAGATTTCAAGGTATAAATTTATTCCATTAAATGGTCGAGATTTTAAAATATAAAAATTATATACAACATTTTTTATAGATTTTTTTATAATATTAATATATATTGCATACTTTACCCAATAGTAAAAAATTTAAGAAAATAAGCATTTGGATAATTTTTTAAAATTTTAAATCTTATCTATTGAATTTTTTTAATCTAACGGATAAAAGAGAGATATACTTGATATATCTTCTTAAAGAGATGCACCAGATCAGGTATTCAAAGTTGCATTAGTCTTATTGCCCGGATACCACCATATATCTTTTTAATCAGGTATTCTTGCATTAAATAAAAGAACAAAATATACACGAAAAAGCTTATTTATAAAATAAAATATACGGTATCTCTGCATTTCAATTTGAAAAAAATAAAAATATTAAAAATATTTTTTTCATATTTTTTTACATCTAACTGAAACAATAACATTTTAAAAATATATGAAATAAAATTATTATTTTATAAATTTTAAAAAATATAAATAAATATTTAATAAATAATAAAATTTTGATCTAATTATAACCAAATTTAGTGGTATTATGCTAATGCATTCAAAAATATAATCGTTAGTGATACGTCTCAAAGACCTGAATTATCGTATGAATTAGAGAGTCATATGTATACATTTGGGTATCCGAATAGAAACGAGTCTAGCCTTTATAATTTGAAATCTAGATCCTATGTACTACAATAAGATAAATAAAACGTAAGAGATATACAGAACTTACTTTCCAATATATATCTTCTAACACTCAAATTAGAAAATTTTCTACTCGAAAGATAAATATGTTAGGAAATAAGTGTGGGAATGTAAAGAGGATGGGAAAAAGTGTTTGTATGAAGTGTAGTACTCATTCTGTATACTTGACTGGTGGAGTGACTTTAGTTGTTATGCATTCGACTAGTAGAGTATCTTTAATTATTTTGTACTTGTTTGATGAAGTGTCTTACTTCTGTAATCGTTTTTTTGACATTGTTATCTATCTTTTAGACTTTGTCCTTCATCTTTTTTATCGTCCCCTTTTTTAGAGGGGAGGCGCCATTTTGGTTAGCGAGCCCCTGAGTCAATGTGTCACTTACATATGTAACAACTACCTCAATTTAATGGGAGAACCGCTTGGGTTTTAATTGTTGGATTATTGTAACAAATGCGAGATAACTCATTAAATGAACCATTATGATAGTTTAATACTCGACTATTCGAATCGTATACCCCGATTCAATCATTAGGCCATTCATCTAATGGGCTTTGTGGCTCGTCTTCTATTGGATCATTGTCATTTAGACTTCTTATACATCCATACATTGGATTTGGATCGACTCGTATCTAGCCATATCCACCAATTAGCATGAAAAATAAGATATTTAAATCATTGATATCATTTGATAAAAATAATATTTAAATTATCATTTGAGATTTCTTATGACTTGATAAAATATTGTATAATATTAATTTAATAAAAATATTAAACTAATTATATTATGATAATTTAGGTGTAATCATTATCAAATAAGCTATTAATAGATTTTTGACTTGCTAGTAAGAAGGCATTACGTCCTTTCCATTTTGTAACAAAAGTTAAATTACCAAAATAAAAAAAAGTAATATTATCAATTCACTTATTTATATACTTACTTATATTAAAATTATTAAAAATATATATATATATATATATATATCTTATTTTATTTTAATTTTTTCTCTATTTCATCTCTTTCCATTTAATTTTAATAATTTTTATAAAAATAAATACAAAAAAATATTATTTTTCAAAAGAAAATAAGCCTAGGGTCTAAAAGAAAATTAAAAGCTAAAAACTAATAAATATGAAATTTCCCTGTATCCAATTGCAAGGGTGGCCCCAAGTTGAGGGCTCTATTATTGCAGTTTTGAACTATCATGGCCATAGCCATGATAAAATACGAAATACGCGCTTCGCATTTTTTTAGTAAAATTTATATTAAAAAAATAAAAAAAAATTAGTCCAAAAAAAAAAAAAAGCAAAACACAACTGTGCATTGGAGTCTCCAAGCAAGGGGACCAAAGCCACTTTGACTTCGAAAATATGTCATATTATACAAATACTATCTTGAGATGACCAATATTAAGTTCTTTACATTTTCATCAAATTCTTTGTAATGTATTATTTTTATTTATAATTTATAACGCCACTATAATGATTTTAGAATTATTTAAAAAATAATTAAATAATAAAAATTTAAAAAAAAAATGAATTTGAAGAAGCCGACTCAATGTTTGAATGGTGCTTGTTTCGCACTCATGCATGCTTGAAGTAGAAGTTACATGCCTGTTGCATGCCTATGTGACACTCATGTGTAATTTGGATAAAATATTAGTGCCTAAATTACGTCTGATCTGATGCTCATATGTCACGTCCCAAATCCTGATCTTATAATCAATTATTGATTAATCAATAACCATTTAATAATATTCGGACGTAAATTTCATATTGATACCTTGATCGATCATGATTAAATATATCAAATTGTACACATGACCCAAAACATACGCCACATTAATATGTGAATTCGATACTGACCCAAACCACGATTGTATACTCACGTAAGGAGTGATACCTGTCCAATGTATAATCATAGTACACAAACTGTAAAAATATGAATCACAATATATTCTGATATCGACACCTAATCATCTGACACCCAACATCCTAAAATAATCATAAGACCACAATAAGTTAATTAACCGAAATTTAATCAACTGCTAGACAGCCTACATTTTCACATTCTCAACCACAAATAATAATATCGAAACAACTGACATTCAACTTAACTATATAACCCACTGTTCAAATAACATAATCATCAATTATTGTCATCCGAAACCGAAGTTAAAGCTAAAATTATAACATTAAACACATTGACTATTGTCCAAAAATATTAAACAATATCAAAACCCATAAAATTCTATTCTAAACTCTTTATAACAATCCAATCCTTCATTTATATTTATCTAACAAGAATCCATGCATCTCATTTAAGGAGGTTGGTAAAATAGTAATGAGTAAGTCAAAAGTTCAGTGATGTATATGATATAATTATAATAAATATATTTTTGTATTAAAAATATATTAGAAGGATCAGTGTATTAGATTTTAATGATATTTCATGAAACTTTATAACAATTATATAAATCAGCTTATACAGAATTTTCAAGTTATCTTATCATATTCTTACTTTATTCATTTCATCAAATCACACTCAAATCTAATTTTTCTTAGGGACCAGGGCCAAAAGATTTTACCGATTAAAGGAGCAAATAATCAAAACTTTGATTATATTTATTTTCACACAATTAAAGGTCATATGCTATTATTTAAGACTAATAAGTAGTCGCCTATATACTGCCCTATAGATGAAACTGAACGTTACTTTTTACCCGTGAACAATAGGTTTAAGCACTGATACACTATTATAATATAATAAGAAATATCATAATATACTATCCGGTGAATCATAACTCTGTCGAATTTTTGACTGGTAATATGGTACGTCACAATTGGTATTAGAGAAGGGTTGACTTGGGAGATACCTTAGGATTTGAACTGATTGACCATAGTTGAGGGCTAGGTTAATTTGATTAAACCCGAAATATAGATTGAACTCCCTGTTTAAGTAGGTTTGTTAAGTCTTGCATGGAAGTCTAACCCTATTGTTAATGCATAATGATAGGAATTAAGATGTCAGGTCGGGGAAGAGGTCCCAGGGCCGATCCTCGTCCAATCGGAAGAAGAATATCTGAACATTATGGGACGTATGGCTGATGTCATGGAGATGATGGCTCAGAGTCATCATCAACCTATGCTAGCCCCAGTTCCAGTCTAGCTCCTGCCCTGGCTCGAGCAAATCTGGGGGTTACAGCATACGACCGGTTCAACAGTGAAAGGGCACCAGAGTTCTTGGGAGATCCAGACCTATTAAAGTAAAGGTATAGATCAGGAGACTTGAGAAAATCTTTGTTGTTATTCGTTATCCAGAAGAAAACAATGTGACTTTTACAACGTATAAATTGGAGGGAGAGACCGACCATTGGTGGGCAGTGCAGAAAAGAGCCATGGGAGTCCTCGAGGATCAGATTAGGTGGAAAATATTCAATGAAGAATTTTTCGAGCAGTATTTTCCAACTAGCCCGCGAGAACAGAAGGAAGATGAGTTTTCGCGGCTTCGGTAAAGGAATTGGACCATGGCTGAGTATGCGGCTAAGTTTACGGAGTAGTCCCGGTACTCCCCGAATATAGTGGATAATCCGGTCAGGAGGGCCAAGAAATATCAATTTTGGCTAATGGACGATATCAGGAGGCAACTAGTTACACACAAGTTGTGAGATTGTGGAGAGATATTGGACTGGGCTCTCATTTCTAAGAGAGTTAGAGTAGTGGCAATATTTTGCGAGTAGGTCTGGAAACCGATGAAGTTTGGTCAGTTTGGTTGGGGATTCTAAGGCCTCCAAGGTTCGACAAAGGAAAGATTTGGAAGGCCTCGAAGAAGACGAATGTTTGTAATTACTGCAGAGGGCCGTCAAGACAAAGGAAAGCTTGTTTTAAGAAGGCATAGTATCCGGTGGAAGAAGCCAATCGCTCACATGAAATCCCCTCTGCGATTCTGGTCCATGCAAAGCGATGATGTTTGTTTTTAGTACTCCTGCACATGTTCTTATAGATACAGGCTCGACCCATTCTTTTGTGTCCCAAAATTTTGTTAGTACTTTATTGTCACCTCCGAGGATCTTGGATCATGTTCTGGTTGTTTTCACACTATCGGGATTGCCAATAGTCACGGATATCTTATATCCAAGGTGCAAAGTTTGGATTAATGTAATACAACTGATGGTGAACTTGATTTTGCTCGAGATGCACGATTTTGATGTGATCTTGGGTATGGATTGGCTGGTGAGTTATCACGCCAGTGTGGATTTCTTTCATAAGTAAGTCCATTTCGCTATTCCGGGATGTGAGCCGTTCTATTTTCAGGGTGTGGTACGGAAGGAGCTACCATGTTTTATTTCAACTTTGCAAGCCCGTCATTTGATGGATTCTTAATATCAAGCCTTTTTGGCTTATACTTGCACGATTGGGAGTCATAGTGTTCCGGCTAAGAATATCCCCGTGGTCAATGAGTTTGAAGATTTCTTTCCCAAGGAATTGCCAGGTCTGTCAGCCAATCAGAAAATTGAGTTTGAGATTGAGATTGTCCCCAACTCGGCCCCAGTTTTGAAGGCATTGTGATGGCGCCTGCCGAACCCAAGGAATTGAAGCAGCCATTGCAAGAGCTTCTAGATAAGAAATTTATCCGGCTAAGTGTGTCTCCTTGGGGTGCCCCGGTGCTATTTGTCAAGAAGAAGGATAGATCGTTGCAGCTATATATCAATTACCGGGAGCTAAATAAGATCACCATTAAGAACAAGCATCTTCACCCAATAATCGACGACCTATTTGATCAGCTGTAAGGAGTATAAGTGTTTTCAAAGATTGATCTTTGTTCAGGGTACCACCAATTGAGAATCAAGAAAGATGACATAACAAAGACAGCCTTTCGAACGAAGTGTGGGCATTACGAATTTCTAGTTATGCCATTTGGGTTGTCGAATGCCTCGACCAATTTTATGGACTTGATGAATCACGTATTTTGACTCTACCTGGACAAATTTGTGGTTGTGTTCATCGATGATGTACCAATCTATTCGAGGAGCTATGATGAGCATACCACGCATTTGAGGATTGCGCTTCGGACACTTCGGAATGAGAAATTGTATGCCAAGTTAAAGAAGTGTGAGTTTTGGCCGGTGAAAGTTGCCTTTTTGGGTCACATTATATCAAATGGAGGCATTTCTATGGATCCGAAGAAAATCGAGGTTGTTGTTAATTAGAGCCGACCGTCATCGGTGACCGATGTTCGGAGTTTCCTTGGTATGACGGGTTACTATCAAAGATTCGTCAAAAATTTCTCCAGGATTTCCATGCCATTGACCTGCTTGACAAAAAAGGTTGTTAAATTTGTTTGGACGAGTGATTGTGAGTAAATCTTCCAGGAGCTGAAGAACCGGTTGACATCTGCCTCGATCCTAACAATCCCGGAAGGTTTTGGAGGGTTCAAATTTTATTGCGATGCAAGCATAAAGAGTTTGGGTTGCGTTCTGATATAGCACAGGAAGGTAATAACCTATGGATCAAGGCAATTGAAGATCCGTGAGAAGAACTACCCAACATATGATTTGGAGCTCACGACGGTAATCTTCGCTTTGAAAATCTGAAAGAATTATCTATATGGTTAGAAATTTTTTGTATATTCAGACCACAAGAGCCTCAAGTATCTCTTTTCCCAGAAAGAGTCGAATATAAGACAAAGGAGATGGATGTATTTTCTAAAAGACTTCGATTGTGAAATTCAGTATCAGTCAGATAAGGCCAATGTGTTGGCGGACACCTTAAGCCATCAACCATATTTTGCAGCTCATTTGAAGATCAAAAAGATGAAGATGTTGGAATGCATGAAATATTGTGACATTCGAGTGATATGCTCAAGGAAATCGGATGATTTTGTCGTCTAGACAAGATCTTAAAGCGGATCAAGGAAGAGCAAATGAGCAACCTCTTTTTAGCCAAAGTTGTTGAAAATTTGAACCAAGACTCGATATTGATTTGATGTCGAGCCGACGGAATCTTGAAATTTCGGGACCGGAGTTGTGTGCCCAATGTCAGTAATTTGAAGGAGGAGATTACGAAGGAAGCTCACTAGTCTAGATATACGATCCACTCAATGATTAATAAGATGTATTAGGATTTAATAAAGATGTTTTGGTGGAAGAATATGAAGAGAAATATTGTGACCTTTGTGGGGAGATGCTTGGTTTGTCAACAATTGAAAGCTGAGCGTAAGAAGCCATCCGATTTTTTGCAAATTTTGCCTATCCCTAATTGAAAGTGGGAGGATATATTCATGGATTTCGTGTCGGGTTTGCCGAAGACGCTTAGAAACCATGACGCCATTTGGGTATTTTTGACCGACTCACAAAATCGGTGCATTTTCTGACTATTCAAACAACTTATTCGAGGGATAGGTTATCTCAGATGTATATTAGTGAAGTGGTTAGATTGCATGGGATTTCAGCCACTATAGTGTCAGATCAAGACCTGAGGTTTGTCTTGAAATTTTAGAGAAGTTTACATCGTGAATTGGGGACAGATCTGAAATTTAGTACGGCTTATCACCCACAGAAAGATGAACAATATGAACAGACCATTCAGATTTTTGAGAACATGTTAAGGGCTGCAGTGATGGAGCTGAGAGGCAATTGGGATGATCACTTAGCCTTGGCAGAATTCACATGTAATAATAGCTATCTAGCGAGTTTGAGATGGCCCCCTTTGAAGCGTTGTATAGAAGAAAGTGTCATTTTTTGATTCATTGGGAAGAGACTAGCGATAGACGACTTATGGGGCCGGAGATTGTTAATGAGATGTCCGAAAAGATCAGATTAATCCATGAGAAACTGAAGGTTGCTCAAAGCCAGCAGAAGAGTTATGTCGATTGGAGAATATCAAAGTTCAAGTTTGAAGTTGGAGACTTTGTCTTCTTAAAGGTGTTGCCGTCGAAGAGCATATCCAGGTTTGGGCTCAAAGGAAAGTTAAAGTCGAGATTTATTGGCCCGTTCGAGATTTTAGAGAAAGTGGGAGAGGTGGCCTATCATTTGTTTTTGCCACCCACTTTGGAAGAGGTGCACGACGTTTTTCATTTGTCAATACTTTGGAAGTATGTTTATGACCCTACACATGTTATCGACTACGCACCTCTGTCGATCACTGAAGAATTATCATATGTCGAAGAGCCCGTGCAAGTTGTGGACCGTAGAGATTAAGTGCTTCGGACAAAGACAATTCCTCTAGTTTAGGTTTTATGGAGGAATCATGCGCTAGAGGAGGCTACTTGGGAGAAAGAGGAAGAGATCCGGGAGAAATATCCCCACTTGTTTTGAGGTATATAATGACTTTAGGATCCATTAATTTTGAGGACAAACTTTCTTAAGTGAGAGAGAATTATGTTATTCCGAATTTACAACAAATAATAGTTAAAGGATAATTAGGTCAATATAATCAAGACTGGACCTAATTTATAGAAAAAATTTTCTATAAGCCATAAGACCGAACCATGCCGCCTGGTCTCAAAAACCATTTACGCCTTAATGTGCCTTTAACAATATTTACATAAAAAAATAAAACAAAAAAATATATTTTTAGCTTAATTCTATTGTGGTAATTTTCTATGTTTAAGGATTTTTTATTTTTACATTTTACAAATGTTATTCCAAATTTATTAAATTAGATGAATATGAGTTTAATATGAAGACAAAAAAATTATATCAAATGTGATAGCCAATGTTTGAAGAATTCATCATCAATGAAAGATTTCTTATACTAGTAGATTTCAAGGTATAAATTTATTCCATTTAATGGTCGAGATTTTAAAATATAAAAATTATATGCAATATTTGTTATAGATTTTTTTTATAATATTAATATATATTGCATACTTTACCCAATAGTAAAAAATTTAAGAAAATAAGCATTTGGAAAATTTTTTAAAATTTTAAATCTCATCTATTGAATTTTTTTAATCTAACGGATAAAAGAGAGATGTACTTGATATATCTTCTTAAAGAGATGCACCAGATCAGGTATTCAAAGTTGCATTAGTCTTATTGCCTGGATATATACAAATTGGAGCCTCCGAGTCTCAACTCAATACAAAATTATTGGATGTAACAATCTGGGTATTTTTCTTCTTTTTTTAAGCATATAATGCTTTAATTTTTCATTAATAAATTATATAGACCATTAAATTTATATCGAATAATTTTAAAGTAAAACAAAGGGATTATACCTTAAATTTATACCGTTAAATTTACTAATGATAATAAGAAGTATTCCAATAATAAAAGTGATGAAATAAAATCTCAATTATATTAGAATTATTATATTATAAGATTTAAATCCAACGCCCCTTAAGTCAAATTTGTCATCATCCTTGTTCATAGAATAATTATAGGGGACAAGAATGATATGATTAGATTACACATCTTCAAATAAACAAAGAAAAATTCAGAAGGAAACAAATAAATAGTGATAGCTTATAATGGCTCAGCTCACACTAATGTATTTATTTATAGCCCTAATTTTGAAATATTAGATACTTATTATTGAAATTTTTAGAAAGGTAATATATCCTTTTATCACTCTGTCTAAAAAAATTTTTAACAGAAGAGCCCCAAAATTTATTAGCACTAACTTTACATTTGATTAGAAGGAATATAAATTCTATTTTTTTCTTATTCGAATGAAATAAATATTTTTCCGTTTAATTATAATTTAATTAAAAATAAATATTTTTATGAGAATATTTATTTTCACATATGTGAAAATAATTATTTTCTTAACTCATAAAATTTATTTTTATTTTGCCATTATTATTATTATTATTATTATTATTATTATTATTATTATTATTATTATTATTGCTAGATATATATGGGCAAAAAAGTTATTATGTCATATTTTTACCTTATTTCTTATACTATTCTACAAATTAAATAATAAAAAATTAATTTTTATCTTATTTTATTTCAACAATCAAATATGAGAATAATAATTTTAACTCTATTCTCATCCTATTCTTTTTTCTAAAAATAATTATTTTATTCATACCTTATTATATTTTAATAATCAAATATACCATAAGGGTTTGGGCTCCATCAAGGATTCTTGTCCACCTTTTTATAGTCTTGTTGATGGTTAGAGGGAAATTTAGATTTAAGAATAAGATTTGTAGGCGCACTCATTTCGACACCATTTGTTCACTCTGTGGCATGTATAATGAATATCACAACCATATGATTTTTTTTTTTTTTTACTGTTATTTCTTATATGAAGTTTGAAGAAAGGTCCACTCGATGAGCATATGCCATTGGCTGGTTGTGAACTGGAAGCAAGGGCTGCATTGGGCAGACCCTAGATTGAAACAAAAGCACTTATCTTCCATGATTTATATATTAATCCTATTGGCTTTAGTCTATTTTATTTGAATGACTAAGAATGATGTTATTTTTAATAATACTCGTATTCTTTTACCAGCTATTATTACTTTGATAATCATTAACTATAAATATAACAAAGTTCTTTATTTCTCGATGAGCCAATATCTACACCTAAGAGGTCTTTAGGAACTAAAATTTTCTACAAACAATTTGATCCATTATTTTTTATTTGAGTCACTTGGTTGTATCTTTAGGAATTAAAGTCTTTTATATAACTTTTCATTTTAATTTCTATAATTGTTAATTAAGGAAAACCCACACTTGTCTTCATATGAAAGCTACTGTGATTTGATGGGATGCTCCTGCATTAACAAAAACAAGAAGATAAACACATCAAAAAGTCAGATTATGCTAATCTAATCAAGGATTTGGTGCTGGCAATTTCAAGATTTGGCTCAATTATATAAGTGTCATGTATGTTATATTAATGAGTTTTAGTGATATTTTTCTTATTGGTTGGTCCTATTATAAGATTCAAGACAACTTAGTTTAAAGATGGAATAGATCTTGGGGATAATTTGCATACAAATCTATACTTTTGGAATATTTTGAATAATGTTGAATATGTTATAATGTTCAAATGGCGTATCAAGCATATTTTTCAAAAACTCTGCATTATGTTATTTGAATTGGCATTCAAGTTGGCTTTCAGGCATTGTAGTTCATGTCTTCACTTTTGAAACATGCATTAAGTGGCATTTTTTTAGAAATATTACATTGTGGTATTCGAGCTAACATTCAAATAAATGTACTTATTCAACCTATCGTTCAAATTACACTGCGTAGATTTTTCATCTACATATTTAAAATCTTTTTTTTTTCATCTCCATTATAAATAAATTGCTTCTCTCTCAACCTAAATACCTCCTTTGAGTTACTTAGTTGAGGAATGAGAGACATTGAGGGAATTAATGAGAAAATCATATTTGATTGGTGATGTAAAGACTTAGATTTTATCATTTCTAAAACCTTTTAAACCTTTAAATATGTGTTCTATCTTACAATCTTTCAAATTTTTGTGGATAGCATGGATTTGAGTTCCAACAATTTTGAATATTCACAAGTCAATAAAACAAATTCTATAAAAAATTGAAAGATCTCCAATTCTATTGTAAGAATAAAAACCTAATAATGCTTTAATAAGAGTCATAATTTATGAGTAAATCAGTTATAAGCCAGTATATACTTATCACTTGGACTATAAATTGACTATTACTAATAAATTTGTTTTTACTAGCTTGGAAAATATTTAAGATCTTGATTTGTTATTTTTATATAGATTTGTTAGTATGAATTTACATATAGACTATTATACTATCCAAAATTGCCCAGACGATGCATCAAAATTAGACTCGATCAAAAGTAATATAGAACACACAAACCATTAGAGCCTCTAACGACCTAGCCAAAGAGACCAAAAAACACACAAGACTCAAGTGTAACAATGCAATACACGAGCCAATTTTGTACACAAAACATACACTGTTAGGTGTCGATTAGAATAGATGAATCAAGGCTAGTGTTGTTTCTATGCATCCTTAAAAGCTTCTCAATACTAAGTGAGCACAACATGAATAAAGCGATGAAGCTAAAGGGATAGATAAGATTTTATCACGAACAGAAAAGATGATTTTTGTAGCAACACCTGTGGGATTAAAAGCACAAATATTGTTAAAGATGAAATAATTTCTAATCCTCTAAATGAAATAGATTGATGCCACCAATATCAAAATAAAAATCTAGATGAAAGGTGCATAATAGATAGGACCCCGGAATCAAAGACGTAATAGAAACTATAAACTGATGCTAAATAATAGTGGACGACATGCGGCAATGAGTAGTCAATGCCAATTGGGCATGCAAGAGGTGAGTGGCTGGAGCCATGGTGGCTCATTGGCTTCAATGGAAGAAGGACAAGGGGTGAAGTTGAAACTGGTAATTACTATTCCACTCTTTGATAATAATAAAATATCATATTTTGTTTGAAACATGAGGAGCCCTGGCATTACATTACTCAAAAGGAGATGTAGTCTTTGCATCTCTATGGCATATCCATATTAGCTTGTTGAGCATGCTTAGGTCCAACATAATTAATTGATAATTTGGGAATTTGCCATTTAATCTATAGACACAATTTTAATGTTCACAATATTATATGTTCATAATATTATATGTCTACTCTTAGTAAATACATGATTTTTATTCTTAAAATCATTCACTTTTGCTCCAAACCCACATATTAATGTTCACAATGGATAGTGGCATCAAATTTACATATCTACACGAGTGGACTTACGTAAAAATATATGAATAAATGCCACATCATTCAATAATATGTCAAGGGTGCTACCAGTACTTTCGCAATGATTAGATATATCAAACTTACCCGATTTAATTGTCATGAATTTAGATCAATTAAGTCAGTTTAAATAATTAAATATACTTCAATTATTATTCTTATAATTTTTAATTTCAGGTGTGACCGTAAAATATACAACTCAATAAAATTAAATCCATACATGACCTCATTAGACAACTGTCCTGAATAAATACGACCTGCTCTACAATCATCATAAGGGAGATAATAATTACAACCAAAATTATAAATCAAACATAATATAACATCCCAACAGATTTTAAAATATATCCATTGGCTTATACCGGACCAATTTCATAATCCGATCACATCAAATATAAATTTAAACCACAATAAAACCAAACTCATAGAATCAGACAAATGGCTGACAAATTATGACCATACTTCTTCAGTACATCTGAATCTTCTACTCTGAAGGGATAAAATAGAAAAAATGAGTCTAAAACTTAATAAGTATCATATTTAAACAAAAGGAGTCCAATCAATCAGAGAAAATATTAAATGGATAAAATCCGTTCAAATGACAGGATAAATCCAAATTGTCGATATAACAAATCCAATAAAAATCTAAAATCTTAAATTCAAAATCTAATGGTAGTCTCTTACACAAATCAAATATCTAAATCCGAAACAATTATCTAAATTATAAAGCAATCATCTTCGGGATGTGTATATATATATATATATATATATATATATATATATAGAAGTGATCAGAGCCAATTCCAATAGGTAATTAGTCAATTTCAAAGTCCAAATCTGAGTCTGAGTCCAAGTCAGAATCCGAATCCAAATCCAAATCCAAATCCAAGGCCCGATTAACTTCTGATTTGTGGTAAAATTTGATAGTCAGATGATTCAATGGCCTGCATAGAAGCTGAAGTAGTGTCACAGCGGATAGTCTAATAGTTCAGATTAAAACATATAGTCCAAAATTATTTGTACGAGTCATATCAATATTCAAATGAGGATAAAATTGACGAATCTCAAATCTAATTTTGAAATCCGAATCCAATAGGCAAAATCATTTGCAAACTGACTCCTAATAATAGTGGATGATAGGCGGCAATGAGTACTTGATGCCAATTGGGTGTGCAAGAGTGGGTGGCTGGTGCCATGGTGGCTCATTGGCTTTAATGGAAGTACAAGGGGTGAACGTGAAACTGATAATTAATATTCTACTATTTGATAATAATAAAATATCATATTTTATATGAAACATGAAGAGCCCTGGCATAAGAAGAGGAGGACTGCGATGCGTACAGACGTTACAACCCCTACATCGCCCTCGGGAGCCATTGGATTTTAAATCTAACGGTGCGCATTTTTCTTAAAAAAATAATAATAACAAATATATATATATATATATATATATATATTAATATAAAAACGCGGGCCGTTGGATTTCAAATCCAACGATGCCGTTGGTGTTAGAGGCGCTGTAACGTTTGTATGCATCACAGCGCACCGCATTGACCCTAGCACTACATTGGTCCCGTCTATAGAGGTGTGTAGACAGCTCATCTTTGGGTCTTGAATAGGAGAAAATGGCTTTTGATTATATAGGAGCAAATACAATTCAAACTACGATCAACTGCTCTTTTAGTTAGTATGGTCTACCGGTCCTAGTCTCCAAACGAAATGAGTTTTCAGTATGATTAGATTAATTAAAGAACCATGAAAAAGGGCTAAAGGAATTTGAAAAATATTATGAAAGTATTTCTTTCTATTCATATTTTATGATCTCTCATTATCTCTATATTCCCTCCTATATATATTATTATGATTTTGAATATGAAATTTATATATTCTTTGTTATATATATGTGCACTGCTCAGCAATTGGCTCACTCATTGTTATTTTGTATCCCCCTCAGATAGTCAGTACAAGTTCATATCCGATAAGAAGGAGTAAAGCATCATGCTTAATTTCAGTGCTTGGGATGTTGTATTTTGTATTTTTAAAGGATTGTATATTTTTATACTTTTGGTATAGATGATGATTCTTTTGGTTTCAGGAGGATTGTATACACGTGTTTTGTTCTTTTATATTTTGTTATAGTGGTCATATGCCTTAACTGGATTACAATGTAGTGGATTATGAAATACTTTTGCAGGTTTTTGTGATGAGTATTTTAGGAATTAGTGGCATCTCTCCATTCGAACAGGATGTCCAGAGTCATGATATTTGGAGCCGCATATATTTTGTGATTTTTGGATACTGTTTTTGTATTTTATGGATATATATGTATGATATATAGGATATTTACAGGTTTTGTATTGGTCTGATGGTTTATTACAGTCAGAACTCTGTCGAATGCCGGTTAGGTAATACAGTACGTCATAGTTGGTATCAGAGAAGAGTTGGTTCGAGAGATGCCTTAGGATTTGAGTTGATTGACCTTAGTTGAGGGCTAGGTTAATTTGATTTAACTCAAAGTTTAGGACGAACTCCCTGTTCAGGTAGTTTTGTTAAGTTTGATGCGGAAATCTATTTCTATTGTTAATATATGATGATAGGGATTCAGAATGTCAGGCTGAAGAAGAAGCTTTGGAGCTAATTCTCGTCCAAATCGGGAAGAAAAATACCTAAATATTATGGAGAGGATGGCTGACATCATGGAGTTGATGGCTGATGGACATCACCAACCTGAGCCATCCCCAGTACCTTCTCTAGCTCCAGCTTCAGTGAATTTGGGATGTACGGTGTATGATCAGTTCAACAATAAGAGGGCCCTAGAGTTTTTGGGAGATTCAGACCCAGCCAAGGAAGAGGCAAGGATCGAAAGAATTGAGAAGATATTTACTGTTATTCGCTACCTAGAAGAACATAAGATGACTTTTGCAATGTATAAGTTGGAGGCTGAAACTAACCACTAGTGGTCGGTTTAGAAGAGGGCTATGGGAGTCAACGAGGATCAGATCACTTGAGAGATGTTCAAGGAAGAGTTCTTTGAGAAGTATTTTTCGTCCAATCTACGAGAGTAGGAGGATGAGTTTTTGCGGCTACGGTAAGGGAATCGGACTGTAATAGAATACGCAGTAAAGTTCACAGAGTTGTCTCGATACACCTCCCACAGGTGGATGATTCGGCCAGAAAAGCAAGGAAGTTCCAATCATGGCTAAGGGACGACATTAGAATGCAGCTGGTTACGCACAAGTTGCATAATTATGCAGAGATTTTGGACCGAGCTCTCATATTTGAGAAGGAATTTGAGCAACAGTATTATTTTGCAAAGAGAGCCGGAAATCTAGGAAGCTTGTCTGCTAGCCAAGGATCGGGATTAGGAGGCCCTCCAAGGAGGACGAAGCTAGAGGATAAGGGGAAGAGGAAGGCGAAGCACCCAACAGCAGCAATACCACTATGTCCGCAAATGACTCATAATGTATGTGACAACAAGACTGCATGTGAAGAAGTTATTTTATAGACTGCGTCTGTCCAAAGGGAAAAGTTTTAAAAAACACCTGAATGAGTTCAATAAAATCGTGACGTAGATGTTGACCTTTGATTAAGAGATCATGGAGGAGGACAAGACGTTGGTGTTGCTGGCTTCTTTACCAGCCTCGTACCACCATATCGTTACAACCTTGCTATTCAAAAAAATATGTTCAAGTTGGACGAGATCATTACTTCCTTACTCATAAATGACTCAAGGCAGTCACAAGGGGTCTCAACCTCTACACACTCTGAGGTATTTGTGACCGAGTCACAGGGAATATGTAAAAGACGGGGCCAAAAGCCTGAAGAGAAGAATCGTCGCAAGTCCCGGTACATTGGGAAAGAAGTTGATGACCGTCCGAAGCGACAATGGTGGCAAGTACATTGGGGCATTTGATGTTTATTGCCGAAAGCATGGTATTCGATATCAAAAGATGCCACCAAAGACACCACAGTGGAATGAAGTAGCCGAGCGGATGAACCGCACACTTTTGAAAAGGGTTAGTGCCCTCTTTCTGAGGCAAGACTTCTTGGATCCTTCCGGGTAGAAGCTTTGAAGACAGCGGCTTATGTCATTAATAGATCACCCAATAGACCATTGAATGGTGAGATGCCAAAAAAGATCTAGTCCTGGAAGGAGTCGTCCTATGATCATCTTCGGGTGTTTGGGAGTAAGGCCGTTGTTTACATCCCAAAGAACGAAAGAACCAAGTTAGAGTTAAAGACGATACAATGCGTCTTTCTGGGTTACAGAAAAGATGAACTGTGATATAGATTTTATGACCCAATTGAGAAAAGACTTGTCCGGTCAAAAGACGTAGTTTTTGTTGAGGGTGAAACAATTGAGGATATTAATAAGAAGACCAAATTTGATGCCAGTCGGACAGACAAGATAGGTGTTGATATTATCCGTCTGATACCTCTTCACTACAAGGTCAATGGCCTAAGAGTGGCCGAGGAAAATAATAAGGTAGTCACTGCACCTGATGAGGACCAGGATAAAGTCGCCCGTCAACCAATTGAGGAGGTTCTTGTCTGACGATCCTCGAGAGACAAGCGACCATGTATCCCTCTGTCATCCAGCGAGTATGCCCTGCTCACTGATACAGGAGAGCCTGAAAATTTTGATGAGACTATGAAGGAAGAGAATAATGAAAGATGGCTGGAAGCCATGCAGGATGATATAAGCTCACTGTATAAAAATCATACGTTTTATTTAACTGAACTGTATAAGGGGAAGAGAGCCCTGAAAAATAAATGGGTCTTCCATTTGAAGACAGATAAGAATATCATGCAGCCAAGGAATAAGGCGCGACTGGTGATAAAGGGCTTCAATTAGCGAAAAGATATTGATTTTGATGAGATATTTACCCCTGTGGTAAAGATGTCATCAATAAGGGTTGTCCTTGACTTGGCTGCTATTCTAAATCTGGAGGTAGAATAGCTGAATGTCCAGACGGCATTTCTCCATAGTAACATTGAGGAGAAAATTTATATAGAACAGCTAGAAGGATTTTAGGTCAACGAGAAGGAATGACTAGTTTGTCATCTAAGGAAGAGCCTATATAGACTGAAATAGACTCCAAAACAATAGTATAATAAGTTTGAGCATGTCATGGTCAGCCAAGGATACTGAAAGGCCACTTCAGACCATTGTATATTTGTATAGAAATTTTTCGATGACAACTTTATCATCCTTCTACTTTATGTGGACGATATGTTAATAATTGGACGCAATGACGCTCAGATAAAGGCGATGAAGCAACAATTTGGGCAATCCCTTGTTATGAAAGATCTGGGGTTGGTGAAATAGATTCTGGACATTAGAATAATTTATGACTGAGAAACAAATTATGGTTGTCCTTAGAAAGTTATATTGGAAAGGTGTTTCAATATTTTAACATGGATAAGTCCAAGCCAATGAATACTCCGCTGGTAAGCCACCACAGGTTGAACAGTTGGCAGTATCCGTCCTTGGATAATGAGAAAGCAAACATAAATAGCGTACCCTACTCTTCAGCCGTAGGAAGCTTAGTGTACGCTATGGTATATACAAGGTCGGACATTGTATATGCCGTCGGTACTGTCAGCTAATTTTTGTCAAGTCCAGGAAGAGGGTATTGGTCTGCAGTCAAGTGAATAATGAGATATATCTGAGAAACTTTCAATATATGTCTGTGTCTTAGAAGTGATAAGCTTCAATTGGTGGGATACTGATGCGATATTTTGACTTTCATCCACTTAGATATTTAGTCAAATTTCTAAATACTCTCTGACCCGGTCAAAGTTGTAGAGAAGGTGTTACTCTATTTATAATTCATTGCAATGATAGAGGCTTGCAATGAGATATTGTGGATGAAGAAGTTCATCCAAGAACTGCACTTCAGACAGAAGAAGTATGTGATATTTTGTGATATCCAGACTGTCATATATCTTTGCAAGAACTCTCAATTTCACTCAAAATTAAAGTATATTGATATTCGATATCATTGGGTGAAGGATGTTATTAAAACAGGATTGCTATCACAAGAAAAAGTCAGAACCTAGAAAAAAAGTGCGGACATGTTGACAAAAATTTTACCAAAAGGAAAGATTGAGGTTTGCTGCAGTTTGGCTGGACTAACGGATTCTGACTTCCCACGGTCGTGAGGAAAAGTTTGTTGGAGTCACTTCCATGTGGAGGTATTATTAGTCCGATGACTTAGATTGAAGACAAAGACTTTGCACTATTATGGTCCGCAGACTTGTGTGCTAAGCGATCGAGAACTCTACGCAGTATAGGCCCGAGCACTTTGCATAGTTAAGGCATGAGGACTTCTTAAGGGACGAAATCTGTGATTAAGTTTAATGACTCTAATGAAGCCATAGTACAGACTTGTCACTTACACAGGAAAGGTTACAAAAGGACGTTCAGCCGGTCAACAGGAAGTTGACCAATTAAGAAAAGAAGGTGGTCGATAGGAAAGTTGACCGGCTGAGGACAGTCATTTTGAATAGCTATCTTCTACAAAAGCATGCAGTTGATTTTCCTGATTGGATAGTTGGTTTCAGGTCAACTAAAAATGGGAAGGAAGACGTCATCGCTGGGAAGATGACAAGTCAACTTGTAGAGGAATGCATACGCCGTCTGCTGTAGGGCAAAGCATGCGCTGACTGTTGTAGAATAGAGCCAACTGTGCTCACAACCACCATGTTGAGTAGGTGTTGCTCGATTAGTTTGGATGTGTATATATATATATATATATGTATTGAACTCTATAAAAGAGTATGAGATGATGAGTGAAAGAGTGTAAGGGAATAGTAGTGAGTGAAAACAAAGTGTGAAATTTTTTATATTTTCGTACTCTATTTTTCATTTTTCGCTTCAAGGGTTTGTGTAGCTGTGCGGTTTTTGTAACCAACTTCATATAGTAAAATTTATTTATGGACTAAGTGTCCCATGATTTGTTTCTTATTGGAGAATGATTTTTCATGTAAAATTTTAGTGTACTCTTCTTCTTCCTTATTCCCCTTTCACTGCGATGTGTGTTTTTAGTTGCCGATCCGACGCCATCTTTCCCAACACCTACTACTTCAAGCAGCTCGGTTGCCTTGTATAGCTGGTCTATTATGGTCTCCTGCTACATAACCTCTCCCCTGCCATTTTCGTCTTGTTGCCTGTTGTTTATCTCTGCTGCTTACAAGGAGCCGAATGAACTTTTAGAGAAAATGAACAAAGTGGCTGTCTTTTAGGCAAGGTAGGGTATTGCAGTTGTTGATTGCATGACAATGGCAAGAAAAATGCTGGGTTTTGCATATTATGTTGTTGTTGCTGGTTCATCAGCAATTGCGGATGGAAGGCATGAGGCTTCTCATATGAGCAATCAAATAGCTGCGGATTAGGAAGGGTTTCTGATGGATTATATTGCATTTGACTCAATACACCTTGGGATAGTGAAATCGGCAAAAGATTTTCAGCACAACGGGTAGAAATTGGGTCCGTAGGAAGATCAGTAGAACTGAGTAAATTGTTACTATTTTCATCTACTGAAACAGCTGCTGAGTAAATTTATCAGAATGTATTAAAATTATTTTTTAAAATTATTGTATACAATTTTATTTTATTATATGAATATTATTTGTATATTTTTGGTCAATTTAAATTTAATATTTCTGTTAAAATTTTATTCATTAAAATATATAATTTAGAGGTAAAATAATATACCTTTTATAACATTATTTGTCATTAAACATATTGTTTAGTGACAAATTAAAATACATTTTAATAACAAAATTATTTTACCATTATAGAATATTATTAGTGACAATTTATATTTTGTCACTAAAAAAATATTTTAGTGGTAAAATAAAAATTTTGCACTAAACGTTTAGTGACAATTTAATAACGAATTTATATTTCTTTACTAAATTTTTTAGTGATAAATTTATAATTAATAATGGCAATTTTTTTTGTCATTAAAAATCAAAATTGTTGTAGTGGTAGGAGGCAAAGTGATTTCTTGTAGAACTAATTACATAAATCAAAGTGATTTCTCACTGAATTTCAGTGATTTCTTCACTCTCATGAAAGATCAGCTTCCTAGCGGTAAGGCGATCGATAAGATCCATCACGTTCCCAACCCAAACTCTAGAATTAATTTATTTTATAATTTGTAATTAGTTTAAGCCTAATTTTATAGTAATACTCAAGAATCAATTGATATATTTAACCAACATAAAATCAAACTATAAATTACAACGTAAACTTGTATCAAATACCATTAAATGACCTGAACGATAATATAATAGTTATTTACATGATTCTATAGTCATACCCAAAAGTGATTTCAAATTTGACTTACTGTTAATTTTAACTATTGGTGAGGAAATATATCTTAACCCAAAACCAGAGTATTAAGCTATAAAAACTTTAGAATTATCGAATTAATCTTAACATTACCATCATCAATATTAACGACAAGTAATCGTAGACAATATTTACTCGAAAATCAAAAAATATTAACTACTTGTTTGAATTATTATAATAAAGTTGAAATATCCTACAACTAATCTTCGAAAGCCTTTTCATCATTTCAAATCTCCTAAAAGTTACAAAGCCACTGATTTAGAATGTAAGAAAAAATAGAAGTTAAGAAAGAATATAACGCTGAATAAAGTATATAACTTTATATGTTGATATATATTGAATGAAACCTAATAAGAATAATGTCATGATCAAAATCTAAAATGTATGTTGATATATATTGAATGAAACCTAATAAGAATAATGTCATGATCAAAATCTAAAATGTATGTTGATATATATTGAATGAAACATAATAAGAATAATATCATGATCAAAATCTGAAATACCAATAAAATTAAGTTTGATAGAGCATGTGAAAACCGCATATTAATGATTAAATATGTCAAAAACTGTAAAAATACATAAAGTATGCCAAAATTAGATAAATGCGTACAAAAACAAAAATTACATGATTACGTAAAAGATCAAGGATCGATGGTGATATTGCCAATAAATGATAAATATCAAAGTTTTAATTATAATTAATTTTGCATAACCAATAGTCATATATCACTGTTGATGACATAGGTGGGACTACTACATTTTATTCCCTATAGTTAGAATCAAATGTTACTTTTTTAAATCGAAAATGTTAAGTTTAACCTTCAATTTATTAATAATATATTAAAATATATTCAAATATATTTTATCAATTCTTTACAGTGGTTATTATCTGTGTCAAAACTAAAAACTATTTATAAATACAATTATATGCTAATTTGCTCATGTTGATAAATTAATTTCTTTTACCAGAGCTAAAGTAGAGTTTTAATGATTTTTACTTTTAAATATATGACATGTAAAAATAATAAAATAAGATTTATTGACTTACATAAACTTGTTTATATAATTTAAAAATATGTAAAAACATTCATTCAAAGGTTTGTATAAAATCGACATGATTTATATAACTTTATTATTTTCTTATAATTAGAAAATATATAGGAACAAAGATATAAAAATTACTAATATACGAAAGTATAAGTGTGAAATTTTATAATATGCAAGAAATATTTACACAGAAATTTAGTACCAAAATATGATCTCTATGAATTTAAAATACATAATTCATAAAATTTTATTAAATGGGAGTGTATTTCATGTATAGAAAATTTAAAATAATCTAAGTACAAAAATAACACATAAATAAGTATTTAGAACAAAAAATACTTAAGAATCATAAAGAAAGATCAACAATAAAGAAATAAATAATTTAGATGTATTTGTATTCACTTAATTTTTATCGAATGATTGCTTAATTTTTATCTAATTTCACCTTCTCCTTCCTTCTGTGTTTTCTTCTCTTTTCCTCTTTCTAAAGTTGACCAATAGTCTATTTATAGAAAGCTCATACATGTATGCCAACCAGAGATGGGAGCAAAACCCATAACATGACTGAGTGTCCTCAAGCATAGGGTTGGCACAAATTTTGTGGTCTAAATACGTATACATACTATTCAGGCGTGCATCAGAAACGGACATTAAATTTATCCGAAATATTAAATGTCAGTTTATTTATAAATCTCATATAGTTCAATTTATATGTAAGACCCATTTTTATTTTCTAATTCTTTATTTTATTTTTTTTAATTCAAAAAAACTCTACGTATAAAAAGTAAATTATAAATCAATTGTAATAAATGATACATCTAACAGTACTCTTTCATATATAGCCATAAAAAACACAACCCCCAAAAGCAAAAGCTATTCTGTATGATTATTGCTTTCCAGTGTTATTAAATGCAATTCGTATGGGCCTGTGAAATTAATAAGAACAACTTGAGATGCTATAATTGAAATCGTACTTGACTTATTTTACATTGGAAACTCAGCCAAAACCCATAAAATAAAACATAAATTGTGATGTCCCACGTCGAATGGAGAGGTGAATGAACGTGCTTTATAAGTCGTGGAGACATTTCCCTTGTATACGCGTTTTGGAGGCGGTGGATGCCGTCTGCCAGAAATAAAACCGTGCCGGCCGGTTTGACTTGGGACGCCGTGAAGTTTTCCTGCCTAAAGTGGACAATATCTACAGGCGAGTGGCCCGAGGACTTTACATAAATCTTCCTAACATATAAAAAAAATTAGAAGGGCAAGTACTCTCAAAGAACAAAGAATAGAGATGAAGTGTGTGGGGATGGACCTTCATTCACTAAAGAGAATATATCTTGTATGAGACATTTTTCAGACGAGCAACAATTTATACAGAGTATTCATATTTTTAAATAGTATGCTTATTATTATTTTTTTTTAACGAGCAAAGATATAAAGTCTGCTCTCAGATAAGGTGTTTAGGCTTTTAGGTATTTGCTTGGTTTTAAAGAGTTAATACATTTTACATAATTAAGAATAGATTTCATGCCTCATAAAAACAAAAAACTTATCTTATTTGATACATGCTTTTGGATTTTAATTTAGACCAAATTTACAAACGGTTATCAAACCAAGACATCTTATTGATATTATCGATTCAATGAGCATTCTAAATGTCATGTATTTGAGAATATTCATACCTCCACACCTTTTAGCACAGCATTTTAATCTTGTGTGCCTACCATTTTACCACCAAAACATTCAGAATGCAATTTATATTCCATAATATAATACTTATCTAGCATAATATACAAAATATATGACACGTGGAGTATCATAGCATGTTTTTAATCAGTCATCCAAGTCCGTGTCAGGCAACCAATTGCTTGATTTAAATTATCTGAATGATGCATTACAAGCATATATTAAGAGATAAATTATATATATATATACTCATTTATATCGAAATCATTAATTTTAGCATGGGAGAGAGATAAGATAGGGTAAATTTAAAACAAAATGAAACCCATTATTATTTTTAATAATTTTACAATAAGTTCTTGTATAAATAATATTTTTATATCAAATAAATAAAGAATCTAACATTGAGGAGACAAAAGAGGGAGAGAGAGAGATAGAAGGCTATAGATCCTCCAAGTCTAATGAAAAGGAGTAGATATATATTCCTCCATGGCTATATTATTTTACTAGTCTTTGCTAAGAATAGCTTAAAAATATTATTTTAAAATTGGTAATTAATTATACTATCCTACATGTCTATAGTAAATACGATTCTTCATTGCTATTTTTATATGATTAATTTAACTATAAATCTTTAATTATTATATGGCAAATACATTTTGTTATTTCTTGTTCTATTATAAGTTGTAGTAATTGAAAATCCATCCCAAAAAGATCATATGTATATGTTTCATTTTTATGTACTTATTTTTTATAAGCCATAAGACCGAATGATTTTAAAGTGAGACGAATAGATTATGATTAGACTAAAGTTTTTGGAATCAATATAGCTTAAAAGAAAAGAAAGTTGCATATCAACTATATGAAAATTGTGGCTAATAACTGTTATCTCTAGTTAAAGATGCGTATATTAACTAATCAACTAAAAATCTCGACCAATATTTTCATGATAGCCAAATAGATCTACAAATATTTTATTTTTATTTTATTTTTACAGAAAAAATAATTTTTTAATAAAATATTAATATTTTACACCTATATCCTACACTTGATAATAAAAATTTATTATAAGAAATTTATAAATAACACTCAATAATAAATAAATAATTGAACCTAAAAACTATAATGATAATAAAAAAGTATTCCAATAATAAAAGTAATGAAGTGAAATCTCAATTATTGTCGTCCAGATGATGACATATGAGAGCATCCAGAGCAGAATATAAGAGCATAAAAAAAAATTGAAATATTATAAAGATAAATAAATCATAATTCTTCTTCTATATGTTTTTGATTTATATTATATTATTTATTTATTATTAATTTTTAAAATAACGATACTCCTATCGAGGTAGCTGAAACCATCCATCATACCTAACATTCGTACTCAGCCCATCAATTTAAAAAACATAGGATGCTGCATTGCCCGTATACGTCGCAGTACTTTCAATGTCACAGAGATCAACGGCCTGTGTTTTTTTATATAAAAATATATTTTTATTTTATTAATAACAATACGAATCATTCAATAGATTACAGAAACAGTAATATCCTTACGGTATCGCAGCCCCCACATTCACAATTTAAGGACTCTTTCCTTCTGCTCGATCAGATCCAACCATAACTTTAAAATGTAAAATTTTAAAATTGCGTTTCTGATTTACTAAGATCATTTGCAAACAAATCCTGAGCACCCAACTAATATAAATAAAGACAAAGCACAGAAAAACTCAGCTTTAGGACCACAACAAAAAGGTGGTCTGCCGCCATGGACGTCTTTCATGCTTTCTTGCTCTGTGCACTCATCTTCCTAATCGTACCACTCAGAATTATTTTTCCTTTCAGGAGAAGAAAAGCAAACCTCAATCTCCCACCGGCACCGCCGACGCTGCCGGTCATTGGAAACCTTCATCAGCTGGGCAAAATGCCGCACCTATCTCTCTCAAAATTAGCCAAAAATATAGGGCCTCTGATGTTCTTATGGCTCGGTGAGATCCCAGCCGTCGTCATTTCATCCGCAGCCATGGCAAAGGAAGTCCTGAGGACGCACGACCGTGTGTTTTCAGGCCGGCCACAGCTCTATACAGCCAAACGGCTCTTCTATGGCTGCGCTGATATCACCTTCTCCCCCAACAATGCTTACTGGAGGCATGTGAGGAAGATTTGCATACTCGAGCTACTAAATCCGAAACGAGTTCAATCCTACAACTTCATTCGTAAGGAAGAGATTTCTCGTTTAATTCACAGGATCATCGATTCAGGCCCCGGCACAGTTAATCTCACCAAGACTCTTTCCCTATATGCAAACCACGTCGTATGTTATGTCATTCTCGGGAAAAACTTTTCTGACGGAGCAGATTATGATAGACATGGGTTGAAGAAAATGATCGAGGAGCTCGAAGAGTTGCTTGGAGGGTTTAGCATCGGCGAATTTTTCCCTTCTGCAGAATTCATAAACGTAATAACAGGCCAGAAATCGAGATTAGACAGATGTTTTCGGCAGTTCGATAACTTTTTCAATGAGATAATCGAAGAGCGTTTAGACCCTACGAGGGAGGAAACGAAAGGAAAATATCTGCTGGATGTTCTGCTCAGTATACAAAAGGATGGAAGTGGTGACATGCCTCTCACAGTGAGCAATGTTAAGGCCATTCTTTTGGTGAGTCTGCTAAAATCTTAGTCACTTTCCTTGATAGCATGAAATTTCACGTATCATATTTTTCAAAACTACAATAAATTGGCAATATATCATCATATATCCACTAATATTGATATTTTTTCTCAGTCTATAATTCACATAGATTTTTTTTATTTATTTGACATCAAGATGTTTTATCTGATATATCTAACACTGATAAAATCACGATCAACACCAATACATGATGTGATTTTTATTATTTATGTTTGTCAATCTAAATACTCAATAAGAGGTACGTCATATCATTTATAAAGTTGTAGTAAATTTATAGCAAGAATATCATCTTTTTCTAATATAATATCAAACTTTCAGGATATGTTTGCGGCAGGAATTGATACAGCTTCCATAACCCTAGATTGGGCAATGACAGAATTGATGATAAACCCTACGGTGATGAAGCAAGCACAAGTAGAAGTAAGAAGCATAATCGGCGAAAGAAAAATTGTTTTAGAGAGTGACTTGCCTCAACTACACTATCTCAAAGCTGTACTCAAAGAGGTCCTCCGCTTGCATCCCCCGGCACCGATGTCGCTGCCGCGAGAGTCGATCGAAGATGTCACCATCGATAACTATGTTATCCCCGCCAAAACACGAGTTTTCATTAACATCTATGCTATCGGGAGGGACCCTAAGTCATGGAAAGATCCAGAAACCTTCATTCCAGAGAGATTCATGGATAGTAGCATTGATTTCAAAGGTCAAGATTTTGAGTTTTTACCATTTGGAGGTGGAAGAAGAGTTTGTCCAGGCATCACATTTGCGTTGGTGACTATTGAGCTTGCCCTAGCTCAACTTCTGCATAGCTTTGAATGGGATCTTCCTCCTGGTGTTGATGCTAAAGACTTGGATATGAGAGAAACCTTTGGTCTCACAACGCGAAAGATCTCAGATCTAATTGTTGTTGTAAAACCACTTAGCATTGAACTATCAAAAATAAAATCAGAAAAAGAAAGAGATTTTAAGCATGTTTAACCTGCTGTAATGTAAATAGTATTTTGAATAAGTATAGTTCAGTTATTTTTAGCCATTTGTTATAATTAACATATTATTTATTTATTTATTTTTTATATAGATTTGTTAGTATGAATTTACATATAAACTATTATATTATTCAAAGTTGCCCAAACGGTGCCGCAAAATTAGACTCAATCAAAAGTAATATAGAACATACAAACCATTAGAGCCTCAATGACCTAGCCAAAGAGACCAAAAACACACACAAGACTCAAGTGCAACAATGCAATACGCGGACCAATATTGTACACAAAACATGCACCATTAGGTGTCAATTTGAATAGATGAATCAAGGTTAGTGTTGTTTCTATGCATTCTTTAAAACTCCTCAATACTTGAGAGCACAACATGAATGAAGCAATGAAGCTAAAGGGATAGATAGGACTTTATCAAGAATAGAGAAGATGATTTTTGTAGCAATATCTGTGAGATTGGAAGTATAAATATTGTTAAAGATAAAATCATTTTTAATCCTCTAAATAAAATAGATTGATATCACCAATATCAGAATAAAGATCATAAATGAAAGGTGCATAATAGATAAGACCCCGGGGTCATAAACAAAATAAAAACTATAAACTGATGCCAAATAATAGTGGATGAGAGGCAGCAATGAGTGGTTGATGCCAATTGGGCTTGCAAGAGTGGGTAGCTAGTGCCATGGTGGCTCATTGGCTTCAATGGAAGAAGGACAAAGGATGAAGCTGAAATAAATAATTAATATTCTACTCTTTGATAATAATAAAATATCATATTTTATATGAAATATGAGGAGCCCTGGCATGAGAAGAGGGGGCTGCAACGTGTACGAACGTTTCAGCCCATGCAACATCTTCAAAAGTCATTGAATTTTAAATTCAACGGCATATATTTTTTAAAAAATAAAAAATAAACAAATAATATTTTTAACATAAAAACGCGGGCCGTTGGATTGGCGTCGGAGGCGCCATGATGCCCGTACGCATCATAGCACCCCGCGTTGACCCTGGCATTACATTACTCAAAAAGAGATGTAGTCTTTGCATCTCTATAGCATATAAATATTAGTTTGTTAAGCATGCGTAGGTCCAACATAATTAACTAATATTTTGGGAATTTGCCATTTAATCTATAGATACGAGTTTAATGTTCACAATATTATATATGTTGGGGTTTGACATCTGGATCCACTTGATCCAATAACAGTGAAAAATCCGAACCCCCTGTCATCTGCAGTCGGATTCCTCTTCTAACTGGTCAACATTTCATTGACCGTCTTCAACATTCATCCGGTCAATCTCCGTTGACCGTTCTCCGCTTCCATCCGGTCAACCTCCCATATTGGCCTTCCTGCTCGTCCGTCCATCCAACAAGATCTTTCCCTGTGAATCTCATCCGTCCAACCTCCCGTTGACCCGGTTTAGCCTGCCTCTCTCGGTCGGTCAATTCGGTCGTTGACAGGTCATTTTGCCAAATGCCGGTCAACGGATGTTGACCGCTAACATTCTCCAGATTTTCTCCGACATATACACTCCATCATTTGCTTCATTTCTTGGATTTATAAACCAATTTATTTTGCTACCCATAAAAAAGTGACCAGATCCAACAATATGTTCATAATATTATATGTCTACTCTTAGTATATACATGATTTTTATTATAAAAATCATTCACTTTTGCTCCAAACCCACATATCAATGTTTACAATGGATAGTGGCATCAAATTTACATATCTATACGAGTGGACTTGTATAAAAATATATAAATAAATGCAACATCTTTCGATAATATGCCAAGGGTGCTTCCAGTACTTTGACAAGGATTAGATATATCAAACTTACCCAGTTTAATATAGGAAAACTACTTTAGGTAATTGTATTTCTGAACTCTAAATTAAAATAACATAATCTTATTTTTATACTGAAATTAAGTACCTTAATCAATTGCATTTTCTTGCATTAAATAAAAGATCAAAATATACACAAAAAAGCATATTTATAAAATAAAATATACGGTATCTCTACCGTTCATTTCATTTTAAAAAAATAAAAATATTAAAAATATTTTTTTTATTTTTCTACATCTAACTAAAACAATAACATTTTAAAAATATATGAAATAAAATTATTATTTCATAAATTTTAAAAAATCTAAATAAATATTTAATAAATAATAAAATTTTAATCTAATTATAACAAAATTTATTGGTATTTTGCTTATGTATTCAAAAATATAATTGTTAGTGATACATCTCGAAGACCTAAATTATCGTACGAATTAGGGAGTCATGTGTGTACGTTTGGGCATCCGAATAGAAACAAGTCCACTTTTTATAATTTAGAATATAAATCCTATATATCATAACAAGATAAATAAAACGTAAAAAATATATAGAGCTCACTCTCCAGTATATTCTCCGACACTTAAATTAAAAATTTTTCTACTCGGAAGATAAATATGTTAGGAAATGAGTATGGGAAATGTAAAGAGGATGGAGAAGAGTGTTTGTATGGAGTGTAGTACTCCTTTTGTATACTTGACTAGTAAAATGACTTTAGTAATTATGCACTCAATTAGTAGAGTTTTTAATTATTTTGTACTCGTCAGGTGAAGTGTCTAACTTTTGTAATCGTTTTTTGACATTATTATCTATCTTTTAGACTTTGTCCTTCCTCTTTTTCATCGCCCCCTTTTTTTGGAGGAGAAACTTTTTTCATAAATAGGGGTGTCGTTTGGTTGGTGAGCTGCCAAATCAATGTGTTACTTACCTATGTAATGGCTGCTTCAATTTAATGAGAGGACCGCTTTGGTTTTATTATTGGATTGGCGCAGCCGCCGTCTAAAGCAACTCATTAAATAAGCCATTATGATCATTTAATAGCCGACTATTCAAGTCGTGTCTCCTGATTCAATCATTAGGCCATTCACCAAATGAGTTCTATGGCGTTTTCTATTGGGCCATTGTCCTTTAGATTTCTTATACATTGGATTTGGATCGACTGCCTGGCTATACCTATTAGTTAGCATGAAAAAAATATGATATTTAAATCATTGATATCACTTGATAAAAACAATTTAAATTATCATTTGAGATTTTTTATAACTTGGTAAAATATTATATTTTTATTTTTAATTTTTTTATATATCATTCATGTCCTTGAGCCATGGACAATGAACCCTGAACCTTGGACAGGACCTTGGGTTATGAATCTTTAACCCAGAACCTAGAAACCTAGACCACGTTGCAGCCCATTTTGCTGGGTTTGTTCATTCTTTAAATGAGAAGAATTGATAGAGAATTTTTTAATTATAACAATTATTGTTTAAATAGCAATAATTTTAATCTCGTCTACTAAAATTTTATTTTTAATTAAAATTAATATTATAAAAAATTTAAAAATAGTCATTGTTGATTACTTCTTTTTATTTTTAAAATATTTATCACTAAATTCAAAGCCACCGCATCATCATAATAGTACAAAATCAATATCATGATCATAAAGTTTTATTAAATTTATATTTTAAATGTTAAAATTATATTTAATATTTTTGCTATTCAAATCAGAGATTAGATTACAATTTTTTTATTTTTTTAAATTTTTATCATTTATATTAAAAAGAAAAAAATAGTCAAAGGAAAAGCAAAACACAACTAATTGCAGTACAAAAAGATGACAATATCATTCGAAAATCATATTATACAAATTATTTGAGATGCCCAATTTAAGTTTTTAAATTTTCAAAATACTTTGTATATTTAATAACGTCACTATAATAATTGTAGAATAATTTAAAAAATAATTAGATAATAAAAATTTTAAAAAAATCACATCATGTGTAATTTGGATAAAATGTTAGTGCCTGAATTGCATCCGATCTGATGCTCATATGTCACTTCCCAAATCCCGATCCTATAATCAATTATTGATTAATCAATAATCATTTGATAATATTCGGACGTGAATTTTATGTTGATAATTTGACCGATCATGATTAAATGAATCAAACTGTACACAGGATCCAAAACACACGCCACGTCAATATGTGACTTCGATATCGACTCAAACAACGATAATAATAAAATAATAATATATTCTGATATCTATAACTAATCATCTGACACCCAACATCCTAAAATAATCATAAGTCCACAATAAGTTAATCAAAATTTAATCAACTTATTTGTCACCGTTAGATATTAAAAAAGAAAATAAATAATAATATCGAAACAACTGACATTCAACTTAACAATATAACCCACTACTTAAATAACATAATCATCAATTACTGTCATCCAAAATCGAAGTTAAAGCTAAAATTATAACATTAAACGCAATAACTATTGTCCGAAAATATTAAACAATATCAAAATTCATAAAATTCTATTCTAAACTCTTCATAACAATCCAATCCTTCATTTATATTCATCCAACAAGAATCCATACATCTCATCTAAGGGGGTTTGTAAAATAGTAATAAGTATGTCAAAGTTTAATAAAGCATATAATATAATAATAAAATATATATTTTTGCATTAAAAATATATCAGAATGATCAATATATTAGATTTCAATGATATTTCATAAAATTTTATAATGATCACATAAATCAACTTATACAAAATTTTCATGTTCATTATTCTTAAAATATCATCAAATCACACTCAAATCAAATTTTTCTTAGAGACCAAGTCAAGATTTTACCGATTAAATGAGCGAATAATCAATTATTTTCACACTTTGGTAATGTCTATTTAAGATTTTTATTTATATATAACTATAAATAATTGAACTCTACTTACTTAGAATAATAGGTTCAAGATAAATAATTAGATTATAATATATTTAAAAAAATGTCATAATATACTATCCAATGAATTATAACCATAGTCCAATACTTATTTTTAGAAAACTCTATACTTTTCTGCTTAATTTATAATTCTTTCACTCCTTGGGTAAATATTTATATTTTTTGACATAATTATAGAATTTTTTATATTATTTTGTAAGTTCTTAACTTAAAACACTTATATTCCTGTAGAAAATTTGGTTATGATGAATTATGAAATCTAATATACTAATTCAGCATGAAATTATAGCAAAAGATGTAGAAAATCAACTTTATAAAATTCTACAACAGTTTGTTAAACACGCAAAGAAGTTGTATGTTTTTCAAAACATTTAAAGTATACAAATTTTAATTTTCAAACATGCAAGAAGGCTATTCACAAAATTAAGTATACATGAGCATTAAACTATGATTTCAAAACATGCACGAAGAGATATTGCAGAATTCAATACAAATATACTTATATTTGAACTTAGGCATGAAATTTTATGCAATTTTGCTACAAAATAATAAGAATTTAACGTACATACTCAACATAAATATTAATTGACTATTCATATTGTATATCCTGATTAAACCATTACGTCGTTCAGCTAATGGGTGTCGTGATGTCATCTGTTTGGTCATCGTCATTTAGACATCTTATATATCTATATATTGGATTTGGATCAACTGGTGCCCGGCCATACCCATTGGTTAGCATGGAAAAAATATGATATTTTAATCATTGATATCATTTGATAATAATAATATTTAAATTATCATTAGAGATTTTTCATGACTTGATAAAATATTATATAATATTAATTTAATAAAAATATTAAACTAATTATATTATGATAATTTAGGTGTAATCATTATCAAATAAGTTATTAATAAATTTTTTGACTTGCTAGTAAGAAGGCATTACGTCCTTTCAATTTTGTAACAAAAACTTAAATTACCAAAAGAAAAAAAAGTAATATTATCAATTCACTTATTTATATACTTACTTATATTAAAATTATTATTATTATTATTATTATTATTATTATTATTATTATATTTTAATTTTTTTTCTCTATTTCATCTCTTTCCACATTAATTTTAATAATTTTGATAAAAATAAATACAAAAATATTATTTTTCAAAAGAAAATAAGCCTAGGGTCTAAAAGAAAATTAAAAGCTAAAACTAATAAATATGAAATTTCCCTGTATCCAACTGCAAGAGTGGTCCCAAGCTGAGGGCTCTATTATTGCAGTTTTGAACTATTATGGCTGTGTGGTAGCTATTTAAATTATGATTGTGAAGTCTATCTCTCTGAAATAAGGAGGGATTTAATTTTTTCCTGAACCCTAATTCTCAAATGAATCATAATAAATATTTTAAATGCGATAATCATAAATTTTTATTAATTTTTTAATAATTATAATAAATTATGGCTGTGGGGTTGCAACGCGGGGAGAGCGCGTCACAGTCCCTCTGGTGCCTCTGCAGCCGTTGGATGTGAAAATCCAACGGCTGCATTTATATATATTTAAAAGAAAGTTTAATATTTATTTTTTTTGTTTTGATATTTTTTTTTGTATTTGATTAAAAAAAAAAATTATTATTATTATTTTTAATTTTTTTAAAAAAAATATTGGCCGTCGGATTTTGAATCCGACGGCCAAAATAGCGTAGAAGGGGCTGCGATGCTCCCCGCGGCGCAGCCCCCGTGCTCTTCTAGAAGTGAGGGAGAAAAGTCAGCTGCCGTGTTCTAGCAAGAGGGAGGATAAAATCCAACGGCCAAAATAGCTTAGAAGAGGCTGCGATGCTCCCCGCCGGGCAGCTTCCGTGCTCTTTTAGAAGTGAGGGAGAAAAGTCAGCTGCCGTATTCGAGCAAGAAGGGGGATACAAAGACCAGAAAACGAGTGCTTTCAGAGCTCAAAGGAAGGCTTGCTGCCATGGATGTCTTTCAAGCTTTCTTCCTCGGTGCACTCGTCTTCCTAATCATAAAACTCAGGACTATTTCCCCTTTCACGAAAAGAAAAGCAAACCGCAATCTCCCACCGGCTCCGCCGAAGCTCCCCATCATAGGCAACCTTCATCAGCTGGGCAAATTGCCCCACCTCTCCCTCTCAGAATTAGCTAAGAAGCTAGGGCCCATTATGTTCTTACAGATCGGTGAGATCCCAACCGTCGTCGTTTCATCGGCGGCCATGGCAAGGGAAGTCCTGAAAACGCACGATGCCGCCTTTTCCAACCGGCCGAAGCTATACTCAGCCAAGTTGCTTGTCTACGGCTGCACTGACATCACCTTCTCCCCCAACAACGCTTACTGGAGGCATGTCAGGAAGATTTGCATACTCGAGCTACTAAGCGCGAAAAGGGTGCAATCCTACAGCTTCGTGAGGAAGGAAGAGATTTCTCGGCTAGTTCACGGTATCTTGGAGTCGTGCCCCGGCGCAGTTAATCTCACCAAGATGCTTTCCGTATATACAAAGAATGTCCTCTGCCGTGTCCTTCTGGGAAGAAACTTCTCCGACAGAGAAGCGGAATACGATCAGCATCGGCTGGAGAACATAATCGAGGAGTATGCTGCGTTTCTCGGAGGCTTTAGCATCGGGGAAATCTTCCCTTCCGTAGAATTCATAAACGTATTAACGGGCCATAAGTCGAGACTCAAGAAGTGTTTTCAAAACTTTGATGATTTATGCAACGAGATAATCAAAAAGCGTTTAGATCCACGGAAAGAGAAAACGGGAGAGAGTGATCTGCTGGATGTTCTGCTTAGTATACAAAAGGATGGAAGTCGGCGACATAGCTCTCACGATGAACAATATTAAGGCCATCCTTTCGGTGATTCGCTAAAATCATCTTTATTCTTTCCCTCCTTTTGAATTCCGTCCATTTTCTTTCATTTTATTCGAAATAATCAAGAAAAAAATTGACTGCTAATGTTATCATTTCAGGACTTGTTAATAGCAGGAACCGACACGTCTTTCATAACCCTAGATTGGGCAATGACGGAGCTAATCATGAGCCCTAGAGTGATGAATCAAGCACAAGCAGAAGTAAGGAACATCGATGGTGAAAGAAAATTTATCTCAGAGAATGACCTGCCTCAACTGCCCTACCTCAAAGCCGTAGTCAAAGAGACCCTTCGCCTTCACCCGCCCGCACCGATGTCGGTGCCGAGAGAATTGATCGAAGACGTCACCATTGACGGCTATGATATCCCTGCCAAAACACGCATTCTGGTCAATCTCTGGGCAATTGGGAGGGATCCGAAATCATGGAATGATCCAGAAACTTTCAATCCAGATAGGTTCATAGGTAGCAGAATAGATTACAAGGGTCAGGATTTTGAGTTGTTACCATTTGGAGGAGGAAGAAGAGTATGTCCTGGTATGACATTTGCCACAGCATCGACTGAGCTTGCTCTAGCTCAACTTCTCCGTAGCTTTGATTTCGAACTCCCTCCTGGCATTGAAGTCAAAGACCTGGATCTGAGAGAAACTTTCGGTCTCACCACGCGAAAGACATCTGATCTGATTGTTGTGGCCAGGCCACGATTAGCATAAAATTTCAGTCCTCGTCTTTGTCCTCACTATAGCGGGGATCTCCGCCCTGTCCCAATCCTTGCAATATATGAAATAAAATGGGAGAAAAGATGATATTTTAAATATAAAATTAAAAATTTGAATTAAGATTTGAGATATAGAAAATAACCTTGAATATTAGTTTGAATTTTATATATTTTTTGGTTTTATAATATTTTGATAAACCAAAAATATTAATATCAATGAATCTTTGGAGTGGGTTTCGTGATAGCGTTGGCCTATTATACATAAGGTGGGTCCGGGTTAGTTTGAAAAATTCAAACGGCCACATTTTATATATAAAAAATATATTTTTAATTATTTTTTTTGTTTTTACATTTTTTTACATTTGATTTAAAAAAATATTTTTTTTATTTTATAATTTTTTTAAAAAAATACTAGAGCTGTCAGATGCTGTTTTTATATATTCTTTTGCATTTGATTTAAAAAAAGGTTTAATTTTTTTATTTTTATGATTTTTTTTTAAAAAAATTGGAGCTGTCAGATAATGAATCTGACAGCTCCCGTCAGCGTCGGAGGGGCAACGACGCTGTGCATGTCGCAGCCCCCCCACCCCCCCTTTTCGCGTCTGTTGCAAAACCCAACAATCCATAAAGCCTTGAAAAGGCATCAGTATTATATAAACAGCTCTCTACTGTATATAAGTAAAAAAAAATCATTTTAATCAATATATAAATATGAAAGACGAATCTAAAAAAGATCCTTTGAGACAGATGACACAAGCAAATAGACAAATCAGGATATCTGATACAATCAACCATTGAACTCTTCTGAGATGACTCACTCAATCTAGGTTATTGTCTGATCTTATCTTTAATTATTTTTTCACTCAAAGGTTTAGATGGGATACCATGCCCCGATAAGAAAAGGTCTCTACCATAGCTTAAAAGAACTGAAAACAAAACCATAATACCACGAAATGCAAAGATGTAAAAACCACACATGCTAAACAAGAGCAATATGCAATCATCGTATGAGCTATCGAAAAGACAAAAGCCTACTAAGGGTTTCATTTGAGGGTTTCATTTGTTTTACACATTTGAATATTTGAGGGTATTCTGAACAAGAAATTGAATGAAAATTATGTATTCTGAACATTTGAGGGTTTCATTTATTTTACACAAAATATGGTTTAGTTCGATCAGATTCTATATTCACTATTATTTATGGACTCTATGCTATAGACCTTTAGGTTTTTTATATCTAACCCAACTTTGGGTATTTTATTTGAATTTTATTTATTTAAAAGGAAAAGATTTTTGTTTTGATTTTGTTATAAATTCGGACCAAGTAGGTTAATTAAATATATTTTAATTATTATTCTTATAATTTTTAAATCCGGGTGTAACCACAAAATATACAAAAACTTTATAAAATTTTATAATCCACACAGGACCTTATTAGATAATATAAATATGACCTACTCTATAAATAGTTATAAGGGGATAACCAAATAAAGACAATGACTCATCTACATAAGAAATCAACCCAACAAATTCTTAATATTCAAAACTGTAGCCTACATTCAACTGACTCCAATATCCTAGAATAATCCAAGTAAAATCTATTTATATCCGATACATGGTCAATAATATCAACGTCCAAGATATGATACTCTTCAGAGGTGTACAGTACTACGCCAAAATTCTTCTTGCTACTACGATAAAGCCGAACCTCTAATCTGAATGGATAAAATAGAAGAATGAGCCTAATGCTCTACAAGTATCATAGATAAATAAATGAGTCCAAAAAATTTAAAAGGGGGATCAAATAGATAAATCTAAATCGCTAATAAATAAAAATTTTATATCTAAAATTTAATAGTAATCTCGTACTCAAATCAAATATTCAAATCTAAAAAAAATTCAAATAAGAAAACAATCATCATCGAGACGTATATATATATATATATATAATAGAGGTGATCCAGACCGATTCCAATATACCGCTATCCAATCCAAGTCCAAGTTTAAATCCAAATTCAATACCCGATCATCTCGTGATTTGGGACAGAATTAAATAATTAAATATATTTTAATTATTATTCTTATAATTTTTAAACTCAGGTGTGACCACAAAATATAAAAAAACTCTATAAAATTTTATAATCCATACAGGAATATTATCGATAATGTAAATATAATTTACTCTATAAATAGTCGTAAGGGGATAACCAAATAAAGACAATGACTTTTCCACATAAGAAATCGGCCCAACAAATTCTTAATATACAAAACCATAGCCTACGCTCAGCCGACTCCAACACTTAGAACAATCCAAGCAAAATCTATTCATACCCAATACTTGGTTGACAAAATCAAAGTCCAAGATATGACACTCTCCAGAGGCTTACAATACTGCGCCAAAACTCTTCCTACTACTGCAATAAAATCAAACCTCTACTCTGAAAGGATAAAACAAAAGAATAAGTCTAACGTTCAACAGGTATTATAGATAAACAAATAAGTCCAAAGAATCCAGAAGAATAGTCAAATAGATAAATCCAAATCGCCGTTAAATAAAAATTTTAGATTTAAAATTCAATGGTAATCTCGTACTTAACCCAAATATTCAAATACAAAGCAAATATCCAAATCAAAAAATAGTCCTCATCATGACATATATGTATATATATATAATAGAGGTGATCCGGACCGATTTCTAATATACGATGTCCAATCCAAGTCTAAAGCCGGATCAACTCGTGATCTAAGATAGAATTCAATAGCTGGATGATCCAATAGTGTGTGCAGTGTAAGGATCAATATTTCATTATTTATAATTTGGTAAACTAAATTAATTTATATAAAATTAAGATAAATAAATAGTAAAATTTAGAAGCCAAGAACTCACATCAAAATACGATAAAAATTTACTCGATGAAACCGACTTCATATTTGGTTAATAAATGATAGAATGTATGATACGGAAGTAATTTGGTTAATAAATCTACAAATCAATTAATATATTTATGAAAGAAAAACTATGAAACTTATATATTTAGCCTTATATATAGTATTCTATATATGTGTTTTATATTATACTTTATTTTATCTTTATATGAGTATTAAATCCTATTTCTAACCCTTTCAAATTAAAGAGTATTGGATACTTGTAAGGTTTAGATAGATGATACATTGAAGATTTGGTTTTAATATATTTTATATTTGGATCTGTATTTGAGATTTTGACTAAGAATTGATATATAGTTTGATTATCATAGTTTTTTATATTTAGACTTATTATATTAGTTGGATTTGTACAGGTTTGATATCGTGGTGGTTTAATTTTATTGACACTTTTTCTTATGGGTATTAGGGTATTAGTAGATTGCTATATTTTATTTTAGAAACCAAATATGGTTTAGTTCGACCAGATTCTATATTCACTATTATTTATGGACTCTATGCTATTGGCCTTTAGGTTTTTTATGTCTAACCCAACTTTGGGTATTTTATTTGATTTTTATTTATTTAAAAGGAAAAGATTTTTATTTTGATTTTGTTATAAATTCGGACCAAGTAGGTTAATTAAATATATTTTAATTATTATTCTTATAATTTTTAAATCTGAGTGTGACCAGAAAATATACAAAAATTTTATAAAATTTTATAATCCATACGGGACCTTATTAGATAATGTAAATATAACCTACTCTATAAATAGTTATAAGGGAATAACCAAATAAAGACAATGACTCATCCACATAAGAAATCAACCCAACAAATTCCTAATATACAAAACTATAGCCTACATTCAACTAACTCCAATATCCTAGAATAATCCAAGTAAAATCTATTTATATCTGATACATGGTCAATAATATCAACGTCCAAGATATGACACTCTTCAAAGGTGTACAATACTGTGCCAAAGCTCTTCCTGCTACTACAATGAAGCCGAACCTCTACTCTAAATGGATAAAATAGAAGAATGAGCCTAACGCTCTACAAATATCATAGATAAATAAATGAGTCCAAAAAATTCAGAAGGAAAATCAAATAGATAAATTTAAATCGTCAATAAATAAAAATTTTAGATCTAAAATTTAATAGTAATCTCTTACTCAAATCAAATATTCAAATCCAAAGTAAATATTTAAATAAGAAAACAATCATCACCGAGACGTATATATATATATATATATAATAGAGGTGATTCAGACCGATTCCAATATGTCGATATCCAATCCAAGTTCAAATCCAAATCCAAATCCAATGCCCGATCAGCTCGTAATTTGGGACAAAATTAAATAATTAAATATACTTTAATTATTATTCTTATAATTTTTAAACTCGAGTGTGACCACAAAATATATAAAAACTTTATAAAATTTTATAATCAACACAGGATATTATCTGATAATATAAATATAATTTACTCTACAAATAGTCTTAAGGGGATAACCAAATAAAGACAATGACTCTTCCACATAAGAAATCAACCCAACAAATTCTTAATATACAAAACCATAGCCTACGCTCGGCCGACTCCAACATCTTAGAACAATCCAAGCAAAATCTATTCATACCTAATATATGGTTGACAATATCAAAGTCCAAGATATGACACTCTCCAAAGGTGTATAATATTGCGCCGAAACTCTTCCTACTACTGCAATAAAGTCGAACATCTACTTGAAAGGATAAAATAGAAGAATGAGCCTAACGTTCAACAGGTATTATAGATAAACAAATAAGTCCAACGAATCCAGAGGAATGGTCAAATAGATAAATCCAAATCACCGTTAAATAAAAATTTTAGATTTAAAATCCAATTGTAATGTCGTACTTAACTCAAATATTCAAATACAACGCAAATATCCAAATTAAAAAATAGTCCTCATCAGAACACATATGTATATATATATATATAATAGAGGTGATCCGAACTAATTCTAATATGCTGATATCCAATCCAAGTCTAAAGCCCGATCAACTCGTGATCTAAGACAGAATTCAATAGCCGGATGATCCAATAGTGTGTGTAGTGTAAGGATCAAGATTTTATTATTTATAATTTGGTAAACTAAATTAATTTATATAAAATTAAGATAAATAAATAGTAAAATTTAGAAGCTAAGAATTTATATCGAAATACGATAAAAATTTATTCAATGAAACCGACTACACATTTGGTTAATAAATGATAAAATGTATGATACGGAAGTAATTTGGTTAATAAATCTGCAAATTAATTAATAATCAAATTTATTTTGATTGATGACAAGATTGCCCGGTTAACGAAATTACATCCAATTAATAATCAAACTTAACCCGATTAATAAAATATAGTATGAATTAAACTGATTAAGCAAAATTATATATATTGTAACACCAAATAAGCTAAAATTATTAAAATTCAGCAAGAAAATATCCTTACAACAGCAGCAGCTGACAACCCCAAATTCTATACTAATTTTCAAGAATCTTATAAAGTATTTAATTTATACATGGCCTAAGTTTATCCTACACACATGATAGTTCTCTAATTTAATAAGAATTTCTATTTTGAAACATGAATAATCTGCCTAAATGTAGTTGCATCAACAAAATACACGGCAGCCCCTTTTTTCACCCCAAATTTCTAAGTGTTTGATAATTAAATCAATTGATTAAAGGATGATATTTGGCCTACAAAGAGATGCATGGCATAATGAGGGGTTAAAAATATATTAAAAATTTATCACCAATAAAATAAAAACAGGTGGCTTAAGGAAGGAGAGCCACCTTAATACTTTTGTATTGCTTGGTTTAGTAAGAATTTGTCACTTCATGGGGGCATGTGGCAACTCCAAATTAATTAGGAGATGATTAGGCACGTTGAAAAGAAGATAAATAAAAGAAAAAAGGGAAGAAAATTAGAGGGAAGGAGGGAAAACATAAATCAAAACAGAGGTGAAAAACAAAACAAGGAGAAGAGGAACCCGATTAGCTACATCAGATTCAAAATTGAATTAAAAATATTTCCATATAAGAACTCCTCTCTCTCTTTGATTTGTCATTAGATTCTTGATCTTACCTTAAAGTATTATCGGTCAAATACTTTAAATTCTCACTGAATCCATATTAGAATGAGCAAAGTTCAACAACATGTCAAAATGAAACTTTATTACTAAACTCTACTGCACCTTACAAATATCCAAATTTTTTTATACCTCATTTGATCAATTCATGCCATGAAATGTTTATTGTATATCCTTTAATATGTTAGCTAATTATCTATATTTTTATTCTAGAACAATCCTTACCGTTACCATACTAAAATGAGCAAAGTTCAACAACATATCAAAATGAGACTCTATTGCGAACTCAACCTGCACCATGCTGATATCCGAATTTTTACATGTATTATTTGATCGACTCATACCATAAAAGTTTTACTAAATATATTTTAAGACGTTAGCTAAATTACCATATTTCTGTTCCGAAATAATCTTTGCCATTACCATACTAGAATTGTCAAATTTCAGAAACATGTATCGTGAAATTGGTTCTGCAACCTGTTGTTATGCTTGATGATATGCTAATTTTTATATACTGTTAATGGCCGATTTATCATATAAAGATTTTATTGAAAAAACTTTAATATATTGGATAAATTACCATATTTTTATTTTGAAATAATTCTTCACAAAACCGGCCGGTTGGATAGAAACAAAATAAACTAGCAGATTAAATTTGATGAAAACAGAGCAGCTACTGGCACTGACTTTGGCTGTTATTTTTATCAAGTCTTAGGTTGATTCAAGCTCTACAAAAATTATGTAAAATACTTTAATGAACCAGCAATATGCTATAAAAATGGCATAATTTTATCAACTCAAAATCTAACTGATTCAGCCCAAAGAAAAGAAAGTATCACTGGACCGGCCAAAAGCAGAGCTGCACATGAAAGATCAATGCATAAATTTAAATCGGGTAAGAATAAAATTAGAAAATTCATATGAACTGGTCCAAAATTATGTGCTGATTCAAAAAATTTATGGAAAGTAATTTTTTATAGTAATTTAATCACTAAACCGGATCCAAAATAAGAGCCAAACCAACTCCCGTATACTGATACTGAAATTTATAGTTTAAAAAAATTAGGCCAAACTATCCTCCATCCGACCACCAAACTGGCTCAAAATTAGTCACCAACTAGTTAAGATCCTTATTAAGATTGTATAAAATCGGTTCATGAAAATAGGTTGAATGGACCACTGAATCAGATTTCCAAATGAGCAGCAGAACCCTGCGTCTATGTAGATATTAAATCTAATGGTCTATTTGATGGACAGAACCGGTCATGAACTGGTTGAACCAAAAGCCGACCCAGTCATATTATTAAGTACTAGGGTTGATCTATCACCATGTAAAATGATTTCTAAGAATACCTCGATTTGGTCGCTGAATCGGCCCTAGAACTAAAATTACCACTAAACCGGCAGATTTACACTTAATTGCCTATTTTACTAATTTAGTGTAAACCGGTTAGGAAATAAATAATAAATAGGCCATATATGGTATGTTAAATTAGTAATCAAGCTATATATCATGTCAATCGATTGGTCATTATAAGAACCAGATGTTAAAGATATTTAATGAATCGAATTTTAATGAACCGGTTAATTTGGTAAGTGAACCGATTTATGTATAATTTTTTTAAATGATGAACTGACCACTTATTATATGAATAATGGTGAACTGACTCATGTGATAGAACTATCAAATTATTATAAAAAATTAAACCGATCCATAAATTGGATTTGTGATCAGACCGGTTAAATAGATAAAATAAAACTGAACCGGTTAGTACACCAGTAAATTATAGAATTTATGGACCAGAAATCAAATAATATATTATCTAAAAGTAAGTCCAGCACATTCTAAAATTTATTTAAACTTATGTTATGAATTGATATGATTTTATTATGGACATGTACAATATGCTTTATCGTAATTTTGTTATATGTATATATGATATATTATGCATGGGTGAAAGCTAATATGTTACCAAGAAAATATAAATTTTCTCTACGATGAGAAAATTAAGAAGAATAAATAAGATTATAAATAAGGGCTTCCACTACGAAATTTTAAAAAGTAAATAAATTGAACCAAGGATTTATTTCAGCGGATAGTATTCTCTAACATGCCTTAGGATATTATAATGTAGATTGTTACCTGAATAAGTATTACTGTACGATTTTGGTCCCGTCTATTGAGAGATAATAGGTAGTACCATTCTGTCTTTAAGATGTAAAGAAGGAAGATAATGCCTTTGATTTGTATAGAAACAACATAATCCATCCTATTTTCGAAATATAAATAAGGAAGAAAGTATCGTTGTATTATGCGATTTTAGCCTTTGATTGTATAGAGCGAACAAAATCTAGATATCGATCAAATGTTTCGTTAGCTTGTAAGGCCCATTAACCCTGATTCCTTAAGATATGTAAGGTAAGAATGTGCTAACAAGTAATAAGAATTAAGTAAAAAAAAAAAAGAAAAGCCAATTACATCATGAAAATATTCTAAATAAATATATATATTTTTACATGTATCATGATCCATATTCCTCTGTATAAATTATTTTAAAGATAAATATACATGTCCTTGATTATTATGTTTTTATTGAGCATTTGGTTCACTTTCTTACTATTTTCTTTTCCTCCAGATACTTCACAAAAATTCAAACCTGATAAACAAAAGTCAAGAAGAACCAATAATTGTGTGATAATCTCTAATGATATTATTAGTTTAGTTTAAGTACTGATATAAGAACTTATAACTTTATGATAATTTTAGAAATGCAAGTTTTTATTATTGATAGTTTAGAAATATATTCGTAAATTTCTTATAGTTATCTTGTAAATTTCAATGTAATTTTTATATGATGAGTTTAGAATTTTAGTTGGTATATTTTCTTATCACAAACTGACATTATATTATGATCGAATGAATGTCAAATTCATTGATGATTGGCCTTGTTTTGGATTCTGTGTAATATGGTTTATTATGATTTACCAGATTATTAAGATAAGTACACATTTCTATAATTAAAATGGATATAAGAATACAGAATGTGACATGTAAAAGCCAAAACAGAATCACGATAAATTTTTTAAAGATTTGAATCAAAATATATAGTCAAATGATTTGTACGAGACATACCAAACCCAATTATAGACAAAATTATCGAATCTCAAATCTAAATCCAATACAAATCTATACAGAGATACAGAATTATGTACCGAATTTAAGTTTTGATTATTTAAAGATTAGCTTGAGAAAATGTTAAACATAATCCTGATAACCTTAGGCCAAATCAAATATAAATTAGGCCAGTATGAATGGCCACCCATGTACTTTGTATTATGGGTAAGGTTGGTCACTATTATTTATCATCCGCAATTTTGAGTGCAATCCTTAACCTTGTCAGATATATTAAGATATTCAAATATATTTTAAGGTCAAGTAAAATTATCTAAATGAGAAGGATCACTACTCCAAACTTTTCTTCCCGGTGAAAAGAAATTTTCAATTAACAAATATCTCTCCGTCGAAAGCTGGCGAAATTATCTAATATCTAAATCCAAATATAGTCATCATAACCCGGCACGTGCATGTAAAAATATACGGCCTATGCAAATTTTGTGTATATTTTCGTTACACATACTGATATAAATATACACAATATCCAATAAATTTTTTAGATTTTTAGAAAAATAGAAAATCTCCAAAATCATGAAATCTATATTCAGAATTTCCAAAATCAGTCAATAGACTATGCATGCATGTCTAGAATAAATAAACTGTGTGTATAAAAATACATGCATGTTAATAAAAATTTTAAATAATATCCAAAATATATCAAAAATTAAATTAGACTAAGAATAGGGGCTACAGATACTTACCTCGATATTATATTCCGTAGATCTGAAAAATTGATACTCCAAGGTACCAAATCGCACGCTCTTTCCACTGCCCTGCGCCACCCGTGACGCACCCGAGCCCTCTCTTTCTCTACGCAATTCTACTGCTTAGCCGCGGCTTACCCACAGCCGTCGCCGGTCACCAATGTGCCACCACAGGCCGTCGTTGACCACCGTTGCGTCGCCTCCGAACACCGCCACTACAAATGCTGTCGACAACTGTCGTCATCCTCTTCAATGGCTTCTCCTTACCAAGCACCGCCGACGACCACTCTAACTACATCGACTTTTCCGCACATCGCCGTCGCCAACCACTGTTCCCCTTTCTACTTCCTTGTGTAATACCAAAAATGGCACCCGATTTTCTTCTCTCTCCTCTATTCTTTTCCTCTCTCTCCTACTCTGCCATTTCCAAATCCGCCCCAAACTCCCCTTTATAATATCTTCTTTCCTCTTTCTTTTCCTTATCCCAAACAATACCCCATCCCCTATCTTATCTTATCTCCTATCTTATCTTTTTTTTAACCAAATAATATATAATACTTATATATATATATATCAGATACCATTCGAACGCGTGAAGAGTGCCAGCCGTAAATTTTGATAATTTTTTCAAAATTTTATAATATTAAATAAATTTTTTGAATTGTCCAATTTATCTAAAATCTCAATAAATATTAAAATATTTTCAATGAGATCCGAAATATTATAGGTTTATTTATTATTTGATTATTACTTACTCATTTCGGACACATAAAGATGAATGGCATTAGATAAATTTATAGGGAAAGCATCTTGTATGATTTTGAGGACTTAAAATGTCTTTGGTGATTTTAGGTAGAGAAATTTGCTGTATATTTGGGGACTTGGGATTAGTCAATGTCCTAGATTAAAAGCATATGAATGGATTAGAATATTAATTTGGAAGATGCTGGAGAAATATTTTTGACGATTTAAAAATTACAAAAGTTGATGGCTTATCCGATAATCAAGTCATAGAAGATAATTGATGATGACTTGGCGTAAGTTAATTAACTGATTTGAATTTAAAAAGAATATATTGGTGATACACTTTTAAAGTGTGGTGGTCTCATGTAGAGATCAATCTTGTATATAGAGTTATAATGTCTAATTTTTTATAATTTATTATGTTATTAAAATAATTTTAGGTCCATTTAAAAAATAATTAGATAATAAATATTAGAAGAAAATCAAATTTGAGAAATTAGGCCCAACATCTTAATGGTACTTATCTTATGCTCGCACATGTTTGAGGTAGAAGTCGAACGCTTTATGTTTGTGTATGAAATATTCATTAACAATTTGGATAAAATGTTAGCACTTGAACTATACATAATGTAGTGCTCGTACACTATAGAGGCAAAATGGAAGGAGTTTGGTATGTGCCTATCTGGCGCTTGTAAGCTAATTGTGTTATAAAAGTACACTTGTGAGCATTGTGTGTCATTTTGCGGGAAGAACGGGAGAGCAGAGAGAGAGAAGGGAGAGGAAGAAAAAGAGGAGAAATGTGATTCTGAAGCCTTTTAAAGTTAGATTTGATAAGTTAGATATTTAAAGTAAGTATTTTTAAGTTTTTTCTTTGGTTTATTTTAGAATTCTTTAATTTTATTTATATATCTTGTTTTTATTGTACATGCATCCACCTTTTACCTCATTATGTGAACATTATTACATGTATATTATTTTTATAGAAGGTTTTGAAGTTTTATTTGATTTTATCAAATATTTGAGAGTTTCATTTACTTTACGCAGAATAAGTAAATATTTGATAGTGTTGTGTTCATTTGTATAAATATTTGTAAAATAAAAGTTACAAAATTTGTATATTTGGTTATACATGTAGTATTCTATATAAGTGTTTAGATCAAAACTCTATTTTGTCTCTATATGAATATGTGCTTTCTTACAGGATAAAAAATATTAATTTATGCTTTTTCTATAGAGAGAAAAAGTTTTATAATTTATTATAAAGTTTACTATTTAGTATTTCATTAAGAATAATTATAAGAAATTAAATGGAAACTATGTACTATGATATCTCAATATATTAGCCACATCTGATGACTATACTTATAATTTATGGGTGGCAAAGTAAAATAGCCTCTAACCTTTTCTATAGGAAGAAATTTATAGGTGGCTCGCCTATACGTCTAAATTGTAGTTTCTACCTAAGATTTTTAAAAGTATGTATGATACTTTCTTAAAATTAGTCTTTTGATCTTTAATTCTCAATTCGATATGTTTTGAATGTTTGAGATTTTACCTGCATCATACTTGATATTTAAGACATTCAACCGTTAAGAATTACAGTTTTGACATATTCATTGAAATTATCTAATGTTTGATTTTAAGCCTTTGAAATCATTTGACATTTGATATAAGATGGTTTCATATAGTGTAATATTATTTGTTATTTGTGTACATATTATAAATTTTGTTTATGAAATCAGATTTTGATATTCATTATTAGATATTTGATATATTAAAATAGTTAACATATTGAAGTTTACGCATGTTTTATTACTTTTCATTCCTTCATTTAGTTTTTGTGGATTTGTTTTGTTACCCAGTATGTATATGTGTGTATATACTTACTGAGTTTTAGCATTGAACACTTGTAGAATTTGAACAGAGGATACATTAATGATTTGATTTCATTATATTTTATATTTGGATCTGTATTTGAGATTTTAATTGAGGATAGATATTGTGATAGTTTAATTTTTTTGACGCTTTTTCCTAATAAAATAAGAAACTAAGAACTTGGACCAAAAATTATGGATAACAAATATCAACATGCCAAAAATATTACGGTGAAAACTCCAGGATTACTCTGACCTCATATCCTAGCAGTGTTATGTAACAGGTAAAGTTTTTGGCATGCCTTAGTATGTTATAATAGAAGGTCGTAGTCTATTCTGGAAGTGCTTGCAGTTGAACCGCCATGGCTGATTGGCCCCGTCTACCTGGATGATATGTAAATGACCCGTATCTGGGCCTTAGACAGGAGGAGATGCCTTTGGATTGTGTAGGAGTAAATACAATCTAGGCTACAATCGTCCGCTCCTTAGTCAGTGAGGCCTACCAATTTGGGTCCCTCATCGAAATAAGTTTTCAATAATGAATGAATAATTAAGAAAATAACAATGAAATGAACCAAAGAAATATGGAACCAATTATGAAAGCATTCCCTCCAAAAATCATGAAATAAATCTCATATGCACCCTTATCTTTCATATATGCAATATTCTATTTTGAAAATGAAATTATGCATGTCATTGATTTATATGTTTCCCTTATTGGGCTTTTAGCTTACCCTTATTTTTTCTTATCTTCAGAGTAGCACAGACCTACACCTGATTGACTGAGCAGGGGATTGTCAATCGGAGACTCAATGATGTTGGAGGATAGCTCGAAGCCTTAGTTTATAAAATTATAACTTTTGGAGCCTTTTGTTTATTTTAATGGTTATATATATTGGTAATGATGATATAGTTTATATAATTTAGCTTCTGCTGTTTTGATTAATATAGTTGCTTCCGTATGTTTATATGGTTGACAATGTACCTAGTGGTATCTTGTTTGAACTGACGTCATACTAGAGTTATGACGTCGATACCACGTGTTATTATTCGTGGTAGATTTTAGATCCTGTGTAGGTTGTTGTTGTTGCTAGTTATGTCGGAGTTGATTTGGATGAAATTTTGATTGTGTTAGAATTGTATAATTAGTATATAGGTTTATTACAGGTTTTGTATTTTTGATCGATATCCGTATTACTGAAGAAAACTCTGTTAAATTTTCGACAGAAAATACGGGATGTCACAACCATCATCCGACCATAAATAATAACCATAACACATTTTCGGGATCAGAAATATATCCAATATAATATCTCTACTTACAGATAGAGATATGTCACATCAAATCATATCCAAACTCCTACAAGTGTATCCATACCACTAGTCTAAAATGATAAAATATGAAAACGTATGCCTAGAACTCAACAAGTATTGTATATATGTAAACATTATATATAAATCAAAGGGAATGGATAATAATCACAACTGTTTCAAAACAAAACACAAGGTCCATGAAATTCCTGAAAACTGAGGAGATATCTCATACTAAATTATCGTCGGTATCAAACAATCCATCCGGGATATAATTATAATAAATAATAATCCGGTCGGATTTCACAGATGATATTATATCATATGATCCGATGTCACATTACATAGTTACGACGTCACCACATCCAAGTAGGATGCATAATATCGTCCAGATCTAAATCTCATATATCATAGGCTGAAATCAAAGAAAATACTGAAACCAAAACATATAAATATAAAACATGTTTCAGAGCTTAACACATCAGTACGTATGGAGACATTCTATCGTCCATCCGTGAACCAAATCATATTTCTCAAATCGTAATCCACAAAATACATGTAGAAATACAAAGTATGCACGAAATCAAAGAACCAAAGATCAATAATACCAACTTGATGAAGGGTTATCCTCATATGGTAACCACGGCAATATTGGCTGCGATTTAAGCCAGCAGCTCAAGACTCGGCTACAATTTAGGCCAGTAGCTCAAGGCCATCCATGTACTCTATTTTTCATATATTAGGAACTTACTATATTTTACCACCCTCACTTTGGATGTAATCTCAAGTTTTAGTTATATATTAGGACGTCCGAATATATTATTCCGTCAATTCCTTACAATGGTTTTCATTTAAATATACAGTATGGTAGGCTAGCTACTAAACGTCTCAACCTTCCTGTCGGCAAAAGTAAGATAATATATCATATACGTCCCCGTCAGGACTAAATCTCCCGTCAGGAGCGGTATCAATATCCAATACCTCGGATCAAAAATAACAACCCATCAGGTCTCGGACTGCCATAATCTCGTAGTGACCCCGCCCCTGGCAGCATGGGTGTGGACCGACGCACGGCCTGGTTCATGATTCCACAATATACAGATACATAAATATACATATATATCGTCCAGGTGTCCGAAAACTCTCTAAATCATAAATACTCATTTAAAACCATCACACAACCAGTAAAATATACTTACATGTACATAATTAATAAATTGGGTATATATAAAAATACATAAATGTTAGTAAAATCTCTAAAAGTAGTCAAAACACATTAGAAATTAAATCAAACCAAGAATAGGGTTAGAGGATACTTGCCTTAATATTATACTCCACAGATTTGAAAAAAAGATATCTTGAAATACCTAATTTGAGCCTTTCTCTCTCCTGCCTCACGCACGCCCCTGCGCAAGGCCCGCTCCTCTGCGCAGTGCCCTCTACCATGTGCGCCACCGCCGCGCCACCTCACTCCTGGCTGCCGCTACTTCACCCGCGACAACCATCGCCGCCGCTTCCTCCCCCGGCGAGCCTCCCTCTCTCCTCGCCGCACCCCCTCTCCCACGCAGCTTCCCTCTACTCACACCGTTGCCCGCATCACACCGCGCCGCCACCGCCTTAGTCCGCGTGTAATATCTCAGATTTTTTTTATTCGAATTAATTTAATATTAATTATAATTTTGAACAAATTGGGCGTGACAAAATTAATTAAATATTGAGAAATTTTGGAAGGATGTTTGGATCGGTTGGGTTGTCGCCCGGGGTGCGCTCGTATTATCGCCCAAATATTGATTCGAATTTTGGAATAAAAGAAAACTAAAATTGAATATATATATATATATATAATATTATCGTTATATTATATTATATATATAATTTTAAAAAAAAGGAAAATGAAGAAGATAATATTGAAATTTTGAAAAAAAAAAAAAAAAAAAAAAAAAACGGAGATAAGATTGGAATGGGGATCGGGGAGAGAGAAATCTGGAGAGAGGGATTTAGGGTTTCTGCCGGCGTGCGGTGGAGGAGAGAAGGAGAAGGGAGAGGCGGCCGTTTGACGACTGTCGGCGACGGCGATAGCAAAGTGCGGCGTCAGCGATGGGGGTTGCGGGTGAGGCCGCGACGGTCGCTGGTTGAGGAGACGGTGGCTCGTGGGTTGCCGTGGCGGTGACGATGTAGAGTGCGACAGAGAGAAATCGCGCAAGGAGGAGGAAGACGGCGGCGCAGTGGTGCCGGTGCCGGCTGGGTGGTGCCGGGGAGGCCGTCGATGGCCAGGCCAGCGGAGCGGCGGCAGCGGAGCTGCCGGCAGAGGGCCGTGTGCGGAGGAGAGAGGAAGGGTCGTGCGGAGGAGAGAGAGAACGGCTCTTGGAGAGGACGGTTGAGCAGCGGTGACGGCAGTGACCAATGGTGGTTCGCCGGTGACCGGCGACGGCCGTGGTGGCGGCGGCTTGCAGCAAAAGCTGCGCAGGAAGGGGGAGCGTGGGCAGTGGCGCGGCAGCGCGCACGGCGGAGAGAGAAAGGGCCGTTTCGGGCACTTCGGGACATCCTTTCTTCAGATCTGTAAAAGTGAGTATGAAGTCGCAGATTTGATGTTTCTTTTATTTATCTAATTTAATTTCGATATATTTTGAATCTTGTTTAGATTTTCTTATATTAATGTATTTTTATATCTTTTATTATTTATTACGGACGTCGTGTGTATTCGTTTGATGTTTTGGGAATTGTTGGATGAGTTTTATGATCTTGGAGAATTTAATATTTTTAAAAGTTCGAATAATTTAGTAGGTTTTGTATATTTTTTATATTAATATATTTATATAAAAATGTATACGAATTTCATTGGAAAGATTTCATGCGTCTTAGGGTTGTCACTACATTTGGATTTGGATTATTGGACTGCCACTCAACAAAAACCCGGGATATTATTTTGTTATTTGAAAATCCTTTCACGCCGTGAGAAAGTTTTGGAGTAGTGGCCTTCGTTTGGATAATTTGATTTGGCCTTTGGAATATATTCGGACGTCACAATATATTTGACAAATTTGAGAATGCGCACCCAAAGCGCGGTGTGAAAACATAGTGAAGCGGCCCTTGCTCTTGTGGAGTCACAATCATGGATTTTTTAGCTGGGTTCACGGATTATGTGTAACCCTTCCGAGTTAGTCTTTAAATAATGAGAGCTGACACAGTGCGTAATTTATATTTTTACATTAATTGGTATTGGACTTGATTTGAATATGGATTTTGGACTTGGATTTGAGTTTCGATTTCTTTTATAATCGGCTGGGGCATGCTAAATGCATGAATGATTTTGATTATATGTTTTGATCCGAATCTTTGGAATATCCATGACGTCTTTAGAGGTCTCTGTTGGCCATTGGATCATCCATTGCTCGGATTTTGCCCCAGATCACAAGCTAATCGGGCATTGGATTTGGACTCGGACTCGGACTCGGATTTGGACTCGGATCGACATTGATTTTGGAATTGGTTCGGATCACATTTGTTTTGGTTATATATATATTTATATATATATGCGTCCCGATGAGGACTATTTTTAAAATTTGGACATTTGTTTGGACTTGGATATTTGATTTGAGTACGAGATTACCATTGGATTTTGAAATTTGGATTTTGGTTGGAATTGTCTTATCGACGATTTGGATTTATTCTAAAATTTGATTGGATTTTTATCCATTGACTTCTCCATCGATTTATTGGACTCCTCTTACTAAATATGATACTTGTTGGGCATTAGACTCATTTTTCTGTTTTGTCCCTTCAGAGTAGAAGGTTCGGATGCAGTACAGGAGTAAAGACGTGATCGGTCAGATATTCGTCCGATTTGGTTAGTTTCAGTTTTATTACGTTTATATTGATAATTGATGTATTTGGATTATGGAATTGGCCGAATATGAGCTTATTGTTATATTTCGGAAATAGTTTGAATATTATATTATATTTGATGATGATTTTTGGGTCGGATTATTACCTCCCTTACGAGGATTGTAGAGTAGGTCGTATTTATATTGTTCGGACGGTTGTTCGATGAGGTCCTGTGAGAATTTTAATTTTATTAAGTGTATATTTTGGTTTGTCACACCCGAATTTTTGGGATTTTAGATTTTAAAAATTATAATTAATCATTTAAATTGACCTGCTTGATTTGGGTTCGTGACACCGCGACCACTATAGCCTCACCCACTAGCCGCCATCGCCGCCAACCCAGACGCCGTTCTCCTCCTTTCTCCCTCTCCTTCTTCTTCCTCCACCTTCTCTCTCTCTCACTCCTCTATCTCCCTCTCTCCCCGATCCCTTTTTCTTCTCTTCCCATTCTTTTTTTATTTTTCTTTTATTTTCTTTTATTATTATTATTACTATTATTTTTATTTTATATATCCTTTTATTTCATTCTAAAATCCAATCGATACTCGGATGATAATATGGACGCATCTCGAGTGCTACTATATAATTCCGATCATTTCTCAAAATTTTATAATATTTTAATTTATTTTCACCACCTCCGAAATACCCAAAATTATAATAAATATTAAAATAATTTAAACGAGATCTGAAATATTTATCCCCTTTCTCTCTCTTCTCCTCTTTTCCTTTTTTTCTCTCTCTTAAAATTTTATAAAAAATAACTGAAATTCAGTGAGGGTGTAATATATATACTAAATTGGCGCTCAAGCATACATTAGGTGCAATAGCCAAATTGAGTAACGCACAAGCATTGATCAGGCACCCGTCAAGCACTAATCCCACTGAAAATCACACTCGGGAATTCTCTCGGGGATACATTGAGCGTGAATATATTAAAAATGCACTCAGACTCTGATCAAGCATTTATCAAGCAAACCTCTCTACTCATCTCGTGCATGGATGCGCGTCGGTGCCGGTCAGATATCCATCAACTTAATATGACCTAATCTAATTTTGACTTTTGACATAATTTTATTTTTTATTTGGCTTTATTTTAATTATCTTAATTTAATTAATTATAATTATAATAAAATTTAAATTTAAACCTAATAATGTTAATCTTAACTCGATCCTTTTAGGCTTATATGATTGATTCATGACCAATTTTTTGAGGCTTTCATAGCTTATATTTATATATATATATATAATATTTTTATTTTTAATTTATATAATTATTAGTTAAAAGACTCACACCTATCTTCATACGAGAGCTATAATGATTTGATGGAACACTTCTTTATTGACCAAATAATAAGATAGACATATCAAAAAGATAGATTGTGCTACTTTTATCAAAGAGTAGGTATTGACAATTTTAAGGTCTAGCTTAATCATGCAGGTGACAAGTGTGTTATACTGGTCAATTTCGGTGATAGGTTTTTGATGATTAGTCTTATTATAAGATTTAAGGCAACTTGGTTTAACTTATACTATGCAGATTTTATACCTAGGCATTTAAAATTCTATTTTTTTTTTGCCTCCAATATAAATAAATCACTTCTCCCCCAACCTAAATACCTCTTCTGATTTACTTAGCCGAGGAATGAGAGACTTTGCCGAAGGAGAAATTATTAATGAGAAAATCATATTTGATTGGTGATTTAATGACTTAGATTTTCTCATTTCCAAAACCTTCTAAACCCTAAAGCACATGTTCTAGCTTATAAGTCTTCAAAATTTAGTGGATGACATGGATTAGAGTTCCAATAGCATTAACGATTCATAAGTCAATAGAACAAAATTTACAAAAAGAGTGAAAATATCCAATTATGTTGCTAGAACGAAAATCAAAGAATGCTTTAATAGCAATCACAAATAAAGAGCAAATAAGCTATGAGTTAGTATATATTTACAACTTGGATTATAGATTGATATCAAAATGTCTCAACCTTCCTTCCGGCAGAAGTAGCCTATCATATACGTCCCCATTAGGACTAAACCTTCCCGTCAGAAGCGGCGCCACAAATAGCCAATGCCTCGGATCACAAATCGACCCCTAGGGTCTCGGACCACCATGGTCCCGTAGTGATCCCACCCCCTACAGCGTACGTGTGGACCAACGCACACCCCAGTTCATGGTTCCACAATATACGGATACACAAATATATATATATATATCGTCCAGATTCAAAATCCTCCAAATCGAAATACCAGGATAAAACCACCGCATAATCGATAAAACATACAGTAATGTACACAATTGATAAATTGAGGATATATAAAAATACACGACGTTTAGAAAATATTTCACAATAAATAAAATGCATCGTAAATTAAATCGGACCAAGAATAGGGATACTTACCTTAATATTATACTTTACAGATCCGCAGCGGATGTCCCGAAGCACTCCCATCGAGCCTTTCTCTCTCCCTCCGCCGTCCTCCCTCTCTCCTCCGCGCGCCTTCCTCACACCTTGGCTTCGCAACCTTCTCGCGTGCGCCGCTCAAGCACCCCGCCTGCACCCGGCCGTCGCCGACCTCCTCGGCCTCACCCGCCAGATGCCGATTCAAACTGCCGCACCGACGCCTCCCTCTCTCTCATCGAACGACTTCTCTCCCTTCGCACCACGCCATCGCCTACGCGCCTGGCCACACACTCACCATCAAGGCCACCAATGTTGCCTCTATCACCCCGAACGACCGCCGTCGACTCTTCCGGCACTGATTTTTTCACCCAACGCCGCCGCCGCCTCAACCCGTAACTGCCGCAACAAATCAGGTTGCAAATCTGATCTCTTACTTCAATCCTCAAATCAAATCTTGTGACCGATAACCGTGAATCCACACGACTCCACTGCGCAATTCTGATCAATCATCAGCTTCCAATCGCAATCAAGGACTTCAAACTTAGAAAATCGTGCAATTTTCTCATCTCGATAATGTGTCGACGACCAAACTCAAGAATGACTTTCTGATCAGCAAGTAAAGAGACGACTTCATCAGCTTATCCATCATCATCTAAGAAACCACCAAATTTCTCGCTGTCCAACGCAAACCAAAACAAAATCTCGAAAGCTTATTCCTCTTGGCTTCTACCTTTAAGCACGAGACGCATGATCAACTTGCCACTCCGCCGATGAAGAATCTTCGACGTTCTTAACAAACTTAGATCACTTCAACTCCATAATCATAAATACCCATATAAAACCACCACATGACCAGTAAAATATATTTACATGTACATAATTAATAAATTGGGTGTATATAAAAATACATACACGACAATAAAATCTTTAAAAGTAGTCAAAATACATTTAAAATTAAATCAGACAAAGAATAGGGTTAGATGATACTTGCCTTAATATTATACTTCACAAATCTGAAGAAAGGATATCCCAAAATACCCGATTTGAGTCTTCCTCTCTCCTACCTCACGCGCGCCCCTGCGCAATGCCCGCTCCTGTGCGCGATGCCCTCTGCCATGTGCGCCACCGGCTCGCCGCCTCACTCCTGGCTGCCGCTGCTTCACCAATGACTACCATCGCCGCCACTTCCTTCCCCAGCTAGCCTCCCTCTCTCCTTGCCGTACCCCCCTCTCCCACACGGCTTCCCTTTCCTCGCGCCGCTGCCCACACCGCACCTCACCGCCATTGCCTTAGTCTGCTACCACTATGGCCTCACCCACTAGCCGCCATCACCGCCAACCCGGACGCTATTCTCCTCCTTTCTCCCTTTCCTTCTTCTTCCTCCACCTCCACGTTGAAACTCTGGCCCCCTCTCTCTCTCTCTCTCCTCTATCTCCCTCTCTCCCTGATCCCTTTTTCCTCTCTTCCCATTCTTTTTTTATCTTTCTTTTGTTTTCTTTTATTATTATTATTATTATTATTATTATTATTATTATATATCCTTTTATTTCATTCTAAAATCCAATCGATACTCAGACGATAATATGGGCACACATCGGGCGTTACTCTGTAATTCTGATCTCTCCTCAAAATTTTATAATATTTTAATTTATTTTCACCACGTTCGAAATACCCAAAATCATAATATATAGTAAAATAATTTAAACGACATTTGAAATATTACATCCCCTTTCTCTCTCTTCTTCTCTTCTCCTTCTCTTTCCTCTCTCAAAATTTTATAGAAAATTACCGAAATTCAATCGAAGTGTAATATATATATTAAATTGGCGCTCGAGCATACATTAGGTGCCATTGCCAAATTGAGTAACGCACAAGCATCAATCAGGCACCCGTCAAGCATTGATCCCACTGAAAATTACACTCGGGCATTCCCTCGGGGGGGTGCATTGAGCGTGAATATATTAAAAATGTACTCGGACTCCGATCAAGCATTTATCAAGGACAACCTCTCTGCTCATCTCGTGCATGGATGCGTGTCAATGCCGGTCAGATATCCATCAACTTAATATGACCTAATTTAATTTTGACTTTTGACCCAATTTTATTTTTTTATTTGACTTTAATTTTAATTATCTTAATTTAATTAATTATAATTATAATAAAATTTAAATTTAAACCTAATAATTTTAATCTTAACTCGATTCTTTTAGGCTTATATGATTGATTCATGACCAATTTTTTGAGGCTTTCATAGCTTATATATATATATATAATATTTTTATTTTTAATTTATATAATTATTAGTTAAAAGACTCCCACCTATCTTCATACGAGAGCTATAATGATTTGATGGGACACTTCTTTATTGACCAAATAATAAGATAGACATATCAAAAAGATAGATTGTGCTACTTTTATCAAAGAGTAGGTATTGACAATTTTAAGGTCTAGCTTAATCATGCAGTTGACAAGTGTGTTATATTGGTCAATTTTGGTGATAGAATTTTGGTGATAGGTTTTTGATGATTAGTCTTATTATAAGATTTAAGGCAGCTTGGTTTAACTTATACTATGCAGATTTTATACCTAGGCATTTAAAATTCTATTTTTTTTGCCTCCAATATAAATAAATCACTTCTCCCCCAACCTAAATACCTCTTCTGATTTACTTAGCCGAGGAATGAGAGACTTTGCCGAAGGAGAAATTATTAATGAGAAAATCATATTTGATTGGTGATTTAATGACTTAGATTTTCTCATTTCCAAAACCTTCTAAACCCTAAAGCACATGTTCTAGCTTATAAGTCTTCAAAATTTAGTGGATGACATGGATTAGAGTTCCAATAGCATTAACGATTCATAAGTCAATAGAACAAAATTTACAAAAAGAGTGAAAATATCCAATTATGTTGCTAGAACGAAAATCAAAGAATGCTTTAATAGCAATCACAAATAAAGAGCAAATAAGCTATGAGTTAGTATATATTTACAACTTGGATTATAGATTGATATCACTAATAAATTTATTTTTATTGACTTAAAAATTTTTAAATTAGTATATAATTAATCATAATTATGATAAAATTTAAACTCAAATTTTATAATTTTGATCTTGATTCTATTCTTTCAGGCTTATATGATTGGTTCATGACCAATTTTTTGAGGCTTTGATGGCTCATATTTTTATATATAACCCTTCATTATAATTTATATAATTATTAGTTAAAAGACTCACACCTGTCTTTCCCTGAGAGCTATGATGATTTGATGGGACACCCCTTCATTAACAAAATAATAAGATGGACTTATCAAAAAGACAAAATATGCTACTTTAATCAAAGAGTAGGTATTGACAAATTTAAAATCTAGCTCAATTATGCAGGTGGCAGGTGTATTATATTAGTCAATTTTGGTGATAGTTTTTTAATTGATTACTCAATTTTGGTGATAGTTTTTTAATTGATTACTCAATTTTGGTGATTTAAAATGACTTGGTATAGATGTGGAATAGACTCCTGTGATAATTTATGTAGAAATTTATACTTTTGAAATTGATGTTCAACTTAGAATATTTTGAACGATGTTGTTTATGTCTTTATGCTCAAATGACACTTCAAATATATATATATTTTTGAATTTCATATCATATTATTTGAACTGATATTTGACTTAGCTTTTGAATGTTATAATTCATGTCTTCACTTCTAAACTGTGCATTGAAAAGTATTTTTTCAGAAACATTTTATTGTAGCATTTGAGCTTTCGTTCAAATTAAAATACATATTCAGGCTGCCATTTAACTTATACTATATATATTTTGTACCAACACATTTAAAATTCTGTTTTATTGCCTTCAATATAAATAAGTCAATTTTTTCTCAATCTAAAGTATCTCGACGATACAATAAAGTAGTATTAAATGATATACAATATAATAAAATCTAGGACTCTAACAAAATTAAATTTCTTTAATATTAAAAAATTGTTATTTTTCAATATAGGGAAGTCTCGAAAGTAGGAATCGGGGATGCTGCTTGGCGAAGCAGCATCCCCTGCTTCGCCTTTTTGGGCCGTCGGATCAAACTAACGGCCCAAATTTTCTTTTTTTTTTTAAAGTTTAGGAAAACATATCTGGGCCGTCCGTTCACCGACGGCCCAGATTTTAAATTTTTTTTTAAATCTGGGCCGTCGGTTTTAATTATAATGATCCGACGGCTCAAATTTTGACATAATTTGTGACGTCGAATCTTTGACACGTGGACGGTTAAGATCTAACTTCAATATGAAAAAATAAGAAATATCTGGGCCGTCAATTTCGAGACACGTGAACGGCCCAGATTGAGATTTGAAAATTTTTTAAAAAAATCCCCTTATTTCATCTTCCCCCTCCGTCCCTCACTTTCTTAAACCGTTCCTCTGAAACCTAATCCTCTGTCACTCTCTCGCTGTCGCCGCTTGCCTTCGCCGTTCTCTCTTTCTCACTTTCTCAAGCCCTCACCGTCGACTCTCTCTCTCTCTATCCCACTAATTGATACACTCGCCACTAACTGATGCCAGTTCCGGTTGAAATCAATGGAGGAATTTAGGCAGGGGAATTCAGACGAGGGAGCAGAGCAATAGAACGAGGTAGAGAAGATGTATGTTCAAGGAGAAAGTTGGACTAAAAGAACGGGAAACGACCGAGATGCTGTTGGAGGGGAAGATGTCGTTTTTTACGGTGACTTGGCGATGCCTGTAACACTAATCCTTGTTGTCGCCGTTCTCTCTCTTTCTCTTACTTTCTCAAGCCCTTTCGTCCCTGTTGCCTATCTCTGCATATCTCATTTGGTTTTTTTTCCTTCACAAAATTTGACGAAAAGGAAATATTGTCAACATTTGTGCCATTAATAAATTTTTTTTTTTTTCCATTCTAAGTCCAAGGGGCAGAAAAATTGTAAAGTTTAATGGAGATGGGATTTGGGACCGTGGTCACCGGCAGTGGTCATTGGAGATGGAAATCCAGTTAAGAAATATTTTGTCCATTGCATTTGTGCTGAATGTTGCTTTCTGCGGATAGTGGTGATTGACAATGGCAGTGGTGGTCGTGGTGAGAATGAAAGGGAATGCAGTGGTGATTGGCAATGGCAATGTCCAGTTAATATCATGTTCTTATTATTAGTTAGAGGCAAGAAAGAAAGGGAAAGGATGATGCGCTAAATTGAGTTAAATGGCGGAAGCAGATTTGCAAAGCCAATCCCACTTAAGGAAGACACTATCTTGCAATTTTGTGAAAATTTAATAATAAGGTTCAATGAAAAATAGAAACAAAGAAATTTTTTTAAAGCTGTATAAATGAACTTCGGGCTTGAATCTTCAAAATAGCTACATCACTATGAGTTGGAATCTCCTCCAAGATATTGTTTACTAAGTACTTAAAAATGGACCTACATGTGTTGTGGAAGACACTTATCATTTGGACATAAAAATGATAATATCTCAAGGTAAGTTGTTATTTAGGTACCTCTATTATTTGCTTCTTATACACAGAAAATGGGGAAGTAAAAGCCAAAAATTGGGTAGTTTTAATATATGAATATAAAAGTTTCAGGATGCAATGCAGCATCACCAACTGAACTAATGATTTATTGTCTATATTGTGTCTTAGTTGATCGAAATATTACTGTTGCATTGTGGTGCAAATGTGTTCAATGTACTATTATCATCTCTTTTTTTAAAAAAAAAAAAAAGAGAGAATGTTCATTGTTTTATAAGATTTTAGGTAATAAAAGCTACTTTCTAAAGATCTACGTATGACATATTTCTCGATCCGATTAGCTGGCGATGACGTTTCTCGGTTTTTTTTGGGTTCTCTCTCTTTATTCGCTCTTTATTTCCAAAAAAAATAAAAGGTCTTGACCATCCGGTATGCATTTCGGTTATTCTAGGTTTTTTCTTATCCAAAAAAAAAATTATTTTGGACCATTTGATGTGCTTCTCTGACACTTTTGGGCTTCTCTCTTCACAAAAAAAGAAAAAAAATATATATATAATATTATAATTATTGTTTTACTATTTGCTGGTGAATTGGCTGGGCATGGCTTCTCTATATGCTCTCCTGTCGACGCACTGTTGGTATTTCCTCTAGCTCAAACGATCTTACTGGCTTGTGCGGACTCAGATCACCTGCCGAACATTTGAGGATCCTAGCCATGGTGACGGCCTCGGGCGTTGATCCATCACTGGTTGATTGTCGTTTTGCTATGACGAGCCAAATTTCAGGATAGTCTGGTTGATTTTAGTTATTATTAATATCAATATTTAAGTATATTTATATAAATAATATTTTTAATTGAGTAAAAGTTTAAAAAATATGAAAAAGGAAAAAAATATTAATCATCTACATTTTAAATATTTGTAGAGATAATTAAGAAGTAAAATTTAATACGCTAAAAGTGAAAAGTTTAAAAAATGACACAGCATAGCTAATTAAATTGATCATGGTCTCGCAAGTCTCGATGAACCCGCCCTTACGATTTACCAATATATTATTTAATTAATAAAAATAATATTTATAAATGATGTCCTAATTAAAATCAGTATGTCAACGTAATTAGTAGTTAAACTGAATCCAAAATCATTCCACGTAATAATCTACAAAAATTTTGACAGAATTTCATCTAAAATTGGATAAAAATAAAAAATACAACCTGTTAATAGAAACACAAAATTTATCCATGTGGCACTTTACATGATTTCCCTTTGTAGAAGGGAAAGGATCAGCTTTGCACAATACAAAGCACTTTACACAAAAATACAATCGTGGTTCTTCGCTACGTTGAGGGGAAGTGTCTACATTAAATTACAACAATACAAAGTAAGCAGCTTAGAGCCAAGGATTGAGAACTCCCCCAAGGCAAACTTTGAAGAGCTAGAAATACAAAAATATTGTTCTTTCCAATAGCCCTTAATGAACGTCTCTTCAGCCACCTGAGATTGACTTCTCGGCTCATCTTTCAAGAATGCAATTTTTCTCCACGACACCTAGACAAAAGAAAGAAAGAAAAATTCCATACGAGTAGAATATATATTAGAAGTTTCAAGAACTCCATCAACTGTCTTCGTTTTAATCATCTTCGAGAAGCCCAAATTTTCTCCTTGAATGACTGACATAGAAAACATCAAGAGCTGATTAGAAGATAAATAAATTTATAAGATTCAGGATATGACAGGCAATTTGGGGTTACTCACGGTTGAGTTCTCAAACTTGTGCCCCCTTCTGGGAATAGCATTTCTGAATGATGACATTGTGGTTTCCGATCATTGCAAAGAAATAAAATCAATCAACGTGGGGATGTTTGGACAATATTAAAAACAGCATTCATGACGTTAACTGAGATGGAAACTTATACATTCATTTAATCCACCATGACGAACATATAATAGAGCTCACATGAAAAAAAAAACAGATAGGAAATTAATGCAACATTTCCTATAATTGTTTTTGAAGCTTTTGAAGCAGAATAGAAAAAAATTCTACAGAGAAATTGTCTAAAAAAATTCCAGTTAGTCCATTAGCATTTAAACATAAGCGATGATGAAAGACAGTGAAGCAGTTTCTATGTTTCTGAGTGGTTCAGCTAGCTTGCTTCCTATTCTCAGCCACTCAAGTTGAAGAGATCATATATTGAGTGCACTTTCTCTTTTCCACAAGAGGTGCACATCTAAAACCAAGCGTGACCCATTACTATATTTTAAAGCTTAGGTCAATATATCCTCTATTGGTTTCACACATCACGGTGTGCATGGAAATACATGGGTTTCAATTTTTTCCCTGTTTCTGACTGTCAAACCTTCGTCTTTCTTATGAAAGAGTAGGCATTGTACTACTTAGAACACTCCTAGCTCAATTTAATGTCAATGCTATCCACACCCATACCCACTAGAAGCAGCATTATCTATTTATCGTCTCATATATCCACATAAATTCACCATCCTCCACCATATGATTAATAAGACAATCAAAATTTTCATGGAAACTAACAACTACTTAGAACATGGAGAATTCAACAAAAGCAAGCCAAACAAAAACAGTACCTCAATATATCGAACCGGTCACGTCCAAAGTTAAGGATGGCAGTCTGAACTGTCTTCCAATCCCTAGTGAAATCGAAACCTTCTTCAGCAACTTCGGACATATCGAAACCCAATCCTTCAATCATCTTATCCTCATCTTTCCTCTTATGATCAAAATAGTTTTAAGTTTCAAGTTAAATACTACTTTGGCTTTTTAGTTTTAAGTTTCATTTTTTAGGTGACCATGGTTTCCCAAGAAAATACATCAATTCCAACTCCAGGTAATCTACACCAGTTTCTCATCTCAGACCCAGTTCAAAATCAATTTGAGAATCAACACTACAGCGCTTATGGATCTAGCTATCCTTGATATCTCCTCTTTCCCATCTCAATATCATCAAAAAAAAAAAAAAAAAAAAAAGAAGATAAAATCTCACAAACCTGAAAACCACCTTCTTTAGAGTGCGAGCACCATACTGCAGAACACTCCCACCTTCAAGCATCGATTTGATGGCAGGATGATGCTTAAGTTTCTAGAAAGCAGGTACCCATATAAGGGGACTTTAAAATCCGAGTAAATAGCTACTTAAACTAATGTTATAGTTGTCTTGCATACACTGGTTAAATTGGAAACCAGTCTATTACCTGGAATTCCTCGTAAGGGTTCAAGAAAGGATTTTGATAGTTCAATGCAACCACAAGGCCAATTGACACCTGCATTAAAGTTCAACCAAGAATACTCTATTAAATGAGGAACAAAGATCAGGAATATACAATTGTTTATATATGTCACTACTAAGCTCAATAAACAATGTGTCATGTACTTATAACAAGGAGCAATTGATTGATTTTGTAAGTCAAGGAGAAGAAAAGCAATAGCAGCTCAGCATTCAGTAAACATTTATTTGAAACTCAAGATCATAAAAATCATAGTACACCCTGAAATAAAGGATGACAGTAAACTGAAAAGGTAATAATAGATGCTGATAAACTAACGAAAAAATGAGTGACAATGACAGCAATGATGATGATGCTATATAGAATATGGCAGTATAGGCAAACTGGCTTAAATCCTGACCTCATAAGCCCAACTCACTTGGTATCTTGCCAAGAAACATGAAACCCAGAGGGCAGGCAGAACTAACCATCCAATACAGCATTCGCAACATCAGTTGCCTCAGCACGAGTAGGTCTAAGGTTATTGGTCATGCTGTCCACAACACGAGTAACCACTGCAGGCTTCCCTGCCATATTACATTTGTATAGGGTAGCTTTTTGGAACAAGAAAAACTTTAGGAAAAGCACAATAAAGTTACAATTAGAAAAAAGACATCAGACAAAAAAATAGTCATATACAGAACATTAGCAAATGAAAATGAGTTGTCTAGGTGTGATGACACATTATATAAATATGAAATGTTAGCTGAAATAGTTCAACTTCAGAAATTATTTTTTGATAAATTTACCGAATGGACTATGTATGTAGTCCATTTTATTTATAAGCATAAGGGGACCATAATTCTACCTATTAAGATGGATGCTTAGTTTGATCTATGACCAACCTTCTCAGGCGGGAGATCAATGCCCAAGTTTCCACGGGAAAGAATGATACCATCTGCTTCTTGTAGGATTTCGTCAAAATGGGTTAAACCCTAGAGCAGCAATAAAAAAATAAATATGCATCATTCAGAATCATAAACATCTATCATCAATACTACATTACCTTGACAAGCCAAGGAAGAAAACACCTATCATCAATAAGGGGACACCACTGACTCAAGTCCCAGTTCATATCCTTCAAAGCATTAACCTCTGGTAGCTTACGAGTTCATGTCTATTACTAGTTGGGTACATTTCATTTGGAAAGCTGCGAAGCATCAATATGGGAAGCTGTAAACCCTTCGGCATGTGCAGGTCCATACAATAGAGTATGTAATTGCTGTCCCTATGATATACAAAGAACATTTCACATAACTTGTCTTTCACAAGTAAAATAAAATATATTACGGTTTACTAATAAGTTTGAGACAAAATCAATATGTGCCATTACTGTACATAGTATGATATGTAATCAATGTATGTTCACCGCTAACAACTGCATATATGTCATCGGCTGCTGATATTGTATGATTTGAAGCTATTGTATGGGTGATGCAACATGTAACTGTGATGATGAACTACCTAATTCCTACAAGATGACAATATCTTCATCATTAGTGTACAGCACATGCAGTATACAAATCTATTAGCAACAAGACGTTATAACAATTATAATTAATAATGAGCAATATAGTAAATAAATATACCCACTTCTTGTGTTTAGTTTTCTCAAGACAACTTTTAAGTCTCCTTGTCGCTTGCCGTCCAACACATTTTTTAATTCATTTGATTGATCAATCCATAATTTCCTCCGAGGTGTTCTCCACAGGTAAGGCCTCCTTGCTTGTCCCTTCTTCGATATTTAGATTATAAAATTCATCAATAACTTTATTAACTCCTACAACAATCTCTTCCATTTTTTCCTGACCACTTGATGTAGATTCCATCCGACTATAATTTCTCATAAATTATCAGCCAATCTTGCAGACCATGTACGCGAATCATCCTCATTGCTTTGAATTTCAGTTGCAATAATGGATTCCACACAACGTTTTGAGTTTCTGGTCCACCTCCTCATAACGTAGTGGTCGAAAATTGCAGTCAAACAATGAACATTGAAAACAACAAAAGCATGAACACACAATATTCCGACATTTTGAAATCTTTTACAGCTACAATCAACGTTCTTACTCAATTCATCAAACATAACTGCAATCTCATTCCTCAAATCCGTATAATAAACCATTACATGCATAGGATCAGCACGGGATATGATACGCCAACCTGGTACTTCAAGCAATTCTTTTTGCACCATCTTAAACATTGTTAGGGTATAAATCTTTGAAGCATGAAACATAAAAGAACAATGGTTCATAATAAGAAGTGAAATTTTCTGTCTGTATGAAAAATCAGCCATCAGCTCTTTATGTCTCTTCTTATCAACCACTCTATCAAAATGATGGAAGAAATTCCTCATATTTAAATCACATCTCAAGTGGGTCTTTAGGACACTATTTAAGCTTTCCGATAGTTGTGTGCTTTGTATACCCAATGTGAAGACATTTTTCATATAACATGACGCCCACTTAAAACATATATTATGCATGCCTTCTAGCCACAATAGTGCACGAGAAGCTTTTTCATTGGAGGCCATTGTAGCCCATGCAAGTTCAAAATCTACTGGATGATCAATTCCATGCATACATCTACTAAATTCATGGAATAGTTCCGGATAGGAAGCCAAATGCCTAGTTACATTTTTTGTAAAATATGCCATGTACAGAAGCCATGAAAAGTACGAGGCATTACCAAACAAATAGCTTTGGCCATAGAGGCATCCTGATCAGTAAAAATAGTAATGGGTGCCCGCCCACTATGACATTTCAGAAATGTCTCAAACAGCCACATAAAGGATTCCGCTATCTCATCATACAGTAAAGCAGCACCAAATACAACCATTTGTCGATAATGGCTAAATCCCGTGAAAACACCGAACGGCCTCAAACCTTTGTTTGTTCCATATGTTGCGTCGAATGTCACAACATCTCTAAATGTTGCATAATCAGCAATCATCTCCGCATCAACCCAGAAAATTTTAGTAATCATGTCATCTGTGTCAAGCTGAAAATCAAGATAAAATTGTCTATTTTTCATTTCTTGATCGCGAAAGTATGTTAATATGGCCCTTGCTTCCCCCACCTGCATACTTCACTGCCTCCTAGCTCGAAGGTATGATTTTTGATCTTCTGGCATATTTCCAACATTTTTCCTACCACCGGCCTCCATCACCATTAACTCATGGGTGTCGCAAGGTCTCAAACCGACATCTTGGGCCATCTCAATAATATGACCTTGTAAATTTGACACCTCCCTTTGGGACCTCAGCATATGGCGTGTCTCAGGAGGCTCTAGTTCATAATTATGGTCCCCCACGAAATATTTTACAATAACAGTCATATTCTCCCTTATTAATATGCATTCCATCCTAGTAGGACACCCACATCTTGTTTCCCAACGCGGTTGCATGACCTCCCTTCTTTTATCAATTTCACGTTTGCCTTCTTTAGAACAAGAAAATATTCGAAATATCTCTACGTTATCTTTTTTGGATTTTCTTACAGCCATTTTTCTCATAGAGAAACCCATTTTTTGACCATATTGTTTCCAAAAATTTCAAGTATCATCCATACTCTGAAATGACATATCAACAGAAGGAGTCCACTCCACCATTGAATATGAATTTACAAATAATTTTTTTGCATTTACAAACAATCCATTATAAATAATTTACTAATAATTTATACTATATACACATTACAAATCCATTACAAATCTGGCACAAATTTTCTGAAATATCATCCATTACAAATCCATTACAAATCTGGCCCAGATTTTCTGGAATATCATCCATCACAAATCCATTACAAATCTGGCCCAGATTTTCTGGAATATCATCCAATACAAATCCATTACAAATTTAAACAATCTCCTTCATTTATAATATCATCATCTATAATCTAGAATAATTTTTTTTAATCTCATCATTTTTTAAAAAAAAAAAACAAATCTAGGCCGTCAGTTTCATTCGACGACCCAGATTTGTGTTTTTTTTTTTTTTTTGAAAACGATGAGATTAACAGAAATTTATTCCAAATTTTATCCGACGGCCTAGATTTTCTATACACAAAACATGGATCGGGTAATGTGGAATGGCACAAAGAACACACACTTATTTTCTATACACAATATCTATGCACAGCAAACACAAACACAACGTATCGGTAATTTTTTTTTTTTTTTTGAACTTTGTAATGGAAAAAAAATACTATTAATGAAACAAATGTAGTTTCATATGTATACCCAGATCCGGGAAAAATATTACAGGAAGAAATAAATTAATAATATTTTTTTTTCAGATTTTGCGAAGCAAAAAAAAAACTACAAATAGTAACGAAAAAATCCCATTACCTACTCTTCGACCTCTTAGTTTTCTCAAAAATGTACAAATCGACGGTAAGAAAGGTTGTTGATGAGTACCGGCAACAGTTCTCTAGTCCCTGCCGTCCGATGACTAAGATTCGCAGAAAGCGACGACGGCGAGAGGCGACGGCAAGGATTAGGGTCTTCAGAATTGAGATGATATGGTAGAACATTTGAGAAAGTGAGAGATGGTGAGGAGATTAGGGTTCGTTGCGAGAGAGACGAGAGTGAAAGTGAGAGAGGAGGGAATACGAAATTTGGGGGGTAATTTAGCTAATTGTCAAAAATCATATATGGGCCGTCCACGTGTCTCTAAATCGACAGTCCAGATATTTATTTTTTTTATTTCGCAAATTAATCTCGACCGTCCAAGTGTCAAAGATACGACGGCCCAGATTACGTTGAAATCTGGGCTGTCGGATCATTAGAATTAAAACCGACGGCCCAGATTTAAAAAATTTTTAAAATCTGAGTCGTCGGTTAACGGACGGCCGAGATTTGTTTTTCTAAACTTGAAAAAAAAAAGAAAAATCTAGGCCGTCGGTTTGATCCGACGGCCCAAAAGGGCAAAGCAGGGATGCCTGCTTTCACTGTAGGCGAAGCAGCATCCCTCGACCCCTCGAAAATACGTATCTGATTTAGTAGTATCATCTGCAAATAAATATTGAGCACCCAACTAATACAAATAATTACATAGCACAGAAAAACTCAGCTTTTGTACTCACGCAACAAAAAGAAGACTTGCCGCCATGGACGTCTTTCAAGCTTGCTTGCTCTCTGCACTCTGTGCACTCATCTTCCTAATCATACCACTCAGAATTACTTTTCCTTTCAGGAGAAGAAAAGCAAACCTCAATCTCCCACCGGCGCCGCCGAAGCTTCCTATCATAGGCAACCTTCATCAGCTGGGCAAAATGTGAAAGATATTTATGTGGCTAAAACAATCACAAATGCGAAATTTAAAATCGATTAAGTATACCTCCGGCCATTTGATGCTCTGTTTTCCAACTTGCGATTCGGACGGGCTCCGTACTTCTGGACACTCCTTCACTCGTTTAGATGGTGTATTGCTTGAGTTGGGTGCCAGGGACAAAGCCAGAATGCTCAATTTATACGCGAAACCATCACCCGCCTCAACCGAGCGTTTGGAACTCAAACCGGCCAAAATTGATGAATTAACTTAATGGGAGAGTTATCACTACTTAATGGACCACAAATGCTTCAGCAATTAACTGAGAAAAACGCCAAATGGTTACAAATCCATCAAGGAAGATGAAGAGAACGAAACTCTTCTGGTGGCTCAAAACGGCTTCGTGCGTTCCTTGGCTTCAAGGGCCAGGACGCGTGGGCCGCTCAATGGTTTGGGCCGCTCACCATTTGGGTGAAGCCCACATACTCCCACTTGGTCCATATTCAACTTGATGTGATAACTAAGATCATCAATTTTTCAAACTTTAAGAAATAAATATATGAATCATGGCGATAAGTCCTCTAATAATGAGTAATATCTTCAATGTATTACAATATATTAATTTCTCAAGTCATCCGGTAACTTTACTTTATGAATAAACCCTATGTTTATTCTTTGTCCAACTTAATGATATTCTCAAATTAATTAATGTGCACACAATTTTGAGAAATATCACAACAATAAAACATGAATTTTCAATATCATTGTCCATACAATGAAAATTACAAAATGGAACTCAATCCCATTTCAGATACAAGATCCTTGAACCTTAATGGTGGCATGCCTTTAGTCAAGGGATCAGCGATCATTAATTCAGTGCTGATATGCTCAATAGCAATTTCCTTTCCTTTAATGCGCTCCTTTATGGCTAAAAACTGAATGTCGATGTGTTTACTTCGACTGCTACTTTTGTTATTTTTAGCCAGAAAACAAGCAATTAATTATCGCAAAATATCTTTAATGGCCTTGAGATGGAATCAACCACTCTAAGCCTAGACATGAAATTCCTCATCCATACACCATGCTTTGTAGCCTCGAAACAAGCAACGAACTCAACCTCCATAGTGGAAGTAGCAATCAAAGTTTGCTTTGCACTCCGCCAGGATACAGCTCCACCGGCAAACAAAAATATGTAACCGGATGTTGATTTACGTGAATCAACACACCCAGCGAAGTCTGAATCGGAGTACCCCAAAACTTCCAGATTGTCGGTCCGTCTATATGTAAGCATGAAATCTTTGGTACTCAAGATACCTCATGACTTTCTTGGCAGCCTTTCCAGTGTTCGATTCCTGGATTACTCAAATCTTCCCAACATTCCAATCGCAAATGCTATGTCAGTCTTGTACATACCGAAAGCATACATCAAACTTCCAACAACGGAAGCATATGGAATGTTCTTGATCTGTTCCCGTTCCAAATCATTTTTCGGGCATTGGCTCAAATTGAGCTTATCACCCTTCACAATGGGTGCTACACTCGGTGAACAATCTTTCATCCGAAATCTCTAAAACCTTATTGATATAGGTCTCTTGAGACAAACCTTAACACAACGCTGATGCATTCTCGATGTATCTTTATGCCAATGACATAAGATGCATCACCCATATCCTTCATTTCAAAATTTTTAGAGAGAAATTGTTTCACCTCATACAACAACCCTTTATCATTGGATGCAAGTAAAATATCATCCACATATAAGACAAGGAAATAAGTCTTACTCCCACTGACCTTCTGGTATATACATTGATCCAAAATATTCTCTTCAAAGCCGAATGAAGAGATAATTTCGTCAAATTTTAAATACCATTGACGGGATGCTTGTTTTAATCCATATATGGACTTCTTTAATTTGCATACCAATTGCTCACCATCACTAGAGGAGAATCCTTCTGGTTGTTTCATGTAAACCTCTTCCTCTAGATCACCATTCAAAAATGCTGTTTTCACATCCATTTGTTGCAATTCCATATCAAAATGAGCAACCAATGCCAAAATTATACGAAGAGAGTCATTTTTAGATACAGGAGAAAAAGTCTCCTTGTAATCAATTCCTTCTTTCTGAGTATAACCTTTAGCAACGAGTCTTGCCTTATATCTTTCAATATTGCCTAATGAGTCTTTCTTTGTTTTAAAGACCCATTTACACCCTATGGCTTTCGCCCCTTTAGGCAATTCAACAAGATCCTAGACTCTATTGCTACTCATGGAACTCATCTCTTCTTTCATAGCATTGTGCCATAATTGTGATTCATTACAACTCATGGCTTGTGAAAACGTTTCAGGATCATTTTCAGCTCCCACATTGTAGTCAGACTCTTCCAGATATACAACATAATCACTAGGGATTGCTGACTTTCTCATTCTAGAAGACCTTCTTAATGTTGTATCATCATCCTCAACAGGAGCATATTGTACAACTATTTCAGATAAATCCTGAATTTCATGGTCAACTGGAATAGAATCAACATTTTGTGGAATGACATTGATTGGTTGTTCAACACCAGATTGATCTTGAGGAGTGTTGTGTACATCAATCAACCTATCATATGAAGCGGAGGGTCAGAATCCAAATGATCGCTTGATCGTTTCCTCCCACTCATTAAGTCATTCTCAAGAAATTTTGCATTTCTTGATTCCACAATCCTAGTGGTATGAGATGGACAAGAAAATCAGATCCCTTGGGCCGTTCTCAAAGATATCCAATGAAATGCCCACTTATGGTCCTTGGGTCCAATTTCTTTTCATGTGGGTTATAAACTCTTACTTCGGATGGGCATCCCCATACACGTACATGTTGCAAAGTCGGTTTCCAACCTTTCCATAACTCAAAAGGAGTTTTTGGAACAGCTTTTGTTGGGACCCGGTTTAATATGTACACCGCCGTTTTAAGAGCTTCACTCCACAAAGATTTTGAAAGTTCTGAGTTACTAAGCATACTCCTTACCATGTCCCAATAATGTTCGGTTTCTTCTTTCTTTTACACCATTTTGGTCCTGGAGAACTGTGCATAGTATATTGGGCAACAATCCCATTTTCTTGAAGAAACTTTGCAAATGGACCAGGCATTTGTCCATCTTCAGTATATCTACCATAATACTCTCCACCTCTATCTGATCTCACAATTTTGATATTTTTCCATTGTTTTCTCTACCGCTTTAAACAATTTAAAAGCATCCAAGGCTTCATATTTATTATGAAGCAAGTAAAGATACATATATCGTGAGAAATCATCAATAAAGGTGATGAAATATTTTGGACCATATGAGTCTATATCAGGACTACAAATGTCAGTATGTATGATCTCTAATATGTCCGAACTCCTCTTGGCATTTTTCTTAGTCTTGTTGGTCTGCTTTCCTTTAATGCAGTCCACACAAGTCTCAAAGTCAGTAAAATCTAGAGTACTAAGTACTCCATCATTTACCAATCTTTTGATTCTATCAATGGAGATATGTCCCAATCTCCTATGCCACAACATCGAGGAACATTCATTCATAACACATCTTTTAATTCCATTATTAACATGCACAGTATTGAAATTGGAATTGTTTTGTAAATTCAAACAATAAAGACCATCGACAACAGTATTATTCCCAACAATATCGACTTATAAGATAAACCGAATAATGAGTCCGAAAATGTAAAGGAATATCCAAATGGTACAAGCCTAGAATGTAAAATCAAATTTCTAGAGAAATTTGGAATATAAAATGTCTTTTCAAGAGACAAAACAAAACCACTACTCAAAATTAAATTGCATGTCCCAATGGCCTCCACACGTGAACGCATCTTGTTTCCTGAGAAGATGCATTGTTCATCGCCCACTTTAGTTTCCTTAGGTTTTGCAAGCCCTCGTAAGGAATTAGAAATATGGATTGTAGAACCAGTCAATCCACCATGTGTTATGTGCAACATTAACCATATTAGATTCATAACATACAAAAGAGAATTGATTACCTTTCTTTTCAAGCCAATTTTGATACTTGAAATAAGTCCTTCTTTACGTGTCCCTTCTTTTTGCTGAAAGAAGCACTTGGACTCTTCTTGATATCGATTTGGGAGGTACTTTACCTTTCCCTTTGACTCGGCAAGGCGTCTTGAACCTTCCTTCCTTTTGCATGAAGACGCTTTCGCTTTGCTCCATCATGAGCCTTCCTTCCTCTTGCACACACATGGTCATGAGTTCATTGATTGACCATTTATCCTTATGTGTGTTATAAGAGATTTTAAAAGGCCCATATTGCGGTGGAAGCGAATTTAAAATGTAATGCACCATGAAAGGTTCAGACATTTCCACCTCTAGATTTTTTAGTTGAGCTGTAATATCCCTCATTTGCATTATGTGCTCACGCACACCCTTAACGCTGGTGAGCCTAATAGATGAAAACTTCATTATTAGGGTGCTTGCAAGTGTCTTATCTGAAGTCATAAATTGTTCATCTATGGCCTTCAGTAAATCCCGCACTTTTGTATGCTGGTCGACAGAACCACGAATACCAGCAGAAATTTTTGTCTTTATGAACATTAAACTGAGGTGATTAGATCGCTCCCAGCATTCATAAAGAGTTACCTCATCCGGAGTGCTGGTAAGGGTAAGAGCCGGTGGTTCGTCTTTCCGGATAGCATAATCGATATCGAGCCACCCTAAGTGAAGAAGAATTCTCTCTTTCCACACTTTATAGTTGTCACCTTTTAGTTCGGGAATTTCACATCTAATATCGGAAAGATTTACAGATTGAATAGCTGCATAAAAATAAATACATGTTTAACATCCAAAATTGAGACTAACAAATTATAAAATTATGTTTTACCAATGTAAAACATACATCATGAATCAATAGACAAAAAATTACCTGTGAGCTAAATTTTAATTCCAAAGATTCACGTCAATTTTATGATAAAACTATCAAATTATATTCCTTTCTTAATCCCTGTGGGCAAATTAAGAAAATAATAATTTGACATTTTATCCTGATTAATTAATTTAATATAATAAAATTTCCTGTGGGATAAATTTTATTATATCAAAATAATTACCACAATTTATGTCTTTATACCATACGTGATAAAAATAAAATAATTTATTAATTAAGGGTGCTGTGGCTAATCCTCAATTAATTAAATTATTTTAATCACAAGACATTATTTATACATATATACAATTATATATTGGATATTATATTTTATACTTTATATATAATAATATAATTATATATATATATATAAATATAAATATATACGTATATATAATATATATACTCTGTATCAAAGTATGAATACAATTTAAAGTCGGAAAATTGTGCAAGGCGCTAAGCAGCGCAAGCGGCAACTGCCGCTCCTTCCTTCCTCCGCGTCCCGGGTTCGAAACCTGTCGGCCGCATTTTAATTTCTGATTGCTACAGTGATGGGCCGGAAGACTGGGCCGCGACAGAAACGGATTTGGGCCGCGAACGAAACGGCCCATAACCGATTTAATTAAAATTTTTTTTTAAATCAGAAAAACGACGCCGTTTTAATAACCGAATTCGCTCCAACGAAACGACGCTGCTCGAAGACAAAATGCGAAGCATAAACGACGACGCTTACTCTGCCGCCGGGCGAAAACGACGCGTTCAAGTCGTCGTCTTCCTTTCGCTTGCTTTCGCCCAACCCGACAACGAACGACTTTCGACCCGAATTACGTACTCCGATTCAAACAAAGACGATACGAACACCATAAATGATAAAAATATATGGAAATTTCGAAATTTAATTTCCCATCGATTTCAAAGGTCGTTTGAACCGAATCTTCAAAAAACGAAGACTTTAAGTTTTTTCGATTTCGAAAAACCGAAAACACAAAACATCAAAGCGAGTTGAAGCCTTTCTCGATACCAAATGAAAGATATTTATGTGGCTAAAACAACCACAAATGCGAAATTTAAAATCAATTAAGTATACCTCCGCCATTTGATGCTCTGTTTTCCAACTTGCGATTCGGACCAGACTCCGCTTCCGACACTCCTTCACTCGTTTAGATGGTGTATTGCTTGAGTTGGGTGCCGAGGACAAAGCCCAATGCTCAATTTATAAAGCGAAACCATCACCCGCCTCAACCGAGCGTTTGGAACTCAAACTGCCAAAATTGATGAATTAACTTAATGGGAGAGTTATCACTACTTAATGGACCACAAATGCTTCAGCAATTAACTGAGAAAAACGCCAAATGGTTACAAATCCATCAAGGAAGATGAAGAGAACGAAACTCTTCTAGCGGCTCAAAAACGGCTTCAGAAGCCGTTCCTTGGCTCGCGGTTTGTGGACGCGTGGGCCGGCTCAACGGTTTGGGCCGGCTCACCATTTGGGCTGAAGCCCACAAAATGCCCCATCTCTCCCTCTCAGAATTAGCTAAGAAGTTAGGGCCCATTATGTTCTTGCAGATCGGTGAGATCCCAACCGTCGTCGTTTCTTCGGCTGCCATGGCAAGGGACGTCCTGAAAACGCACGACGCCGCCTTTTCCGGCCGGCTGCAGCTATACTCAGCCAAATGGCTTGTCTACGGCTGCACTGATATCAGCTTCTCCCCCAACAATGCTTACCGGAGGCATGTCAGGAAGATTTGCATACTCGAGCTACTAAGCGCAAAAAGGGTTCAATCCTACAGCTTTGTGAGGAAGGAAGAGATTTCTCGGCTAGTTCACGGGATCATGGAGTCGTGCCCTGGCACAGTTAATCTTGTAGGCGCAAAACGGAAGACACAGTGACCGGTCGGACAGACCGTTCGGACGCCAACAGAGATGAGCGCTCGGACGGATGGGCAACAGTAGATATAGAATAAGTGAGAAAACACACACGAGATTTTAATGTGAAAAGACTTTTTTCAACTAAGGAAAAAACCACAAAAAGAATGCACTATAAACAGATGATTGTTTACAAGAATGTTAGCTACACAAGTCCAAACAAAAAAAATAATCACAAATGTATATCTCTGTCTCTCTAAAAAAGTATCTCTCTCTATCTTTACAGTAAGAGCTTGCCCACAGCTCTCTCTATGCAAGCACAAGTGATGCACCGTGATGCCCTTCAAAGAAAGAACACAAGTTGTAACCGCCTCAAACTTCCAATCAGGGTAGGCCAACTGCCCACCTGCAGACGTAACTGTAGCAGACCTACAGAGAGAAAGAGTCAACACCTAGGCTTTCAGAGTCCTCATCCATGTCTTCAGCTACCTCTCAAACATGACTCCTCCAACTGGTCCTCGTCCAGACTTCTCAGGCTGATGTTCTCAGACCTCTCCAAAAGTCCGCGTCCATTTTCTTCCACATGTCCGTGGACAAAACATCACGAATGGAGTGACCCCAACAAATCTCACTGAGAGGCTAGCCACATTTGCAAATCATGTCCTCTGCTGTGCCCTTCTTGGAAGAAACTTCTCCGACGGAGAAGCGGAATATGATTAGCAACGGCTGCAGAACATAATTGAGCAGTTTGCAGCGTTTCTCAAAGGCTTTAGCATCGGGGAAATCTTCCCTTCTGTAGAATTCATAAACGTATTAACAGGCCATAAGTCGAGGCTCAAAAAGTATTTTCAAAACTTTAATGATTTCTACAATGAGATAATCAAAGAGCGTTTAGATCCAAGGAAAAAGAAAACGGGAGAGATTGATCTGCTGGATGTTCTGCTTAGTATACAAAAGGATGGAAGTGGCGACATAACTCTCACGATGAACAATGTTAAGGCCATCCTTGCGGTGATTCGCTAAAATCATTCTTATTCTTTCCCTCCTTTTGAATTCCGTTCATTTTCTTCCATTTTATTCGAAATAATCAGAGGATAATTGACTACTAATGGTACCATTTCAGGACATGTTGATAGCAGGCATTGGCACATCTTTCATAACCCTAGATTGGGCAATGACGAAGCTAATCATGAACCCTAGAGTAATGAAGCAAGCACAAGCAGAAGTAAGGAGCATCGATGGTGAAAGAAAATTTGTCTCAGAGAACGACTTGTCTCAGCTACACTAGCTCAAAGCCATAGTCAAAGAGACCCTCGCCTTCACCCCGCTGCCCCGATGTCAGTGCCGAGAGAATCGATCGAAGACGTCACCATTGACGGTTACGATATCCCTGGCAAAACACGCATTCTAATCAATCTCTGGGCGATAGGGAGGGATCCGAAATCATGGATTGATCCAAGAACTTTCAATCCGGATAGATTCATAAGTAGCAAAATAGATTTCAAGGGTCAGGATTTTGAGTTGTTACCATTTGGAGGAGGAAGAAGAGTATGTCCTGATATGACATTTGCCACAGCATCGATTGAGCTTGCTCTAGCTCAACTTCTCCATAGCTTTGATTTCGAACTTCCTCCTGGTATTGAAGTTAAAGATCTAGATCTGAGAGAAACTTTCGGTCTTACCATGCGAAAGACATCCGATCTGATTGTTGTGGCCAGGCCACCATTAGCATAGAATTTCCCACTCGAATAAACAAGTAAATCAAATGGCATAATTCGAATCTATTCTTGCTTTCACAGGTAACCCTAGTAGTGTGGTATTGCTGCATTCTTCTCATCATAAAATTTAAGGGTGGCAACATGATGGCTTGGAAGCAATTTTAGGTAACTCCAGTCCTAATCTTGAATTGCTAACTTTTGTTTTATCCCTGCCTTATAATATCTGGTTCTCAATTGATTTAAATTAATATTATTAATTAAATTAGATTTGATTTGAATATATCAAAAATTATTGTGTATTGTGAAATTTGATGGATATTCGGAATAATGAAGCAGGTTGACACTTGAGTCATATCAACGCGCTCCTGAGCACGTTCTCTAGATTGGGCGGCCCCGAGGAGCACCTGTGTGGCGCTTAAGTGTGAAAAGCAGTATAGACACGTTCAATGGATGCCTGAGACGGCGCTCATGTTGGGCCTAGGGTTTGGGCACTGCGTTTGACGTGCGCCCAAATAGCGCTCATGCATCGATTGCCTATATAAGGCACAGCGTATCACTATTCAACCATTAGTCTAAATAGTGAATATAATGCCCTTCCTCAAATTAATACCCATCCTAATACTCATTATAAGGCACAGCGTAATAGGCATGTATTATAAGGCACACCATTAGTCTAAATAGTGGCAATCGATGAGTATTAGATAGTGCCTATATAATGCCTATACGTTGCAGAGATTTGGACATGGTTTGATCAAAATTTTATCTATTTTGATGAGTATTAGTCTGTAATTCAAATTATATTTGTATCAGTTGTATTTCATGTATTGAGAAACAGTGGATTTTGACTTGTGGTTCTATATTGTGAATATTTGGGTCATTATGTATATTGGTTATATATGTGATTGGTTTGTCCCTCTCTTACAATGTTATGGAGCAGATCATATATATTTTATTGTCCAGATTAATTATTCGATAAGATCATATGATTAGTTTTATGTCTATTCATTATTATTACTGAATGTTAAAATTATATAATTTGTTATTATATCACGCTCAAAAATAGGATTTGATTTATCATTGTTAATTTATTTTGCAATTTAAATTTTACGATTTATAATTATTTAGATCTGTTTTGATTCAGAGTTATGGCACTAATCCCCTAATGGGATAGGAATTTCAATCTTAGTCTCTATCCTCATAAAATTTAAGGATGGCAACATGATAGCTTGGAAGCAATTTTAGGTGACTCCGATCTTAATCTTGAATTACTAACTTTTGTTTTATCCCTGCCCTAACCCCATGATGGGATAGGAATTTCAATCCCCGGTCCTCATAATATCAAAAATCTCCACCTTGCCCCAACACTCGAAATATTTAAAATAAAATGGAAGAAAATATGATATTTTAAATATAAAATTAAAATTTAGTATTAAGATTTGAGGTACAAAAAATAACCTTAAATATTAGTTTGAATTTTTAGATATTTTTTGGGTTTTTTAATAATTTGATATACGAAAAATCATTAATAATACCGAATCTTTGGAGTAGGTTTTAAGATAGTGTTGACGTATTATATATGTGGTTGGTTCGGACTGGTTTTCGAAGTGAAATGAGTACATATTGAAACTACCCCATACTAAAAAATTTTAATGTTGGTTTTTCTTGAAAGCCACCCCTAAATCGATCGGACTTGTTTTTTTCCTGAATTTACCGTGTCAGGGTGGTTTGGTGCACTATAGGTCCAATCAAATTTTCTATCTGTTGCGGATCTGGTCCGGAGTTGGATGGAGACGATTTTTGTTGCTCCGTCTTTTTAACTCAAGACCTGTACAATACAAAAGAAAACAAGATGATCAAAAGGCCAATGGGGCTAAATCCTCAAAGGCTCTCCGACGCTCAAGTCAATCATGGCCTTTTTTGAATAATAAAAAGGGAAAGATGTATTTATTTCAGATAGTAATTTTCAGAGAGAGAGAGTTTCAGGGCCCCCCTTCTTGTAGGATTACATTCTCTTTATATAGGGCCTCCTTTCAGTTTTGTAACTTATCCGGATAAGCATAACTTCTCCGGTCAGTTTTATAACTTCTCCCGTCAGTTTTATAACTTCTCCAGTTTCAACCTCCGGTTGGTTATGGTTCGTTTCTTTCGAACCACAGAAGTTATCAGAAATTTTATCTATGGGTGGTTACGGGTAATGATACCCATCATTAGCCCCCCATGCTAGAAGATTAAAATTTAACTTCTAGCATGTCTTCTGATGGGATTGATAACTTAGGATTTTTAATGATTTCGGATTTATTTACTCCGGATTTGGTGACTCCCACTTTTTGGTCACTCCGGGTTTATTCACCCTGGATTTGGTGACTCCCGCTTTTTGGTCACTCCGAGTTTATTTACTCCGGATTTGATGACTCCCGCTTTTTGGTCACTCCAGATTTATTTACTCCGGATTTGGTGACTCCCGCTTTTTGGTCACTCCGGGTTTATTTGCTCCGGATTTGGTGACTCCCACTTTTTGGCCACTCCAGATTTATTCATTCCGAATTTGATGACTCCCGCTTTGTGGTCACTCCGGGTTTATTTACTCCGAATTTGATGACTCCCGCTTTTTGGTCACTCCGGGATTATTTGCTCCAGATTTGGTGACTCCCACTTTTTGGTCACTCCGGGTTTATTTACTCCGAATTTGGTGACTCCCGCTTTTTGGTCACTCTGAGATTATTTGCTCCGAATTTGATAACTCTCAATTTTTGGTCACTCCAGATTTATTCACTCCGGATTTGGTGACTCCCGTTTTTTGGTCACTCTGGGTTTATTTACTCCGAATTTGGTGACTCCCGCTTTTTGGTCACTCCGGCTTTATTCACTCCGGATTCGGTAACTCCCGCTTTTTGGTCACTCCGGATAGCGAATTAGCTCTGATACAGTCTTAGCTGGCTTGCCACGTGTTGATCATCGCGTGATATCTTCTATCACCGCTGCCTGAATAGCTAATGTTTTCTTGACACGCGTTATATTTGAATTTGAATGGACGTGTCCCTTCAAATTCATATATATCTCCTTCAAACTATTTTTCATTCCCTTCTTCTCTTTCTTGTTTCAATGGCACCCAAAGTTTAATTCACCAGATCTGTTCTTACTGCTGCAGAGATGAAAAAAATCATTTTCCAATACAAAATCCCTAACTCATATTTGTGTTCGGTACCATCTGAGAACGACAGAGCCAATTCTCCTCCAACCGGTTACATTACTGTATATGAAGCACATCTCAAGAGCGGTCTTTGTTTTCCCCTTGCATCAGAGCTTCAAGTAGCTTTTGTTGATTTGGGTGTGGCTATCGCTCGTTATCACGCAAATGCGGTGAGGTACTTCTGCAATCTTTGTATATTTTTTCGTCTTCGTGGCACGACTCTTAATTCCTCTACTGTAAAAGGATTGTTCAAATTTTGTCAAACTGGGGACTGGATTTCTTTGTCGCCTCGGGAACTAAACATTAGTGGGGTTATCATCGACACAGTCAAGAATTGGAAAGACCGTTTTTTCTTTCTATCTGTTCCTCAATCAGTTATCCCCAACGCATGGGGAAAAATTTCTGAATCATATTCTGGTAAACTTACTTTGGAAGAAGAAGAATCATCGAAATCTTTGATTGAGATGGTAAGAGCAAATATAGAGTCCTTCTCTGATAAAGAGCGTCTATTTTCTCCCGAAATTTTTGCCATAACTAAATAGGAGCCTCTAGTTGAGAGAGCTGGAACGTCTGACTCAACTCCTAAACGTCGTAAAAGCAGAGTAGAGAAGACGATTTCAAAAAAGCCTAGATGTAGAACCGTTCCATCAAGCCCTTCTTCTTCTTCTATGGAAATCGGCCTTCCCATGACCGAAAGACTAAAAGGAGTGGGAAGTTCGTTCCAACTTTCCTCCAATCCGCTTCAGGAAGAGACTCAGATTATTGAATCTTCAGTGGACATAGAGCCAATGGCGCCTCATGCCAAAGTTCTGTTAAAGATGGAGCTTCCTGCTACTGCAGGAAGTACTAGAGAATTACCTATAGATCAACCAGGCTCCGATGTTGTGGAGAGGACTTTGATTGAAGAGGGAACAGTTTCTTTGGCTCAAAAAGAATCTCACACAGATCCCAAGGCTCTTGACATTGGCTCTTCCGGAGTAAAACTCTTAGAGTTCAATTTTCTAAGCGGAGATTCATAAATGAATAAAATCCGAACTAAAAATCCGATGTGAATTATCTTCCGAAGGAAAATTTGGTGTGCGGCAAATCCGGAGCAAATGAAACCTCCGGAGTGGCTGAAATCTGGAGTCAGATGAAATTCTAGAGTGAAAAAACCTTCAGAGTGGACTAAGAATCCAAACTGAGTAATCTTCCGGATTGTGATGATCTCCAGGAGTGACATAATCTGGCAAGAGAGCTCTCAAGCAGATTAGAGGTGAGTTTTGGCGGTTTTTATCTGGTGCACCGGAGTGGACTTGGACCGGCTGTGTGAGAGAAGATGCTGGTTCTAAAGTTGAAATTGTTTTTACACCTTCAAAGGCTGATTCTGAAATTTGCGAGAGATTTTTCGGAGTGCTTCGTGCTGTTAGGAAAAATCTGCGCTGAAATCCAAAGTTGATTGAAGTCCGGAGTTGACAATCTCACTCTTGAGAGTCAGAGTGGAAATCAACCGGAGTTGATTGAATTCCATAGTTAATTGAAATCCGGAGTTGACGGTCTCACTCTTGGGAACCAGAGTGGAAATCAACTGGAGTTGATTGAAGTCCAGAGTTGATTAAAATCCGGAGTTGACAGTCTCACTCTTGAGAGCCGGAGTGGAAATCAACCGGAGTTGATTGAATTCCAGAGTTGATTGAATTCAGGAGTTGATTGAAGTCCGGAGTTAACGGTCTCACTCTTGAGAGCCGGAGTGGAAATCAACCGGAGTTGATTGAAATCCGGAGTTGAATGAAGTCCGAAGTTGACGGTCTCACTCTTGAGAGCCGGAGTGGAAATCAACCGGAGTTGATTGAAGTCCGAAGTTGACGGTCTCACTCTTGAGAGCCGGAGTGGAAATCAACCGGAGTTGATTGAAGTCCAAAGTTGATTGAAGTCCGGAGTTGACGGTCTCACTCTTGAGAGTCGGAGGGAAATCAACCCAGAGTTGATTGAAATCCGGAGTTGATTGAAGTCCGAATTGATTGAAGTCCGGATTTGGCAGCCTTACTCTTGGGAGCCGGAGTGGAAATCAAACGAAGTTGATTGAAGTCCGAAATTGGCTGACGTCCGGAGTTGATGGGCACTCCCGAGAGCCGGAGTGATTTTGATTGGATGTGATAATGTGTTTCTGCCGGAGTGGAATTTGAACCGGCTAAACGTGAGACAGAAATCCAGAGTGAACTTTAATTCGATGAGATAACGCGTTTCTGCCGGAGTGGAATCTGAACCGGCTAAACATGAGACAGAAATCCGGACTGAACTTTAATTGGATGAGATAACGTGTTTCTTGTCGGAGTGGAATCTGAACCGGCTAAACATGAGACAGAAATCCGGAGTGAACTTTAATTGGATGAGATAACGCGTTTCCTGCCGGAGTGAGAGGAAATACCGATTTGGAAATGAAATCGGTTTTTGACACTTTTATGTGCCGATCTGGATTTGAAACCTGTTTCTTGTGAGATGAAATGTCGATTTGGGTTTTTGTGCGTGGTTTGAGGAATCAGAGAGAGATCTTTAAAGAACACCGGTGAAGTCGTTCAGGCGATGTCGCCAGGCACGGTGATGGCCGTCTGGTGACGGGATTTTTGGTAACGGCAGCTTACGTGAGCGCCGTCAGTGCCTTCTCTCTTCTCTCTTTCTTCTTTCTTTTCGGTGATCCTTGATAAGAAGGATTTACCTAATAGGCTTTTTAGCCTCATTGGCTTCCTCTGCTGCCACGTACGCTCCTGTAGTAACTTCCACTTCTTTGAAAATTTGTGAATTTGTATGAGCTAAATGTTTAAAAAACTCTCCTGGCTTCAGATTCGCAATGAAAGTGTTTAACTTGACTTCGTCAGTGAGGCGTCAAATTCGACGAGCTTCGGAAGTAAATCTTAATAGGAAGCTCTTCAGGTTTTCATTTGGACCCTGTTTGATACGTGCCAAGTGCCAGGGTTATTTTTCTATTCTTTGACTTGAAGCGAACTGAGAAAGAAAATTATCTGCTAATTCTTGGAAGGACCGAATTGAGTTGGTTGGCATTCGGTAGAACCAAATTCTTGCATCCCCTTTCAAAGTCAAAGGGAAGCATTAACACATCATCATTTCATCTAAGCCTTGAAAGCTTAGTATCGTTCGGAAGTGATCCAAGTGATCCATCGGGTCAGTACTTCCGTCATATGTATCAACAGCTGGCATTTTGAACTTCTGGGGTAATTGACAGGTCCGTATTTCTGTTGTAAATGGGGACCTCCTTAAATCGTTAATTCGTCCTTCAGATTTTTCTCCGAAAAGATAATCCCACATCTTTTCTAATTTCTCTTCTCTGAGGTATAACAACAGATTTTTTTGGCATTGACATAAGTTCTCAATTTCTCAGGAGCTTCAGATCGGTGATGTTGGACGTTTTTGACATTGAGATAAACTCTCAATTCCTCAGGAGCTTCAGACCGGTGTAGTTGGTTATTTTTGTCATCCGGCGGCAAGTTGGAGGAAGCTTCCTCTTGGTCAAGAGGTATTCTCTCACTCCGGGGATTTCGTCTTTCTGGACTGTCTTCAATCGATCTCGGGCCCAACCGGCCTTCTAATCGAGATCGGCCTTCACCCCTTTCTCTTGTAAACATTTTTTCTTGGATATGTACGGTCGATCTTTTCTTCCACCTATTTTCCATTGAAACGGGAATATGCGTTGCTGAAGAATGGGCGTCTGCCTTTTGACGTCCTACTTGCGTAAAGATTGAAGTTCTTGATTCATGTGGTCCATGCGGGTGTTCATCGCTTGTATGAGTTAATTCTATTAATTTTTTTCTTGCTCCGGTAAAGGAAGGTTATTTTCAGAAATAGCACTTTCTAATGCCGGAGCACTTACTGCATGAGCACTTATTTCCGGAGCACTTATTGCCGGAGCACTTCGATGCGTTCGGGTATTAACCATTTAGTGGTAAATCAAACTTTTGTCTGATTCCCGCAGACGGCACCAATGTTGCGGATCTGATCCGGAGTTGGATGGAGACGATTTTTGCTACTCCGTCTTTTTAACTCAAGACCTGTACAACACAAAAGAAAACAAGATGGTCAAAAGGCCAATGGGGCTAAATCCTCAAAGGCTTTCCGACGCTCAAGTCAGTCATGGCCTTTTTTAAATAATAAAAAGGGAAAGATGTATTTATTTTAGATAGTAATTTTCGAGAGAGAGAGTTTGGGGCCCCCTTCGAGGATTACATTCTCTTTATATAGTGGCCTCCTTTCGGTTTTAGTAATTTATCCTGGATAAGCATAACTTCTCCTATTTTGTTTATAATCAAGCCCAGTCGGTTTTATAACTTCTCCGCTTTAACCTCCATTTGGTTATGGTTCGTTTTTCAACCACGTGTTTATCGAAATTTTATTTATTGGTGGTTACGGATAATGATACCCATCACTATCCCTACTAGAATTGATAAAAGTCAGGATATATAATCTGTCCAGTCTGATTAATTAAAAGTTTCATAGAATTTAATTAAAATAAATCAGTATTTTAGATGAGTATATTTCAAAAATTAGACCAGATTAATTTTTTAGTAGAACACTATTGCGTATGAAAGTAACTTATTCAACTCATCTTAGATTATGATTTTTTTATTATTATTTTAAATAAATATAAAGTTTTAAAAAATATGACAAATTTTCTTTGATACTGCTTACCAAAAAGCTCAAACAGTTAGGCTGGGAAACCTCTCCCAAATAGCCAACCACATGTCATGTTGATCATTACAAGCCTCTATTGGGTTGACATGGAGCCTCATGAATTTGATTAAAATATATCAGTATTTTAGACGAGTATGCTTTAAAAATTAGACCAGATTATTTTTTTTAGTAGGACACCGTCACATGTGAAAGTATCTGGTTCGTCTCATCTTAGATTATAATTTTTATATTTTTTACTTTAAATAAATATAAAATTTAAAAAAATATGACAAATTTTCTTCGATACTGCTTACCAAAAAGCTCAACAAGTTAGGCTCGAAAACCTCTCGCCAATAGCCAACCACGTGTCTTTATCAACTAACCTAATACCAATTATCATTTAATTAATCTAACATCCAGCATCTCTCTTAAATTAATTAATCATATGTTTTTCATATATTATATTTATTTATAAATAGAAATGACTATTTAATAACAATAATAATAATAATAATAATAATAATAATATAACTTATATGCTCTTTTATCTTAAACTTTATAAAAGCTGTATTGATATTTGTTTATCTTTAGAGAACAAAAAATACAGAAAAAGACTTGAGAAAAATAAATTTATAAATATCATATCATTATTATTATTATTTATTATAAAAAATAATTAATAAATAATTATGATTGGTGTACTGTAAATGGGCTGGTCCAATAGTCAAAGGCAACCCAGATCCACTGTTGAACGGTCAACGTTGGCCCAACAGAAAATGATGGCTGAATTCCTAAAAGGTCCAAACACGTATCAGACGGTCAATGTCAGCGTTGACCGACTGAGGTACAGGCGGGCAATCTACTCGCGCTAAGGACGGTCAATCCGTGCATCGACCAGAATTACTGTAGCAATAGGCCAAGAATAAAAAAGCTTTTCACGGGCCTGACCCACTTGGGCCCACGCTCTAACAGGCGGTTAGTAACGGCTCTTTTCATAACTTTGTACCTTCCATAAATCCAACCAACTCCCAAAAGGACGTTGACAAGATCGGCACCCTTCCCAAAAGGAAGGCGCCAAATATTCCCAATTTCTACCCAGTGGGGCCTTCCAACGGTAATATACTCGAAAGGAAGGCAGAAAATTTAGAAAGTCGCTACCCGCCAGAGAATGAAACAATCCCAACTAATTAAGTAACTCGTGCCTTCCTCACAAGGAAGGCCGCGTAAATATGGCGCAGGGGCTCACACCTTCTAACAAAGAAAGATCACCCTACCGCCATCAAAATGAGCCCTAGAGTCCTCACTTAGGGCACGCCTTCTATTACGACTACTACGCTCTCTACTACACAAATACACTCTCTGGACTACGCATTCCGGAACGATTTCATACTCTCTTTCTCTCTGCAAAGCATCCAAACAAAGGCATACAGGCGCTCTTGCTGTCGACAGACGCCTACTGCCTTCACCCACAGTCCAGATTCAAGAGACGGCATTGCCTCTCTTTCATCTGAAAACTCACACACTCTTACACTCTCCCTCTCAATTCTCATTTTCAATTACCTTCTCAGATTTTGAAGGCTGTTTACTGACTTGAGCGTCGGAGTATTTTTGATGTGATAACTTTCCGCCAACACACTGACCTCCTGTTTGTTTTAGTGGTGTGCAGGATCCAAACTCGGTAAATGGAGTCAGAACTAGATAAGCGGATCAACTCGAATCTATTTGAAATTCGGATTTAAGGATGCATCATTGGCACAGTCTGTGGGAAACGCTTAAGAAAAGCCAACCACACTCCCCCTACAACATCCTCTTTTCACCGCCAGACTCATCTGCAATGGTGAATACGAGAGTCCGAACTAGCGATCCCGCTAGAGATGCCACTTCTCCCGACCAGGATCACACTGCTAGTACCCTGGTCAACGAGACGACAGATGGGGCGCCTACACCTTTCTTTCAACGACTGATGGAGCAGAGGGCAAGAGCTAGTACCCTGCTCCAAATACTCTGCTCTCGGCAAGAGCAGCCACAGCAGGGGGCTCCGCTAGCAGCCGTCCCTGCGCCGACCACCAGAAAATGTGGCTCGAGGAAAAAGAAACCGACCAAAAGGCCCAAGAGGCCGACAAATGATCAGATCCCAACCTCTTCACTCACTCCAGGCCAGAACAGGCCTGAAGAGCGCTCTAGGAGCACAACGCCGGGAGAAAGTCTGGAAAAAAGAAATCCCCAATACTCTCAGGCAGAAAATGGAAATTAAGTCCAGGAGCGAGCCTCCAGGACTGCCAAGTCCGCTGCAGGCAGTAGCCGGCTGGCTACTGGACCCTTCGGGGATAAAACAGAGTTGATGGCTTAACTCAACTATAAGAGATCTGCCAACGCTGCTCACGCAGATCCACTGGTGGATAAGATTTGAAACCGTGTGTTCAAGGACAATGAGCACGTTGTTGATCGCGGAGATCCTAAATTGTCCACTGCCCACCAAATTCAAGATACCTTTCCTTGACTCATATGATGGGAGCAGTAATTCAGTTGACCATCTAGGTCACTTTAGCACTCATCTGAGTCTACAAGGGTTAGAAGACTCAGCAATGTGCCGCTACTTTTCACTCACGCTGAAGGGAGATGCCCGCATCTGGTTTCATCATCTTCCTTCAGGCTCCATCAGTAGCTTCCGGGAGCTCACAGATCTCTTCCTGGCTCAGTATGCCTCCAGCCGATGGGAAGAGAAGCAGCCATGGAACCTCTCCCATATCGAGCAGAAGTTAGGAGAAAACCCGAGGAGATTTCTGGACCGCTTTGTGGCAGAGGACATGCGGATTCCCCGGATCACGAAAGAGATGAAGTTGGGCAGTTTCATCTCCGCGCTGACCTATGGGAACTTCTTCAAGCACCTGGCCCACAAGAATCCCCAGACCTTCTGGGAGGCGGAGTTAATCACTAGGGCTTACACAGCGGCAGAGGAAACCAACGAGGCAAAACGCCCAGGACGGGCAGACCAGCCTCGCCCATTCCCTGGAGAGGGAAAAAGAAAATACAGTGGTGGCGATCACTTTCGCTGGAAGCAGCACAGAACTGGCCCGCCGGCCCACCAGCTTTACGCCCCTCACGGACACACACTCAAATGTCCTTATACAGATCTGCGGAAAAAAATTCCTGAAGTGGCCAAAACTACTGAAGAAGGACACCGGGAACCAATCAAAATGGTGCGATTTTTACCACTCTGCTGGATATTCTATTGAAGACTGCAAGACATTGCAGAGGGAGATTGAGGAGTTGATTCGCAGGGGCCACATTACCAAGTTTGTCAAGGGTCCTGGGCGGAATTCTGGAGCAGCCAACGGAGAAGGGTAGAAGCCGTCTCCTCCCCAAAATGAATTGCGGCAGGGGTGGTCAATATGGTCACCACCCGACCTGCCAAAAATTCAGCCGACAATAAGGAGCAACAGATTGGGAGGAAGAAATAACGCACGGCGGACAACGCAATTAGCTTCAGTGATGATGACTTAACTCCTGTAATGTCCCCCCATGCTGACCCTCTTGTTATATACGCGCTCGTTTCAAACGGTAGTGTCGACTACCAGTTGAAGTAAGTATTTATTGATAATGGTAGTTCAAAAGACTTGCTTTACTTGGATGTTTTCTTTAAACTAGGCTTAAAAAAGAACTAATTAAAACCTACCGAGGGCCCATTGTATGGCATTGACAATGAGCCATTGCCCATCCAAGAGACAATTCAACTGGAGGTCACTCTGGGCACGTATTCAAAAACAGCAAGTCGAATGCTCACCTTCTTGGTGGTTGACCTACCCTCTATTTATAATGCTATACTAGGCAGATTGTGCTTAACAGTATTTGGGACAGTCACCTCGATTCCACACCTCAAAATGGAGTTTCCAAAGCCTTACAATGTAGGAGAGGTGTTAGGCGACCAAATTACTGGGTGGACATGCTACATGTTCCAAATCACCCCTAGCGACAGCACTAGAACGGCTGAAAAACTTGATCATCGAAATGAGATAACCCTACAGCAAGCGCAGTCCGGTGAAGCCACAGATCTAATCCCACTAAACCCGAAGGAACCGAAAAGGTGTGTACAGATTGGCGGCTCACTCGCCGAAATATTGTGCGATGAATTGATCGCGTTCCTGCGACGGAACGCTGATATTTTGGCATTGACTCCAACAGACATACCTGGGATTCCGGCTGAGATGATGGTCCACAAGTTGGGGCTTGATCCTGGCTGAAAGCCCGTCAAGCAGAAGCGGAGGAACTACTCCGTCAAAAAATTGATCGCCATCCGGGAGGAGGTGAAGAAACTGCTAGACGCAAGATTTATTAAAGAAGTCCATTACCCAAGTTGGCTCTCTAACGTCATCCTTGTGAAGAAAAGTAATGGGAAATGACAAATGTGCGTCGATTTCACCGACATTAACGAAGCCTGCCCAAAGGACAGTTTTTCCTTACCCAGGATCGACCTGCTAGTTTAGTCGACGGCCGGACATGAGCTGCTAAGCTTCATGGAGGCCTATTCGGATTACAACTAGATCCGGATGAGTCCGGAAGACGAGGAGCACATCTTGTTCATGACTGATCAGGGCACCTACTGTTACAAAGTTATACCCTTCGGACTAAAAAACGCCGCAGTAACCTATCAACGACTGGTCAACAAGATGTTTGAAAAACAGATCGGTCGCAACATGGAGGTCTACGTCGACGACATACTCGTCAAGAGTAGAGTCACCGACGACTACATCCGCGACCTAGCAGAGTCGTTTGAGGTGCATCGCAAGCATCACATGAAGCTGAACCCGACTAAGTATGTTTTCGGGGTAGCATCAGAAAAATTCTTGAGTTTCATCGTCTCCCAATGGAGGATTGAGGCAAACCCAGAGAAGATTAAGGCCCTCATAGACATGGCACCCCCACGGAGCATAAAGGACGTCCAGCGATTAACTGGACGGCTAGCGGCGTTGTCCCGCTTCCTCGCGAAGTCTGGCGACAAGTATCGGCCCTTCTTGAAGGCCCTAAAGGGGATAAAATCCAACGGGTTTCAATGGACAGCAAACTGCCAGACAGCCTTCGATGAATTGAAGCAGTATCTTACGAGCCCGCCACTGCTGGCGTCGCCTAAGGGCGGAGAAGAGCTGTATCTCTACCTGGCAGTGTCGGAGGTATCCCTCAGTTCTGTCCTCGTACGTCAAGACTCCGACATCCAACGGCCGGTCTACTACGTGAGTAAAACGTTGACCGGTCCAGAGACGTGCTACTCTCGCTCGGAAAAGTTGGCCTTAGCACTTATATTCTCTGCGCCAAAGTTAGGACCATACTTTCAGGCACACCGCGTAGTGGTCCTCACTGACCAGTCTCTGAAAAGTATACTCCAGAAACCCGACATTTCTGGACTGCTGGTAAAGTGGGCTATCGAGTTGGGTGAGTTCGATATCGAATTTCGACCCAGACATGCTATAAAAGCGTAGGCTCTGGCCGACTTCATTTTTGATACCACGACCCCAGTTCTCGAAGAACAGCCCGCAAAAAGCACAGCACTGCTTGACGGAGTTCCAGAATGGGTACTCCACGTAGACGGATCATCTACGGACACCGACAGTGGCGCCGTAGTGATCCTCACGATCCCAGACGGGTTTGAGATGAAGTATTCCCTCAGACTCGATTTCCCGACAACCAATAACGTTACCGAATACAAAGCCTTGTTAGCCGGATTACGATTAGCAAAGATGTAGTGTTCCATATTGGATTGGGGGAGGAGAACGAAGCGTCCTTATAAGAGTGTGGACACCTCCTCTCCTGTAGACGCGTTTTGGGGGCGGTGGACTCCGTCTGCTAGGAACAAAACCGTGAGGCCTGTAGGTTGGGGATGCCATGAAGTTCTCCCAGGCCTCGGCCTGTAGGTTGGAGACGCCGCGAAGTTCTCCCAAGTCAAAGCGGACAATATCTACATGCGGGTGCGCCAGGGACATTACAAAAGGAGTGCTCTGCTAAAAGGTTGACAGTTTACAACGACTCCGAACTGATCGTTAACCAGGTTAACGGAGACTTTGAAGTAAGCAACCCTCACCTGGCCAAGTACTTGGCAAAGGCGAGGGAGGCCGCCCAGGGTTTCGACAAACTAACCAAGGTTCATGTTCCCAGAACTGAAAACTAGAAGGCAGACCAGTTGGCTAGAGCCACTACAGCCAAAAATCCGGAATAGTACTTGAGGGACATGAGAGAGATTTTGAACGCTCCCAACATAGAGAAGTAGGAGGCGATGTAGATTTCCAAAGCGAAAAACTAGATGACGCCTTACCTTATCTATCTAGCTACAGATCGTTGCCAGAAGACGCAAAAAAGGCTAAGCGAATCAAAAAAACAGCCGGCCGGTATACTGTGGTTGACGGGCGGCTATACCGCCATGGTTACTCAACCCCATACCTCCGATGCCTTACTCCCGAAGAGGCTGACTATGCCTTGGGCGAAGTGCACCTCAGAATTTGGGGAGCACATGTTGGTGGAAAAAACTTAGCCTTCAAGATCATGCGGTAGGGCTACTGCTGGTCCTCGATGAAAAAGGACGCGCTCGAATTTGTGAAGAAGTGTGAAAGCTGCCAGCTTCACAGTAACCTTCACCGCCAGTCGTCCACTGACCTGAGACACTTCAGGCCCCTTGGCCCTTCGCACAATGGGGGCTCGATATTCTCAGCCCATTTTCCATTGCCACGGGGCAAAGGACGTTCATCATTGTGGGCATCAAATACTTCACCAAATGGGTCAAGGCCATCCTACTGGCGAAAATCATAGAGCACAACGCTCTTTAATTCTTTCGCCAGAACATTAACTGCAGATTTGGCATCCCAGAGGTCGTCGTGACCAACAATTGGACCCAATTCTTGGAGAAATGCTTCACTAAGTATTACACCACCTTGGTATCAAGCCCGGTCCATACTTTGGTGGTATACCCCCAAGCGAATAGACAAGTGGAGGTCACGAACTAAACGTTACTCCACGGGTTAAAGACCAAGTTAGAAGACGCAGGGTGCTCCTGGGTAGACGAGCTCCCCTCAGTTCTCTGGTCTTACCAGACAACTCCAAAAGAACCAACGCACAAGACACCCTTCAATCTCTGTTACGATACTGAAGCAGTAATCCCGGTCAAAATCGGGCTTTCGAGTCTTAGGGTGAAATCGTTTGACCCACAGGGTAACTCTCAGAAAATTAGGGAACAACTAGACTTGTTGGAGGAAGCCCGCGATGCCATCAGAATAAGGACAGCAGCCTACCAATATCGAATCGCCTGATTCTACAACAAAAAGGTAAATGCGTGACAATTCGATGTTGGGGACCTGGTCCTACGAAGCGTCGAGGCCACAGGCAAGCTTGCCGGCCGCAACAAGCTCTCCCTTAATTAGGAAGAGCCTTTCTTAGTTTCCGTCGTCCTGCGAAATGGAGTGTACAAACTCCGAAACCAGGATGAAAAGTTGGTCCCACAAACGTGGAATGCGATCCACCTCAAACGCTACTTCCAATAAGGAACCCAGGTATGTACTTACATTATTAAATGTATACATTCGCCTACTTGTTTCAATTAGTCAAAATAAGCATTTCCTTAGCACACTGCCTTCTTTTTTCTGTATGCATGTGTATATGTGTGTTTGCCTTGCAGGTTTACCCGACCTAGACTGCCCCTAAGTCGGGAGGGTCTTCACGTTCTCGTTACTAAACCCTGGTCATCCAGGCGGCCCATAAGTGGTCGAATATGAACCTCGGTCATCCGAGTAACCCATTAGCGGTCGTACTTAAACCCTAGTCATCCAGGTGGCCCATGAGCGGTCTAGTATGAACCTCGGACATCCGAGCGGTCAATTAGTGATCGTATTAAACCTTGGTCATCCAAGCGGCCCATAGGTGGTCGAATCTAAACCTTGGTCATCCAAGTGGGCCGTTAGCGGTCAAAATCTTAGGGGGCTAGCACAGCACACGCAATGATCTCCTTAACGAGGAGATAGTGTGATCAATCAATGATGGTCAAAGGGAGAAAAATTTTTCTCTAAGGTTGGCCGCCTAAGTCAACACTTGGGCAACGCCACCAGGCTTTATTCACAAACTGTCACTACTAGGCCGGCTAACACATACACAGCCGCCTACAAAAAAAACCTAAGGATTTCACTCCTTTGGTAGTAATGCAATGGCCACTAGCCAACTGAATTGGTCGTCCGGTACAGCAAACATGCAAGCATAAAGCAGTAAAAAGAAATAGACGCAAAGTGGGACAATTCTTATTTTATTACTATCAAATGTATTACATTATACATGATACAAGTAAAAAGGGAAAACCAAAAATTGACAAAAGGCTTGGGAGGCGGCGGAGGTGGCGCATGACCGTCTTACGGATCCCTCACGAAATTTTGCGGGTCTGGGCAGACCTGTTTGACATATTAAACAGGTCTACATGAAAGTTATGGTCAATAATCCGCGCGATACACCGACAACATGAAAGTTATGGTCAATAATCCGCGCGATACGCCGACACATATTGACCCCTTCCCACATCCGCGACCACATCAGTTGCTAAATCTCGTGGGGGCATATCCGAAGGCTCAGGCGGTTCTCCAGCTCTTTCAGCTACCCGCCAAGCTGGCTAAGGCACCTCGTAATCCTCTCGTTCTCCTCCTGTAGCCGACCATTCTCCTCTTTCACGCTGGCGTTCTTGGCCTCCGTGTCAGCAAGAACGGTCTGCAAGGCCGCAGCATCCAACCGGTGCGCCACCCCCGAAGCCGCCAGCTTCGCATCCAGCCAGGCAATCTTTGCCTATCTGTTAGAGATCACCCGATCCGCTGGTCAATCGCCTTCGCCATAGCATCCAGCACTTTCTCCTTCTGCACCAAATGATAAAGCGAGTCAAAGACTTTAAAGAAGAAGTTGCGCAAAAAGCGTCACAGAAAATTATACCTCCCAACTCTCCGTGCGAGCTTATCAGGTCTAGCCTCCAAGTTTGGCTCCAGCAACGGCGGGCTGGAAGCAATACCCTCACGAGCAGAGCTGGCGGCGGCCTCCTCCAGGATTTCCTCCAAGAGCCCCTCATCAATGTCGTCCGCGGCTGCTGCAGGCTCCCCAGCGACGGCCTCCATTGTAGCCGCAGGAGGATCAAGGTCAATCACTGGCTACTCAGCCAACAGCTGCATGGATGGTGAGCCGACTGATGGCTCCTGCGCCTCCGCCGGCGGCTCACTGGCTGGCTCTGATAAAATCTCCGTTGGCATCGCTCGAAGAACTAGTTGTGGCGCAAGCTGCGCCAGAATAACTCCTTCGGCCCCAATTTCCGGCAGGTCCTCAAACGTCTTCTCCATCCCGATGGCACTGTTGGAACCACTGCAAATCTCGACAGCGATATAGTTAGGCCCCGAAGATGATGAGGAGGGCGTCTCCATAGCCATCCTCTTGGACCTTAAGCCGATAAAGTCATCGTCAGTCGAATGGGGATGGATGGGCAGGCCCCTGGAGTCCTCCGATCACATCATAACCGCCGACGACGGTGCCTTGAACTTCTGGACAGGAGAGGGCGAACCCCAGTTCACCTTCTTGGTCTCTACCCTAGAGACCAAGAAATCTCTCTTGAAGTCAAGAAATAGGCCTTGATCAGTTTGGTCAGCCACTCCAAGGACGACGTCTCCACCATAGATGGTGTTCCCGTATAAACCTCCGGCACCTGGCCTCAATCCTTTGCCAGGGGCTAGGTCTCAATCATCCTCACAAAGAAAAACTAGCTCTTTCAGTTCTTCAGTGAGTCGTAGATGGTCGTATTAACCTTTAGGCCACTACGTGGAACCAAGGAGATTCACTCTCCTCCCTAGTTTATCTTAAACAGTCCCTTCACCATAGACATCGTTAACCACCTAGAATGCTTACGGAGAAAGATACAAAAGGTACAAATATATCGTACAGCATTGGCGTGGAGCTGGGCGACGGAAACACGTAAATCCTAGAGGATCGACTGTAAGTCGTCCGGAAGAGGAAGATGGAGACCACTCCTCAGGTGGGCCTCATACATTGTTACGTGTCCCGCCGGTAGAGAAAAAGCCCTGTCGTCCTTGTCCGAAACTCTCCACGCAATGTCTTTGGGGATGTTGAACTCAATGCACAGCTCTTTGACGTCGTTGTCTTGAAAAACAGAAGGGATATTTGCAACAGAGGTTGAAACCATGTTTACAAAAGGATTAGGGTTTTCTCTTTGGAATGAAAGCAGGTCGAAGACGAAGAAGCAGAGTAAAAGGCGTGAAAAAATACTAAGTGTGAAAGAGGAAAACTTAACGGGCAAGTGTGAACGCCTTAAACCTCCTCGAGAAGGCACGCCATCATTCTTGCCACGTGTCGCAATCCAAATGGGCCTCTTTTGAACAAACCTTTTGACGCATTAATGGCAGGGATACTAGTCCAACCGTGTGAAGATATGTATCCACTTTTAACCTGACAGGCCGGCTAATGGCCACACGTCACTCAGGACTCATACAAAGTTCTCCGAAATCTGGCCAAAGACGGTCAACAGACCCGATCAACTTTCTTCTCCAAATCTGACTAGAGATGGTCAACGGATCCGGTCAATTTTCTTCTCCGTATCTGACCAAAGATGGTCAACAGATCCGGTCAACTTTTCTTCTCGGAATTTGACCAAGACGGTCAGCAGATTCAGTCAATGCCTCACCGACCCTTTCGTGGAGTTCTCCAAAATTTTCAAGCAATAAAGGACAATGATGAGCATCCCATCATGAACATACCAAAGGCCAGAATTCTGACCACTGGTATGGGGGGCTAGTGATGGGTGTACTGTAAATGGACTGGCCTAATAGTCAAAAGTGGCCCAAATTCACTGTTGGACGGTCAACATTGGCCCAACAGGAAATGATGGCTGAATTCCTAAAAGGCCCAAACACGCGTCAGACGGTCAACGCCAGCGTTGACCAGCTGAGGTACAGGCGGGCGATCTACTCGCGCTAAGGACGGTCAATCCGTGCATCGACCAGAATTATTGTAGCAACAGGGCCAAGAATAAAAAGGCTTTTCACGGGCCTGACCCACTTGGGCCCACGCTCAAACAGGCAATTAGTAACAACTCTTTTCATAACTTTGTGCCTTCCATAAATCCAACCAACTCCCAAAAGGACGTTGACAAGATCGGCACCTTTCCCATAAGGAAGGCGCCATATCTTCCCAATTTCTACCAAGTGGGGCCTTCCAACGGTAATATACTCGAAAGGAAGGCAGAAAATTTAGAAAGTCGCTACCCGCCAGAGAATGAAACAATCCCAACTAATTAAGTAACTCGTGCCTTCCTCACAAGGAAGGCCGCGTAAATATGGCGCAGGGGCTCACACCTTCTAACCAAGAAAGATCACCCTACCGCCATCAAAATGAGCCCTAGAGTCCTCACTTAGGGCACGCCTTCTATTACGACTACTATGCTCTCCACTGCACAAACGCACTCTCTGGACTGCGCATTCTGGAACGATTTCATACTCTATTTCTCTCTACAAAGCATCCAAACGTACTGAGAGAAAGAACACGAATCAAAGACATACAGGTGCTCTTCCTGTCGACAGACGCCTACTACCTTCACCCACTGTCCAGATTCAAGAGACGGCATTGCCTCTCTTTCATCTGAAAACTCGCACACTCTTACACTCTCCCTCTCAATTCTCATTTTTAGTTACCTTCCCAAATTTTGAATGTTGTTTACTGACTTGAGTATCGGAGTATTTTCGATGGTACAACTTTTCGCCAACACACTGACCTCCTGTTCTTTTTAGTGATGTGCAGGATCCAAATTCGGTGAATAGAGTCGGAACCAGATAAACGGATCAGCTCGAATCTGTTTGAAATTCGGATCCAAGAACGTATCAGATGAATATTTTTATTTTCGTTTGAGATTTCAAGTCTAATTCGATTAATACAAAACATAGTCTAATAAAATTTTATTATATTATCAAAAAGGTTTCACAATCTTCTTGTATTTATATATTTATTTAATACCATAAGAAAAGTAATGTTATAACACATATCAAAATTTTAATTTTAAATTTTTTTTAAATTTATTAGATGATTCACAAAAAGGCCTCGATTTTTCTTAGCATTTATATAATATATTTTTAAAGTTGAAATGTGTTATACTAAAATATGAAACAATATTTAATAATAAGATGAATAATATTTATAAAATATTTAATTATTTTCTTACCCGGACTGAATTCGAACCGGGCCCGGTTTTGAAAAGGTTGGTGAACCACAGGTTTGATAATCTTAAACCCTTATCCTCAAAGCCCAAAACCCTCCTCGTCCTCGTCCTTCTCCTCCTCCTCTTCCCTCTCACTGTCTCTCCATCTCTCCAGCTCCTCGTCGTCGTCTCTCCATATCTGTCAAAATGTCTGCTGCTTCCATTAAACCCCTCTACGGAACCCTTACGATGTCGCCGCCAATAGTGTTAAACAGCAAAGCTTTGTACTCATGTCTCTTCATTCCATCAAAATCCATCAAACTCCACCTCTCGTTGTCCCTCTCTTCACCACAAATTCCCCTTACCTTCCTCCAAAAGAAGCGGTTTTACTCGTCAATCGTATCCCACGTTTCCTACCAGGAGGAACAAGGAGGGGTATACACAGCCCTCCAAGACATTCAACAAGAAGAACTGAATCTAGGATTTGATAATCCTGAGTCGAATTTGTCCGATTGGGAGGCTAGTGGGGGAGATGAGCAGGCGGAGGTTGCCGAAGAAAGCGGCGATGAAGGTTTTGGGGTGGCGAGTGAGGGAGAAGAGGGAGGTTTTCCAGAACCGCCGGAAGAAGCAAAACTATTTGTGGGTAATTTGCCTTATGATGTTGATAGTGAGAAATTGGCTCAATTACTCGAGCCTGCTGGTGTTGTTGAAATAGCTGAGGTATAATTTAGTGCATTTTATGGGTTTTGAATTTTGGCTTTATGATTTTTTGATTATCATATTGAAGAAATCTATTGGGTTTTGATAAGGGTGTGTGTGTTGCGCTTAAAGGTTATCTATAATAGGGACACCGATCAGAGTCGAGGCTTCGGTTTTGTGACCATGAGTACTGTTGAAGAAGCTGACAAGGCTGTGGAAATGTTCAATAGATATGTAAGTCTATGCTCATATTATGTAGTTAATGATCATGTGTTTTATGATATTATAACCATCCCATATTGTTAGAATTATTATGTTATTACATAATTTTATAATATGGAATTAAATATTCATATCATAAACCCATGCTAAAATTTATTTTTTGAAAAATTTAGAACAGAATTTTTTTTTTTCGTTCATCGTTATATTTCTTCTATCATGAGAGGAGACAAAAAAATTTTATGAATGGAGTAAGAGTACAGTTTTTCTTGCAAGGTTTTTTTAAAATCAGATTCAAAGAAGTTTTAAAACCTCTTTAAGATTAAAATCTGAAAAATTGCCATCATATTTCAGAAAACGACCGCTTTCTATGCTTAACTAATGATAACTAATTTTGTCATTTACAAAGGAAGAAGGAGATTGATCGATTAATTGTATAAATGAAATTTTTTTTTTCAAAGACTGGGTGAATTAAGGAAATAGCTTCTCTAATAACATATAAAAAAAAATACGGGATAGTAACGTTAAATAATTTTAATAAATTACTAAATATGAGCCACTTCATATAAAGTAATTCTAACAATGCTGGCTTATAATTTGATTACCGTAAGTTGTTTGGTTCTGAAATTATGGCTTTGTATGGATGCTGATCCTATGAGATTAATAACTAGTACGTGGTTTTGAAAATGGTCTGTTCATTTCTGGCCTTGTACAAAGGATTAGTTATTATTGATACGGAAGTGAAAATTATTGATTTCAGATAGATTTGAATTAATGTTGGGCACACTATCTTGTATATTTCTATCTTTATATTGTGCTGAAAATCCTTACACAAAAACGGATGAATATTCAAATAAAAAGGAAAAGGATGAGACCATATATTATTAAATAATCTAAATGAACGAGAAAGAGCTCTTTGTGTGGTTTCACTTTACCACTATATACCTTATATGCATTTGAAATTTAAGGCATTTTGCTTGCACTAATCATCAATAGTTGGTTGGTGATGGTCATAGGACTTAGATTTTGATCAAAGATTGAGTCAGGGTTGATCAATGAATAGTAGTTAGAAGTGAGTAATGTATGTGTTAAACTTGGAGATAAAAATCTTCCTTCATTTCTCTGCAGTGAAATAAGATCAAGCTCATGGGCTTGTTATCCTAGGTCGAAATAAGCTGATAGGATCCCCTTTTTTACAATCCCTCTGTCCCCCAACTCTAAAGATTGCAAAGTCTTTAGAGTCCCCCTGAGCAGAAAGAAGAAAAGACAAAGAGAACACCATCAAACTATGTCATTGCCTTTTCTACTTATTTGCATCTTATTCACTTCCTCACTCGAATAACATACAATCCTTTGAACTTACAGCCACTTCCCTCCAAGGGATTAGTAGCCAATGTGGCCTAGCTTGTAAGAAGAGCATATGGAGAGGCTATAGTTGGTAGCTTGTCTCACAAGCACATTTCAAGTGGTTTTAGAAGCCTTTTTAGTGAATTCACACTAAATAATAAAATAAGGAATAATAATATTTGTCAACACTTAGAAGTTGCACCCATGGGTGAAAATATTGGTAATAGTATTGATTATAGTTATATCGGTATTAGACATATTGAACAATACGTATCAATATAGTATATTTTAAAAGGAAAATTTTTTTAAAAATTGTAAGCTAACAGTATCATACGGGCTGATATATCAATTGTATACAAAATACTGGCTGATTTATCGTGATATATTGCCAATGTAGAAATATATTACGATATTATCTTGATATCAAAAAATATCAGCATTAGAGTTCCTAAATATCGATATACGTCAGCCGATATTTGCATCAATAGTTATATCTATAGAAGAACAAGAGAAGATAATGACGTTTAAGATAATTTAAATACTTAAAATGTAGATCAAATGAAGCAGTTGTGAGGTAATCTTGGCTATTAATTATATAAACAGAAGAGGTTATTTTGAAGGGTTTGTTTTGAGTCTCAGAACATGCTTCTTCCTTAAAATGTCTTTTCTTGTGTGAATGATTGCCTTAAAAGGACAATCCTTTGCTCTCATTTTTGTCACCTCCACTAAACTTATAATAACTGGCATACCAGACAAATTACCATTATATAAATACAAGTCGATTAAATGAACTATTTGTCTTAACCAATCACGCTAATGGAGTTTTTATGTTCTGTTTTTTGTTGATTTAATGTGTTTGTGAAGCATGAATCCTCGTCATTTTGAAGAGACTAAAATAACTTATCCTTGTATAGTACTGTCATTGAGGAAATTAATATGCCAACTAGAATTCTTTAATAACCCATAAATTATAAGAATTATACACCGAAGATCATTGTGAGAGTGGATTCTGATAGCTGATCTCCCTTAATAGGATTCTTATTATTGTTTAAGGCCAAACGGATTCTAAATGGTGAATGTGTTTTGGGTTCCTTGGAAACCCTTTGGTAGGAGTAATGTCATCATTGATGGAACTGTCTAAGAACTGAGATGTGTTTAAATTTTAATGGCCGTGCTGGTGTTTGTATGATGTCATGTAAGGTTAAACTTGGGAATGGGTAAACTATAGTCAGCAGTTAATGTTAGGATTTGGGGAGATAAGCAACAGTAAAAATAACAAACAATTGCAGCATAGAATACTTAATTTATGTGAAAAAATCTCAGAAGGAAAAAAACCACGGGCAAAAGAGAAGTTTCATTGATGTGGTTAAGGACAATAGGAGGCTGAAAAGGCTCTTAAAATCTCATAGTAAATGACTCTTATACAAACCCTAAAATAAAATGATATATTCATGCCCCGACAGGCTGCTTGAGCAGCTATCATGCGGTCCGGTTGTGGTTTGCCATTGGAAATGTACTTATCCATTCTGCATGAGCGAATATCTCATGAAAACTGCTGGTATAGTTTTGCTTAAGCAAAACATCACACGAAACTTCCTTGTAGCCAAAAAAACAGTAGAACTTTACCCTGCAAACTTCTTGGATCAACCAAAAAGCATATTCAGGTCACACTTAAACCTTGAAAAAGGATACTAGGTTAGATTATGCTTGTTTTGATGGAATGAGAATCAACAGTTAAATCGTCTCCCCAAATGGCATATGCTTTATATGGAATAGAGTAATATTACTTCCAAACAAATATAAATTTGATTTACTGAGACCATTGAAAAGGGAAAAATCTTTGGTGTTTTAGAACCATGGATGATAAAAATATCGGTATCGGTATCAGTTGTGACCATATCGATATTGGTCATATTGGACAATAATATCTATATCAAGTAAATAAAAAAAAAAATTAAAAAATCATAAGTTGATGGGGTTGTATCGACCAATATCTCACTGATATAGAAATATATCGCAATATTATCATAGTATCTTAGAATATTAGTATCGGGGAGCCCAATACCGATATATATCGGTCGATATTTGCATCAATATTTAGAACTCTATTCACACAGGTTGATACTTAACTTATCTTTTTTGCTTTGGGCTGGAAAAGATGTTTTATTGAAGGATGATATTATCTAAGTTGTATTTACTCTAGTTTCTGTGGCTATATCACCTACAAATTCCCTCAGCTGAGGCACGAGGGAAATGATTTTAGTTTAATTGCCTACAAGGCACTTGATCTCATAGAAAATTCTGAAAAATTGATCATTTTGTAATCAAGAAGCTCATTTATTGATCAGTTGCCCCGTTACAACCAATTATCTCTTGCTAGCTCTGTTGTATCCTTGCTGAGTGTATGATTTTGTAGTTTGGTAGCATTTAAGCAACCTTTCAAGTGCTTCCTGAACTTGAGGTGAAGCGACAACTATGGTGTTGCTTGGTGGGATATTAAAAGTAGGTTGTATATCTCAATCTATTTGAAGTAGTTGATCAAATTTTGTTAATTATCTGTTTGAGTGTGTGTGTGTATGTTTTTTTTTTTTTTTTTTTTGGTAGGGGAAGGGAAGGCTTGTTCTTGATCTTGGATAGGAAGCATGCATACCAACAAAAGGCACGGACACAGCAAGAGACTAACATGTTGACACATTGGTTTTTCAAAAAATGAGGACTTGTAACATGGGGGACATGTTAATTAAAATGTATAGTTTTTTTTATAGATATGATAACAAAATTGATTAATAATACTATTATAGGCTAAATCAGTAATAAAAAACTATATTTTTGTTTCCTCATCAAAAAATAAAATTTTACAGGAAGAAGTGTTGTGTAAGCTAGTATAAAGGAGTTGTAACATGCCTTGCAGGATTGGATAAAAAAGAGAGATGACAGCAAGGATTATATTTGTAATTGTTTTTAAATTACAAAATTGCTCCAATTTTATTTAGTTTATGAAAGAACCGTCATTTTTGGAAAATTAAAAAAATAGTTCAACTGGTCCAAAATATGTTGGAAACACGGTTGTGCAGAGAAGTTTAGGTGGTTCTTAGCTCCTAATATCTAAACATCTGGGAATTATATCTGCATCCAGTGAACATATGTAGAGATCATTGATACGAATATCCACCAATATTTATCTATATTGGGCCCCATACTAATATTTTTTGATATCGTGATAATATCGTGATATATTTTTGTATCGATGATGTTTTGATACGAATCTATTAGCATGCAATTTTCGGAAAGTTTTTTTTCTTCTGTTATATCCAATATCTACACGTGTTATCCGATATCGTTATAGCCGCAACCCATACAAATACCAATATCGATATTTTCATCCATGGTAGAGAATCTTTCATTGGAAATCTGCCGATTTGTCTGTAAATTAAATGGAAATCTCCTCTTCTGTTGAGCAGGATTTTAATGGGAGGCTTTTGACAGTAAACAAGGCTGCTCCAAGGGGATCGAGGCCCACTCGGGCATTTGAACCTTCTTTAAGAATCTATGTGGGAAACCTTCCATGGAATGTCGACAGCGAGCGACTCGGGCAAGTTTTTAGAGAATTTGGGCAAGTGGTGGAAGCCCGAGTAGTTTACGACAGGGAAACTGGCCGTTCCCGGGGCTTCGGGTTTGTTACCATGGCTTCTGAGGCAGAAATGAATGATGCTATTGCCGCCCTTGATGGACAGGTGATGTAAAGTTTCTCGTCAATCTTTTATTCAATGTTTTCTATTTAGAATGCGCCTGGTTGGCAACTATGCAAGATTGGCTTAGGTAGAGAATCACTACAAGTTATAGATGAAATATCGGCTGATATGCATCGGTTTCATTTTCCTCTATTACCAATATTTCTCAATATTATGATATGTTGTAATATTGGTAATATATTATGATATATCTGCATATTTAAAATATTGGCTAATAAACCCGATATTTAGTCCATATGTCGGCTGATACAACCCTATTATCTTATAATTTTTGAAATTTTTTCATTTTGATATATCTAGTATTGATATGTATTGTTTGATATATCCAATATCAATATGGTCCGACCTATACCGATGATGATATTTTCATCAATGCTATGGGCCCATCATTTTAGAGTGTGTAAAAAAAAGTGATGTTATGGCCCTTTGAGTATATGGCTTCTATGTCTACTCAATGACCATTATTATAAGTTAAGTGAATGAATGGTTAAGATTATATCGAGTAATTTAAGTAACTATTTAGTCTTTACCATTCATCCATTCAACTTCTAATTATAGCCATTGGATGGATGTGAGGATATTTCTATTACGAGAATCTTAAGAGCTCTCCTTGAAAAATACTTAAGGTGTTTTCAAAAATGCCAAATCAAAACTGGTTAAAATAACTAAGAATAACCTATGGAAAACCTCAATCAATTTTTTTATAAATCTTTTTGATGAAATTTTAATTTATATCTTTTTTCGAAAGCTATTACAATAACAATAACACCACGCCCTAAGTGGGAGTGGAATATATTAACCCATACAAATATTTGGAGGACATCCATTGGATTCCTGTGGGATCATAGAAGAAAACATCGGTCGTTATTTATTGTTATCCTACGATGCCAATGTTTTCAGATACCACGATGATATCGCGATTATTATTGTCTCTGCGAAATGTCATCCAATATTTGTATGTCAGTTCACGATTTTAAAAAAAAAAAATCTTTTATTTTGATATATCTGTGATTGATATATAATGTCTGATATTTCATCCATATTAGGGACACCTTTGGGTGACATAACTCATATCTATCAATCTATCTTATATCGGTTTATTAATATAAATAGATAGATAAAATATCACATTATCTGATGTGAGGGTTTCCTAAGAGTGTCCTATTAGCATGGGGCGAGTACCTTCACTTGTAAGGGTATTTAGAATCAATACTTATGGAATGTTTTTGTGTATGCAGACTCTGGATGGGAGGGCAGTCAGGGTAAATGTTGCTGAAGAAAGACCAAGAAGGAACTTCTAGTTTTCTATATAATATGAGAATGTGTTGTTATACATCAACAATTAGGATGTAGTTTAATATTCCCTTTCCCTCCTTGAATTTGTGTGGAAAACATATAATCTTCTTAGAAGTGGGCAACCTTTATGTTCATTGTTTTTGTCTGACACGGCTGTTAAAATTATTTCATACGACGCAATAGATATTTAACTGTTTATTAGAATGATTAAATGTTATAATCTTGTAAAGTTTAATTTTATTGTATCAGATATTATGTTTTCTTAATTAGACAAATCTTGACAGGAAAAATGACGTTTATAAAATTAAGAAATCAGTGTTTTTTATTTTATAAATGATAGAATTATTTATTATTTATTGAGAATAATTAGTAATATATTTTCGGGAAGGGGGGGGAATTATGCGGAGAGGTTTTTTGGATTTGAATTAACTTCCTATTTGTATTATATTTTTAAATGAATTTGGCCCTCAAAAAAACTATATGCATAAGATATTTTGTACATAAAATTTTGTAATTCTCGTAATGGAAGAGAGATAATAATGAATGGGGAGAAATTGATTTTAAATTTTTTAAAAAAATAATGTTAATGTTAAATTTGGTAGTGTGAAAATGTAAAGTAACATTATAATTATAAGGGTCAATGATTTTAGAATTGTTAAAATTATTTTAGTTTACAATCATCTTTTAATTTCAATACTGATGATACATTTTCGATAACTTGGATGATAAGGATTATAAAGTGGGATAGATATATTTTAACTTGTCATATAATTTTAACTGTTTTAGTTGTTGATGCATCCTAAATTTAAATAGGTCAAGTAGTTCATTGGATTCTAATTTCTATTCGCTGAGCTTTGAGTCCTGCATACTATAAATTACGAACAAGTGATTAGGTGAAGGCGGAATTTGGTCTCACCGTAAATATTTTAATGCTCAAATTAAAAATCAACCTTTTAAAGACAAAATTATGGATACAATTGATACAATATGAATGCTGATGAGTGTTTGTATGTAAGGGTAAACTCGTCGGAAGAGTGGCTTCGTAATTGCTCGTGAGGAGCTGTTTCTCTAATTACTGAATTCATAGGAAACTAGTAGTAGAGAGAGATAAGAGCACTAGGAAGCTTGAGAGAGTTAGAGAGTTTCTGAGAGTTTGAGCTTGCTTGAGAGCTTTTATGGACGTTTGAGAGCATGTTTTTAGAGGGAGCTGCCATAACCTTTTATAGCCACGACTCTGCGCTGCCTTCATTATATAGAGAAGTTTGATACCCGCATTCTGTTGGGGTTCGTTGTCTTTCTAGTATAGGCGTGATCATCGTTCCTGACTGTAACAGTCAAAGATAATGATCTCCTTCTTTTTGCGTTTTGCAACCATTAGAGTTTTCAACAGGCTATGCGTAGATTCTGTGGCCTTCCTCTTGGGATCACTTTAATTTTGGAGGTGACCGTTACAGTGAAGATTATCTTCTTTGGAGATGTGAAAAATTATGGTAGATGGGCGTTATGGCTTGAGGACGGAAACATGGACAAATTGATATCTGGGCCGTGTGCATCCTTTGGCCCATCCGATCTACTAGCCGCTTTAGAGTCAACGGAAGCGTTGACTGCTCTAAGCCTTAATGGGTCGTCTTGATCTTGGGCTTCTGCTAGCTCACTTGAGTTTTGTCTAGTCAATGGTAGCATTGACCGTCTAAACCGAAATGGGCCGATAAGGATTTAGTCCGTTTCCTCTTTCATGGGTCAGCTCGTTACTGGTGTCCCCATCGGTTGTGATAATAAAATTTTATATGGAAGTATAAAAAATAAAATGATAATGACATAAAAAGGTTAAAATAGCTGATAATATGAAATATATTTTTTTAATTTAAAGCATTTATATTAGATGTTCTTTTTAAAATGTCTAAATTAAAATATTTATACTATTATTTTAAAGTTAGATATTTTCTATAATTCATATGCCATATCTTGTTTAGATCGATTATTTATATTAATTAAATAATATTTTTAATGAGATTTTAAAAATAACTAAATATATATATATTTTTTCAATCTATCTATCAAAAATTGAATTCTATTTGATGTATCATTTAAATATATTTTTTTTAAAAAATTATTTTTTAAGATTTTTTTTTACATGGTGTGGATGTAAATTGAAGTTGAGATCGACAATAATGACGATCTGTAAAGACAATAACAAATGTTGAATAATAAAAAAGATTGTAAAGAAAAGGCGAAAGCATAAGAAGAAATGAAGAGGGGGGAGTAAATAAATCTGATGTTATCGATGATGAATAAATGCTAAAATTTAGAGTGTTAAAATTAAATAATTTTATTTATAAAGTCTAAATTTTTCAGTACCTTAAAAATTTTTAGATTGTCAAATATGATAATTTTATTTATTTATTTATTTTAAATAGATTTGTATTTGTTAAATTTGGCATGATATACATAAAAGATGAAGTTAAAATATATTTTTATATATTATTTTTAGAGTGTAAATTTGATGTTAAATTTAATTTTTGAAAATTAAGGGTAAATATATATATATATATATATATTCAACTTTGTTATTTGTAAATATTGTTATACATGTTATAAATTTTATAAATATAAGTTTAATATTGATGTGAAATTTCACTTTCTGACCGAGTTTTAGTCAATAGCTCGCAATCTATTCCATGAATATTTGAAAATAAAGAAAAAATTTTTAATAAAAATATCTATTTATCAATAATACAAAACCATCATAATTCAAAAGCCGTAAACCCTAAAATAGCTCATAATTTGAAAATTTGATCAATTGCTTGAAATTATAGCAATATGAAAATCAAAATAAAACCTAAGACTATTCATGAAAAACTTTCGATCATTAATCACGTAAGAGATTTAAACTCATTAATTTTAAATATTAGTAAAAAATAATAATAATAAGTTTAATATTTAATAAAATATGTATACTATATATATATATTGGTGCGTTTTGAATCTAAGTTTCAAATAGATTCAGGTCAAATTGTCCGTTTGAGTTCGGCTCTGTCCACTGAGTTTGATCTTACACACCACAATTGTAAACAAGAAGTTAGGTGTCGGCGGGATGTTATCCCACCGAAAATACTCTAACGTTCAAATTAGTAAATAGCTTTTAAAGTAAAAGGTAAATGCAATGAGAAGTAGCATGAATGCAGAGAGTATTTGTGAGAGTGGAATTGCTCTCGTAAGTAGAGAGGCTTTGGTTGCTCATGAGATACGAGATCTCTAATGACTGAGTTCGCTGAAAACGTAGTAGTAGAGGGAGAAAGTGCAAATGTGCACAAGTACTAAAAGCATGAGAGCTTTACAAAAGAAGGCTTTTACAAATAAGTGAGAATATGCCTTAAAGTATGAACTTCATGGCTTTTTATAGTCGCTACGCTGAGTTGCCTTCATTGTGTAGAAGAGCTTGATATCCGCGCTTTGTTAGGACCGTTGTCTTTTCTGGCGTGCTGCCTTTACGGTTATAACAGTCATAGGATTGATTACTTTTTTTTTTTACGTTCTGTAACCACTAAGGTTTCCAACAAACAAGGAAAAAATGTTGGCGCCTTCCTTCAGGGATGCACATTGACTTTGAGAGCAACTGTTACAATAGATGTTACCTTTTATGGAGAGTGCGAAATCATAGGAGAAGACTGTTATTGCACAAGGACGAATGTGTAGGCCAATTTGGACTTGGGCTGCATGAGGCCTGGTCTTCAGCCAGTCAACTAATCATACTTCCAGTGAATAGAAGTATTGACCGTCTTGTATGTTTCTAGTCAACGGAAGTGTTAACCTTTTTAGACCCAAGTGGGCTATCCTATTCTTCGGCTTTGACTAGTTCATTAGTCTCTCATCTAGTCAGCGATAGGCATTAACTGTCTAGGCGCAAATGGGTCATTGTGGATTTGGGTCATTCATTATTCTTGGTCCAACCCATTATTGGCGTACCAATTATATATAACCATAAATAAAATATGCAAATTGATAATAATAATGATCAAATAAAAAAAGTGTTAAAATATTAGTAAAAACATACAAAAATCGTGTAGAAATATAAAAATTAAATATCGATGATGATCTCATCAATAAATGTGAAATATCAAATATCAGGTTATAATTTCTTCCACATAATCAAAAGTCATAAGTCATTATTCATGACCAATAGATAAACCGACTACATATTAATTTATGTAATTAGGATTAAATACTATTTTCTGAATTCGTGAATGTTAGGTTTGATCTTCAATTATAAATAATATACTAAGATATATTTGAATATATTTTATTAATTTTTTATAATGTTTTCATTTAATCAAAACGAAAGACTCTATATCATAAAATACATATGTGAATTTTTTTTCCATGTTTGAAAAATAAACTATCATTACAAAATTAAGATAAAATTTTACCAAATACTTATATAAAAAAGACATACGATAATAATTTTTCAAAAATTTTAAAAATTTAAGATAACATGTTTAAATAAGGACATAGGCCTCTAAAAATCTTATAAAATAAAATAAAATCTAAGAAAAATTTGGCCGCAAAGGAAGTGATTATCAAGAATTTAATTGCTTTAACTTAAATTTACTAAATATTTGCTTAAAATTAAGTCAAATTTACTTCTTTATTCTTCCTCTTTCACTTTTCTCTTTTATTATGTCCTTTTTCTTTTATCTTTTTCTCAAAATTTTGTAAAAAAATATATAAAAAATTAGTAAAAAAATCATTGAATAATAAATTGACACACATGCGCCAATCATGTACAGGTTAAACATAAAAACTAATTTTAGCTGGTATAAAAATATACGTCTGATGCACATTAGGTATTGTAATTTTAAAAGAACTACACATAAGTGCTCTCTATGTACTTATTAAAAACAGTAACTCTACATTAAACATGCTCATATATGGTTGTTGTATCAGTCAGGCGTTCTACTAAGCGACTCTATGCTTAGTTTTTTCAACTGAATTAAACTTTTTTTTAAAAAAATTTTTACTTAATTAAATTAATTATTAATGTCTTATATTATATTATTTATAGACATAAATAATATTATTTACGGGCATCAACATTGAAGTAAAATTCAACATATAATATTTTTATACTGAATATTTCATTTGATTTTTGTAAAGCCAAATATAACTAATTTTCATCATTTATTTTCTACAAGTGTTATTAATTAAAAAAATTTAAAATATATTTTTAATAACATATTTTCTTTATCTTTTTAATGTAATATGCATGTATTTTAAAGAAAACATAACTTGAGAGACTTGTTCTCCAGGTCAAAGAAAATAATTAAATATGAAACGATGTTCGTTTCAGATAGAGATGTGGGATTTCAGTAGCTCAAATTTCCCATCGATTGGAAGAAGAAGAAGGTAACAGACGTGCAGATTCACGCTTTGTCTGTGGAAACATTGCGACTGTTGTCGGCAAACTCTACTGCTAGATCTTTATCAACGATTTGGCGAAGATGAAGTGATTGCGAATTATCAACATGTAAGCGTGTATCTTCAATTGAATGCAATTTGTGATCGGCATGTTGCTTTGTAAGTATGTAGGGTAATTATGGGTAATCGGATGAATGAATGAGTTAATCGAGAAATCAAAGCAGGTCACAACAAGAAGTGGTAGCCATAGAAGCGATAAAGCATGCTCTGAAGGCTCTTCGGAAGCGGCATTTGGCAGAAGAAGGTGCTCATGCTCCCGCTCTCACTGCTCTCACGAGACCTCTCGCTTATCAGGTCTAATCCGCCTCCTTCTTCCTTTCTGTCTTCTAGGTTTTATGGAATTTGTGCTCCCGAAAAAAAAAAAAAAAAACGAAACTTCAACTTGTGTGTAATTTGATTGCGCTGTGTTGGGAAATTAAGAAGACCAACCCTTTGACTTGAATTTGGGTTATAGATGCTTGATTTTTGCTGTAAAGTGGTCATGGCAGCGGAAGTGTTTGATGTCCATGGAGTTTTTATTGTTTTGTAATATTCGATGACCCGTTGAACTCTCTCGAACTGTCCCATCCCATCCCAATGTTACATATTAAAAAGAGAAAATTATAGGGATAGTTTTAGTTTTTTTCTTGAAAAACTAAAATTTTTAGCTATGTGGCTATTTCTACTAACCAAAAAAAAAAAAAAGACCGAGAGAGATCTTATAGTCTATGAATATGCCATTTGCATTGGTGTGTAGTTTGAGAGTTTGTTTAGTTCAAATATATTGTTTTGTCAATTCTGTTACCATATTTATAACAACTGAACTCTCCTCTTTTAATTGCTGAAAAAACCTTCCTCTTTATGTCAGGAGTGAAGGTTTACACCGATATAATTCAGTTTTGAATTTCTGTCATAGGCTAAGGAGCATTGTGAGTTATAATTTCGGAAGAGCTGTTCTCTCATGGAACATGCTTTTAGGTTTTGTTCAAGCAACCATTGGTCATGATGAAGATTTAGCTCCGCCTAGTATATAATGGTCATCTTTTTTAGTGAATAATAATATATCATCCACATATTCAATTAGAATGGTAATATTACTTCCATGCCTTAAAATGAATGTAGTGGGATCATCATTACTTGTTTGTAATTAAAGGTTTTTCCAGCCTTGTTGAACCAGTCAAATTTGGTCCGAGGTGATTGTCTCAGCCCTAACAAGGATTTCTTCAAGTGACACACCTTTCCTTAGATTTTTGACAAGTGGATTCAGGAGGAACTTTGATGTACACTGTCTCTCCAAGATCCTCATATAGAAAAAGATTTTCACATCCAGTCACTGCTTCTCCTAGCCAAGATTGACTGCATAAGACAACAAAAATATTATTCGTTTTGGTCACAGAGCAAATGCATCATGAAAATCAATTATATAAAACTAGGTGAATCACTTTGCCATTAAATGAACCTTGAATGTTTCAATGGGACGATTGGCTCTCGTTTTATAGTAAACACCTATTTGCATCCAGCCACTCTTGTCCAATGGGGAAATTCTGAAATTTCCCAAATGTTGTTCTTCGTTAAGGCCTTCAGTTTCTCATCCATGGTTGCCTTCCACGTGGGATCAGTAAGAGCATCTTTCCACAATTTTGTGGAATAGATATGGAATCCAAGGAGGACATAGAACCTCTATAGGAAGGAGAGAGAGATTCAGAAGACAAAAAAATTAGAGATGGAATATTTCGTACCTGATGCAACACCTTACCTAAGGGAAATTGGAAGATCAATGTCATCTGAAGTAAGGGGACCATTACTGTTGTCTGTAGTAAATTTAGTGGGAAGCAATCTGGGGAAATAATGAGAGGATCAATGAGAGATAAGGTATTACTGTGTGAAAAATCTGATTGTGGAAGAACTAAATCCAAGGACAAGTCTTTACTAGGCATAGGATGCATGGTTGCCTTTTTCCCTCACGAATCTATTTCAGTTATTTCTTCTTAATTACTGCACCACTACACTTCTGAGTTCCATCAGCTTCTCTTAGCTCTCCCTCTTCCATATTCGGAAGAAAACAGCTGCGGTCTCAAACACCTTTCTAGAAGGCAGGTGATAATACTTGTCACCCTTTTCCATGGTGAATAACTAATGGAACGTGGATCAAGCTTATCCATCTTTTGACTATTACTTCAGATAAAGCATGTGAAATCAAAGACCTTAGGAGGGACAACATAGAAGTTTGTGCCCCCCGCAACATTCATGAAGAGTTTTAAGACCAAGAGCTCTAAGAGGCATTTGGCTGATGAGGTAGGCAGAGTTTTTGGTACATTCATAGTGAACATCTGGTAGCTAGCGACTTCGAAAAAGTGATGGTTCTTTTTCTTTGAACACCATTCTGAGCTGGAGTATCAACACAACTTGTCTGATCTATAATGCCATGGTTCTTTTGGTAGCCTTGAAACTCACTTTTCGTCTACTCTCTATCCTTATCACTTTGAAGAATTTTATCCTTTGCATTGAACTGAGTGCTTTAAACTGTCATGGATTCTACAGGACACCTACATGGTAACACAATATTTTTCTAAAAATTAAGGCATAACGCGTTGGAGATACTTTACTTAAATTTCAAAAATTTTTAAACATATGGAAATATAATTGATCAATTAACAATATACGACCCAAAATTAGAAATTAATCTTTTATTTTACTCATTTTAATTGCCTCAAGATATGTAGTTATAAGCAAATGTTCATAAACAAGCAATTTACCAAAGAAAATGGGGCAAAGGTGTCCCAGAAAGAAAGGTATTTGTTATTATTTGCAACAAAAAAGGAAAAATAATAGGAAAACAAAAACCAAACTTAGGTTAGGGTTTGGTATAGGTCACAAAATGAAGGAACCGCTATGAAAAATTTTGATTACCTCCTTTCCCATTCTAATCTTTTTTTTCATAAAATCAACCAAATACCTAGTTATAAATTAATCCGGAGAGCTAGGGCATAACATAGATCTGAAAATCCCCTTTCTAGCCAGAGAAAGAACAAGAGAGCTAGGAAAAACAAGCAAACGTAGGAAAGTATATAAATGATGATTCAATAACATTGTTAGAATATAAATGTATTATCAATAATTCAACATACATAGGGCTTAGGAAAAAAAATCATTATGAAATAGAAGAAGAGAATGAAAAACAAAGCTAGGGCTCTTTCGAATATGTAGGGAAGTAAATGTATTATAAGAGAATAAGCAGAGACAGTATCGAAGAGTGTCTAGAGAGTGTTAGTGTTTGATACTTGTCAGTCACCACCACCACTGTGCTTTCTAGAGGTAGATACCCATTATCAGGATCAATTTCGGATACCATGCTGGTGGACATGTTGACTCCAAAGTCTCTCTTATCTTAGAAAAGTAGGCACAAGTCATACTTTTGGCCTGTTATTGAAGGTGACACTCTTTTATTAGGGACCAAAAAATCCATTCAGGTGAGAACATTAAGACAAAAGCTGACTGATATACCATATTGACAAAATTGAAGATGAAAGGTCAAGATTATGCTATTCATTGATGTTGGGTCCAGTATCGGTAAGGCACAGAGATCACAAGGCCTAGTCCAGAGAGCAGCGGCCCAGACAATCAGCTCAGCCCAAAACTCGAAGCAACCTACGTGGCAGCCCAATACCTGCAGCCAATAGGTGTCTCCTGCAACTCATTAATGCGGCTACAGGCGGTAGACGCAGTGCAGAAGGAGCGAGCCAATGGGAGAATGTCAACCCTGCCAGCCGCGGCTAGCGCCGTTTCCTGCAATTGGCAAGCCAATCCTCACGCAAGGAGCAGACCAAACGTGATCAGCAACACATGATGGTCTCCTCACCGCCACAAGGCGACAACTGACACCACCGGCTGCCATCAGCAATCAACGACTAGTGAATTCCTACTGAGAGGATTCTTGCGCCCAAAGCTCCACACCAGGGAGCCTATAAATTGCCTCTCCTTTTACAGGAGAGGGGACCCTGATTCATTCCCGGTCTGATTCCAAATCGCTAATCTATGCTTGGGCATTGAGACGAGTACTCTTTAAGCTCTTGCTCTCAGACTTACATCCAGCGTCAAGTTTTCATAGCCTCTCTCGGGCTATCAAAGTGAGCCACCCGTTGCAGTGTATCCGAGGAGCCAGGCTTCCCACAAAACGCTCAACAAGTCTCGTAGTCTTGCATCCATACACTCCCACCGCACACTCAGCATATTTCTACACACCTCTAAGCGTGCATCCCTTTCCGTTCATTGCGGGAGGTTACTGACTTGAGCGTCAGAGTATTTTCAGTGGGAGAAATCCCGCCGACCTTTGACTTCTTGTTTGTAATTTGTGTTGTGCAGGTTCCAGGTTCACAGTGAAAGAGACCGGACCCGCTCGAGATCCTGTCCGGACGATGAGGAATCTGAAGGTTCCCTAATTACAACAACTGGAGACCTGGTATGCAACAATTGGGAATCGAAAGAGGTGAATGACCAGAATTGAATGATTAATCAACTGACTAGAGATATCACCAGCTTTAAGTTCCATCAATCCTGCTGTTAGAGACATTTGTCTAATTGGCATATTCCGTGACCATATGTATTATTGTATCGATGTCGGGCCGTGGGTCAGTCTCGCGAAAGTCCGCTCCGTCCGCCTCCGCTCTAGTCGCTCGAGCCCGTCCGGCCCCCTCAAGATGCCCGGAGCTCGATACCCGGGCCGAGCCGAAAATCCAGTGTGTACGGCCGTCGGGCGCCCGCTAACCGCTGAGCCAAAAACCGTAATGCACTCCGGCCGCTGGGCGCCGATACCCGCCGAGCCGAAAATCCTGGACGGTGCCCGCCGATGCTCGCCTGGCCGCTCGGCGGACTGGGTTTCTCACGAAACCCTCCGTGGCGCCCGCGCAAGGCTGAGAGGCGCCCGCCGCGCCGTCTGATGCAACGGGCAAATTTAAACGAAAATTGGAGCCTCTATAAATACTAGGCTTAAGTTTTTGAAACCCTAATCTCCATTTGATCAATATTTTCGTGCCTCCTCGGAGAAGAAAGCTTCTAATGCTCCATTGTTCCTACTTCTCTTGAGAAAACTTAACATTATAAGATTGCTCTTCATGCTCATATAAGTTTTCTCACTAACTTTCTTTCACCATTGAAACATTGCCTTCTACCTTCATTTGAGATGTTGGTTCGTAAAGAAGGAGACTCGATTGTGATTAGCAATTCAAGTGGTTCGAGGAAGATTGACGTGAAGACCTAAGGTGTCCTTTCGTTGCAGCGAGCGAATCCAAGGAGTTCCTTGGTAGGGATCACGTGACGAGTAAGTCGCTGGGTTAACGGCGTCGTTTCCACCCTCCTTTCTGTAAGTTGATTTTCATAGTGCATTGTTTTCCGGCCCATGAAGTTCGGAGTTTTTTTCTCGATTACGTGGGTATCGAAGTTTTCACTTTATCACCAAAAAATCGCGTCTTTATCATTATTGCTCATAGTTATTTATATCAGGCATGCTTGTTATTTCGTTAGCATCTAGTACTAAATATCCTTTACGTGTATTGGATATTTAATTTTTACTACTTCCGCTATTTTTAACGGGGTCGAAATTTGATTGTTCACGTTAGCACAAAAAGGTGCTTTTTCAGTTGGTATCAGAAACTTACCTCGATCCGCGACCCTCAATCTAGATGTATACGAGTGGATCGCTTTTCGTTCCTCCCTTCTTTTATGGGAGTAACTATGCCTATTAGAAGGTCCAGATGAGAGCCTTCTTAAAATCTCTAGATGAGCGTGTTTGGGCAAGTACCCAAGTTGGGTGGACTCCACCCACTAGTTTCAATGTGAGAATCAACCAAAAGTCTTATCTTCACGGACTAAAGATGAACTCGATGCATGTAATCGGAATAGTAAGGGTTAAATGTATTTTTACGGTTGTATCTCCCTATGAGTTTTAAAACGAATTTGATGTGTGAGACTTCTAAAGATGCGTGGACATTCTAGAAATTACTCATGAAGGCAAAACTTGTTAAAAATTGAAAATTGCAAATGCTCACCACTAGATTAGAAGAAATAAAAATGAAAGATGATGAGACCTGATGAGTTCTCTTGCCAATTAAATGATATTGTAAACTCCACGTTTAATTTGGATAACGAATCCTGAGAATAAAATTGTTAAAAAGTTCTTAGGTCACTTCCCGAATACTTTAGACCTAAAGTCACCGCTATTAAAGAAAGCAAAGACCTTGATAAAATGAAGATCGAAGAACTTCAGGATCCTACAAACGTGTGAGCACACCCAACGCCACGGTCTAAGAAAAATAAATCACTTACTTTAAAATCAAGTAGGGAAGAGCAAACCGGGATTGATGAAGAATCGGGTAGCGATGGTGAATTTTCCTTATTTGTTAAGAATTTTAAAAAGTTTTGAAGACAAATGAGTCTTCATCAAACAAATTTGATGTGAACTCAAAACGCTCACGAAATTTGAGAAGAAAGACCGACATGAACTCAAGGATTCCAAATCAAAAACGACTGAAGGAGTTGATGTCATGAATGTAAAGGGTTTGGTCACTATCGGGCTGAATGTCCAAATCTTAACGCCCGACAAGGTCAAGCTTTTAAAGCTAATGTGACCTTAAAGCGATGATGAAGAAGAAGAGGATGACAAATGTTACAAAATGGCCTGTCAGTACATGTCATTTATGACCCTCAATGTGTGACAATCTCAGAGAATATTAATCATCCCGATAGCTCTGAAAATGATCAAGTGAATTTGATGGCCTTTAAGAAGCATACGATAAATTGTTTAGGGAATGTTTAAAAGTAAAAAAATTAAATAGAACCCTAAACGATAGGATCATCGATTTGGAAAAGAAAACTTATCTCTACAATCGAGGTAGATACTAAAAAGCGAAATTGAGAATCAAAATCTTATTTTCTAAACAAATCACGACCTTGGAATCAACTTGAGGCAAACGAAAAGATTTGAAACAATTCTTTAATGGGTCAAAAAACTTGATCATATACTCGGGTTGGGTAAAATTGGAGAAAACAAACATGGGTTGGGATATGTTGAAAATATGTTCCGAAATGACGTGAAACCTAAAACAATTTTTATTCCCACCAAGAAAATGCCACACCAACACATTAACACATCAAAGTCACTAGCAATGGATCGACGTGTGGCTTCTCAATTTGACTCAACTCTTTTGCAAAATTTATCTAATCAAAAAATGAATCAATAATCAAAATCGTTCAAGTCTTCTCAATGTAAATCAAAGATTTATGGACCGTTTCCACCATACCTAAATTTGTGTCTACTTGTCATGCGTGTGGAAAAGTAGGCCACATTAGATCTCGATGCTACACTATGAATTCTTTGTACAACGAAAGAAAATGGCCAAAATGAATCAACTCTTTGATCACATTGAAACTAAATGAACAAGTACAAAGATTAAACCAGAAGTGAATTCGGGAGAAATATTTGGGTTAAGAAAAGTGAATCAAATTCCCTACGGTAAATTCTTTTTAAATGACTCTATCCCTTAGGTATAAAATAAAATTAAAATAAAAAAGGGGCGCATTTAGGCGCTCGCTATTGTAGCCCGAGCGCTCACGCTACCTTTATCTTCGAGCAAGCAGCGAGCGCCGCCCACAAACCCTCACACTCTTCGCTGCTCCTCTCCTCTCCTTACGTCGGCCGCCTCTCTTCCTCTCACTCATCACCAAATCGGCCAGATCTACACTCCTTGATTGCAGGCGTTCTCTAGGTAAACTCCTCCCTCGTCCCTCTCTGTTTCCGGTTCTCTGTGACCGCTGCCGTTCATGGTGGTGTCGGGCCCAAATTTGCCCCTTTTTGGTCAGCTGTCTTCTTGGGTCACACATCGCTCACCTCATTCCTCCAAATCCACCGGTTCTTGCGTGGATTTTGAGCGTTGTCCATGGATCCGTGAATCCTCGACGTCCTTTGACAATGCCTGGCTCATGGCGGTGCACAATGGTTTCTCCCACACCATCGGCTGCACCGTCGAGTCCTCCCTGGCATCCCCGATCGGCCGGCATCGTGGGTGCCGGAGGTGGTGCTCGGCGGCCTCTGGAGGCTGCGTTTCCTTAAGTGGCAAACACCCGCCTTGCGGCCTGTCCCGTGCTTCTTCACGCCGCTGGGCTGACCCGTGACGCCGGCACTATTCACGGCTTCAAATGTGCCCGACCTTTCCCCTCCAATAATTCCACATAATATATATATATTCAACAATCTATATTTTTTTAATTGGAGTGTTCTTATTTTTTCTAGATGTCGGCTCCAAGAAAGTCTCTGTCACGTAAGTCTAGTAGCAAACGCTCTCGGCTGAGTGGGCTCTCCGCTCCCGATCGCTTTATCAGTCTTGAGGTCGAGACTACAGTTTACACCCACACGCCGCATCATCAACTCTCTCTCGGCACGGGAAGTTCATTTTGATTCAACATCCGTCCATCACCTCTCTCTTCACCGATCAGCGGCCATTTGGGCGCATCCTCACCGGTTTGGTTGCTCCGTCGCTTGTACTCATTCAGGAGTTTTACTCCAATATTCATGTGATTTCTTACAATTCATTCTCCACCTTTGTGCGGGGGGCACATCTTCACATTACCGCCAATATTCTTGCACGCATTATTGATATTCCTCGGGTAGCAAATCCATCCTACCCTTATGCGGCGCTTTCCTGGCCTAGTTATAATGAGATTGCCACTTTTCTCCACGGTGCCCCTCTGGAGTGGAATGGCAAAGCTTTCCAGACCTCGTACCTCTCCTCTCGGCGACTGGTCGTGAGCCGTATCATGCTCACGAACCTGTTCCCCGTCTCCCACTTCTCGTCCTTTTCTGAGAAGAAGGCATTATTTTTGTATGCTCTCTTGAGTGGCCAGCCTATTAATCTACCATCCCACTTTATCACTCATATTGTTTCCCACGTCTCCGGCCGGAAAGATGCCAACCTTCCTTACGGGTGCCTTATTCAGTGACTGCTTGCTGGGCTTGGTCACCCCTTCGCTGACTATCCTCGCCTCCCGCTCGGCCGACCCATCACCTCCACCACCTTCGCTCCGAGTCGGTCTCACGCCTCGTCGCTTTGCCGACCCCCGGAGCCGTTCGATGAGCCTCTCACGACGTGCCTCCTCCTCGGCGGACGAAGGCCCCTCTGGGCTCTGTTTCATTCTTTCCTGACCCCTTGGGTCCTGGCCCGTCTTCTTCGCATCGGCACTCCACCTCTTCCTCGGCTGTTCTGATGGGTCAGATGTCTTGCATTGCTGACCTTTTTTGAGCGTTTGTATTCCTCCCAAGGGTAGATTCTTGCTTCTCAATCTCAGCTCCAGTCCCACATGCTTGCTGGTTTTGAACGGTTGGATGCTCGTTTAGTTACCTAGGAGGCTGCGTTTCAACGCTGGCAGCGACATTATGGCTCTCCACCTCCCAGTGATTCTGAGTGATCCCCTCTCTTTGGCTCTTCGTGACAAAAAGGGGGAGATCGAGGTTTCTTTTGGTGCATGCTGATAGGGGGAGCTTAGGCGAGATGTTCTTACTTTTGTTAGGGGGAGATTTGTTCTTCCTTTTGTTAGGGGGAGATTTATTATTGATGTTATCTGTTTCATTGCTATTCATGATATCTACTCTTTCTCCTACCTTTAGTACTGCCTGTATCTTCGTCTTATTCCTATTATTGCATGCTGTATCTATTATCTTTGTCATGTTGGTACTAACCCTGATTGACCAGGTAACTCTATTACACTGACGCAGCTGTCCCTACATTACATCGACTCAGCAGTACTAGTGTAGTTTCTTTTATATTTTTGTATCTCACTAGGCGTAGATTTTATGTACAGGGGTTCTATCTCGGTGGTGTCCAACCCGTGATTCCATCCTGTTATTTACTTTAGCGAGTTTTGTCACTGGAATTGTCAAAGGGGAGATTGTTAGAGACATTTGTCTAATTGGCATATTCCAGGACCATATGTATTATTGTATCGATATCGGGTTGTGGGTTGTCGGGTTAAAGTCTCTCGTCCCGTTCCCGCCCTCTCTAGTCGCTCGAGCCGTCAAGCCCCGCGCATGCACGGAGCTCGATACCCTCTGGAGCCAAAAATCCAGAGTGTACCGGCTGCTTTGGCGCTCGCTAACCGCTGAGCCAAAACCGTAATGCACCCCGGCTCGCTTGGCGCTCGATACCCACTCGAACTGAAAATCCAGAATGGTGCCCGTTCGATACTCGCCTTCACGGCGCTCCAATGGACTCAAGTTTCTCACGAAACCTCCGTCGCCCGCCTTACGCACCCGACGCTCCGGCGCCCACGAGCGCCCGGTCTGCAAATTTTTAAACGAAATTTGGAGCCACCTATAAATACTAGGCTTAAGTTTTTGAAACCCTAATCACCATTTGACTGAATATTTTCGTGCCTCCTTGGAGAAGAAAGCTTCTAATGCTCCATTGTTCCTACTTCTCTTGAGAAAACTTAACATTATAAGATTGCTCTTCATGCTCATATAAATTTTCTCACCAACTTTCTTTCACCATTGAAACATTGCCTTCTACCTTCGTTTGGAGACGTTGGTTCGTGAAGAAGGAGACTCGATCGTGATTGGCAATTCAAGTGGTTCGAGGGAAGATTGACGTGAAGACCTGAAGGTATCCGGTTCCGTTAAGCCACGGTGAATCCAAGGAGTTCCTTGGTAGGGATCACGTGGCGGAATAAGTCGGCTAGGTTAGCGCGCCGTTACCACCCTGGCCCGTAAGTTGATTTTCATAGTGCATTGCTTTCCTAGCCGTTGAAGCCGGAGTGTTTTTCTCGATTACCGTGGGTATCGAGTTTTCACTTTGTCACCAAAAAATCGTGTCTTTATCATTATTGCTCATAGTTATTTATATTGTGCATGCTTGTTATTTCGTTAGCATCTAGTACTAAATATCCTTTACGTGTATTGGATATTTAATTTTTACTACTTCCGCTATTTTTAACGGGGTCGAAACTTGATTGTTCACGTTAGCACAAAAAGGTGCTTTTTCACCTGCAAATGAAGGTAAATTGTGTATCAATTAGTATTAGAACAGTTAGCTGGAATAGTTATCAACTCTCCACAACAAGGTACTTAAACCATGAGAATACCCGCAGATTGACATTCAGGGTGAGGACAGGGTGTCGGTTACCAACTCACAGGAAAAACCACTGCCCAGAAATCTTACTGTAGTGGAGGAGCTGTTGAGCACCAAGGTGAGCTGATAAATCAACACTTCACAAACTATACAAAAGGGAGGCGCACCATACTTGATCAATTTGCAAATAGTGAGAAACATTTAGGCAACAACAACAATTCCTCACAGTACACTGGCTGAAGAGAAGCAGCAACTTATTGCACATCCAATCTTTTACTCATGGAATTATGCTTCACCATTCAGCAGTCGAAATCAATACTGCTCAAATCTGATTTAGTGTGATTGTATTTTTGTTAGGGAAATACAGCCTTCAACAGAATTGAAGCTGTTTGTATGCCACGTTTTTTTATCTGGGGTTTCTGTGCAAATTAAAGATCTGCATTTATTGAGGGTTCAAATGGATGATATTGTTGATCAAATATTAAGGGTTTGGAAGCCCATGAAGAGTCATCTTTGTTAAGGTATCACTGAGGCCTGCTGATGAGCCGACTTCTGCATAACTTCATCTTCAGCAAACTGCAATCTGTTGAATATCTATTCTAAGTTTTGTTCAATTAGGGCTGTAAATCTGTGACCTTGTGGTTCTGATACAAAGTTGTAATTTGAAAACAAGGTTGTGATTTTATGGCAAAACACAAAGATAGTTGGAATGAAAATGGAAGAGAAAAGAGAAGAATGAAGGCAGAGGAGCAGGAGAGAGAACATGGTTTTGTGGTATCTCTAGCCACAACCAATTTTGTGATGTATTACTTAACATGGTAAAATTATATGAATATCCCTAAAATGGAAGATAAAGACAACAAAGGTTGATAAATATTTGGCCAAATAGTTGGTTCATTGTTCATCATGTGAAAAATGATTATACAGAGGTGGATGGTGATATGATGGTTAGAGTTAAGACTTTGGATGATTTCCTGTAAGGTAATAAGGAAGGATTTGACATCAAAGGTTGTGCTTGATGGGAAAGGGGGATGATGTAGTCACTTCCACAAAATAAGGCACAGGGATTTAGTTGTTGGGAGTAGTTTGACTTTTTGTAGAACTTTTTGGTCATGTTTGAAGTACTGGAGGAATTCTTCTGTCTCTGGCTTTGCTTCTAGCCTTATCTGTGATGGATCATTACTGACCTTGTTGCAAATAATATACCATAAATGTGTGTTATTTGTCAGCCTCCTCTCTCTCTCTCTCTCTCTCTCTCTCTCTCTCTATATATATATATATATATATATGAGTGGGGCATGGGGTTGCAACATGTGTGGGGAAGCTAGGCTTCTGTTGTGTAATAACCGTATAGTAAAAGTAGTATCCTAGTGGTAATGAAAGGATGGTAATTAGCTAAAGAAAGTGTATTGGACTTGACCTATAAACAGGCTAAAGATTTAACATGTGATGCATGGAATGATGAATGAAGTGTTTTGAATTCCTCATCATCCTTATCAGGTAATCTCCCTTGATTCCCCTTTCTCTTTTCCCTCTTGTTTCCCTGTCTACCCGGACTTTCTTCTTCCTTCTCTCTCTTTCCCTCTCTCTCTCCCCTTCTCTATTTTCTCATTAATTTCATACAATTCTTGTTACATTCTAATCAATCTAGATTATTATGTAACAATTAGTATCAGAGGCTCATTCCTGTCACCCTCGAATCCAAGAAAATTTTTCCTAGTATTTTGAACATTCTTGAATTTGTTCTTGAATATTAGTTTTCTTAGTATTGTGTTCCAGAAAAATGAGTTAAGTATCTATTGCAGCAACAGAATTTTTTTCCTGTTTCATCAAAATTCAACAAAATGTTTTCCACGTTCTTGAATTCTATAGCATTTCCGCGATTATCTTCTATCTTTTTTGATGATCTTGGTTTAATGATCTTAGTATTCTACAGTTCGGTTGTCCTCAACAGAATTCTTACTGAACCTTATACTTTCTCCCTGATTTTGCTACAACTCATATCCTGATTTTGAATTCTTGAAGTTGCTGTTTGTTCATCACAAGGCAGTCATTTCTTAGTGTTCTGACTGAAGATGCAGCCAGCATGATGCTCTTGGAGTTCTTGTAATTGCATATTCGTGGGTTGTACTGTAGTGGCAATAGCGGTGTCTTCTTGACATTCTTGATTACATTCTGGTTGTTCCTTATGGAATTCTTGATTGATTCTCACTATTCTTGATACCTTTAAAGTCAAAGTATATAATCTTGATTCAGGCACTGGAGGAAATAACCTCAGGTTCCACGAGAGGGAAGCCATCCACTTCAACAAGTATACTCTTGCTTTATACCATGGTATTGGTGTTCTGTTGTCAATATTCTGAATGCAGCTGGCCCGTAACATTTGTTTAGAATAAGCAAATTCCAACCTCAGTTACTACCACAATATCTTGGTATTCGTCGCTGCTAGCTAGTGGACAGACATTGCAGATTCTGGCAGCACTCAATTCTACATTGGCTTGTCATTAGCTTCACCTTAACTCATTGGCATCAATAACAGCAAACAGGGGTACTCTGTTATGGTTTTGTTCTGTTCTTGTGATCTGACGTCTTGATGCTTCATGGTACCACAAGCCTACTGGAAGATTGGATGTTGAAAACTGATATTACAATTTCTTGTTCCATTGGTCCACTTTAATTAACTTGGCTGAGTTTATACACTTGCGCTAGATTTAATTGAAGGCACTCATGGAGGCATGTTCAGAAACATGAAATTTCATCTATTCTTTTCAGAAAATTCTTGCTCAGGTCAAATAGGTGGTCATCTTGAGATTTGCTGTCTTCGATAGCATTCGTATTCATTTGATTTGCTTAGCGTTGGGTGCCGAGTTATGGCTTCTACACTACAGTAAATAACCTCCAGTAGATAAGTCTGTTCATTTATAATAGAACACCCAACTACTCTTCAACAGTAGGTGGGTTACAAACTGATATTGGTTGGCAGACCAGCCACTTACGCATTATTTTTAATTCAATCCAATTGGATGAGAAGGTTCTCAATCTATTGATACCACAATTCTCAGAAGCATATTACAGTCCTACACAGAACTGCTTTCTTGTTTCACCCACAGTTGTGAGCTCAAACCTGCATTGTATCTGATCAACTTACTCTCATTGCACCAAACAACTCGTTACTCTTCAAATTCGACTCTTCAATATTCTATTTCCCCTTGGTCACTTTTCTTCTCTATTCTGAATTCAGCAACATCAAAAACAATTTTGTCTTCATTAATGTCAATTGATTGCTTCAACAGCAAACCGACTTCCTACAAATTCTGTCGATCTGCCATGTGCCATATTGCAAACTTATTATTGCCATCTATGCTTTTTACATCTGGCTGTAGCTTTGCCTAGTATTCACCATCTCCATCTTAACAATCTAAGTCCACATAGCAAACATCTTCATCCATTCCTACACCATTTCTATTTCCAGCAACTTTTCTTCCAATGGAGTTACTATCACAACTAGTGTGGGAATTTATGCACCATCATTCATTACAAACACTACAAATTCACTACATCATCCCAAATAGCAGGTATGCATAAAAAATACAGGCTTTTTCATCGTTCAATTCACTAACCTTGATTTGCAGGCTGCTCAACACATGTTACATAAGGTGTTTGACTCATTAGGCAATATTATCGACATTCAATGGAGAGTATAACAACTGGAGATCCGAACCATGTTTCAGTATGAGTGTATAACATCTCTGTTTCATATCCTACAGCTTCTTCAAGATAGTTATGGTGCGGGAAGTTCTTCTATGGACATCACTTATGCACCACAACCACAAGATGACAATCTATTACATCACCCACACACACTTCAATGTTTTGATGATTTTGCCCGGCTAACTAAATTCTTAACATTTTGGGATCATCACCCACATGGTGGACTGATCAACAGTAGCAGCTTCCTTTGGTCTATATGGAAATATTTCCTTCTTACATGGTCACTCATGCGTGGATAAACCAATTATCATTGGGTACACGACATCAATGGAAGCTAGAAGTGCAAAAGTTTTGCTGTATGGTATCATTTATGGCGGTTGTTGTCTCAACAATTTGCAATTCTATCTTCCAGAGAACTAAAATGAGTATCAGCTGTTGGATTACATATAAAATGAGCCATTCCCCCTTCAACTCTCTGCTGTCAAGTTGACATTCATCATCAGCAGTCCTTGGATGACAAAACCAATTTCATGAAGCCTCAGCTGGATTTGCTCATGGCAGAAATCAGAGAATGAATACCATCAGGAATCATGTCAGATAGCAAGCAATCTGAACTCAAACATCACTTAATAATTCTACATGTGATGATCTTCAGCCAACAACTACACACAGGCATTACACCTTTATCAACGAACAAGTCTTCCATCAAACTTCATCAGCACTGCTCTCTCATGAACAAATCATCAAATGCACCACTACCATTCTACATAACGTTCACAATCATCAAATTACAAATCAGCAATTCATCTTCCCAAAATACAACCAAAGACCCGTTATAGACAGCTCTAGTGATCTACTCGGACGTGTTTTCTTCAACAAAGATTAGTGGTGGACAACTTAAACACAATCAACTGTTGGACAGATTAACATACCGGCTCACACTCTTATTTGAGAAAGCAGTCCTCATGGTTCTATTATATTAGTATAGTTCTATATATACTAGTACTAGTTAGCTACGTTGTAATACAATAGATCATTCTTCTCATTCTTGGGGACAAGGATGCTCTCGAGGAGGGAGAATTATTGTGTAATAACCGTATAGTAAAAATAGTAGCTTAGTAGTAATGAAAGGATGGTAATTAGCTGAAGAGAATGTAGGCTAAAGATGTAACATGTGATGCGTGGAATGATAAATGAAGTGTTTTGAATTCCTCATCATCCTTGTGCGGTAATCTCCCTTAATTCCCCCCTTCTCTTTTCCCTTTAGTTTCTCTCTTTAACCGGACTTTCTTCTTCCTTCTCTCTCCCTTTACTCCTTCTCTATTTTCTCCCTAATTTCATACAATTCTTGTTACATTCTGATCAATGCAGATTATTATGTAATAGCTTGTTGGTGAATCCAAATCACTGTTGTGATAAATTAGAGCGTGATAGGATCTTTGACTCTTTTAGACCCTCTATGTCCCTAATATGATGGTTTGCTTTTATGTGATTTCAACTTTGAATTCTTTAATATTTGTTGTTATCCCAAACAGCGCTTGTCCTATAGCCAGTAGAAAGGGGTCTCATAATTCTCCTCTGGCTAGAAGCAGCTCCGTGCATAGAAGTGCAATCATTTTTTTTCCTATTTTTGGGTTATAAGTAAGCAGGCATGAAGTGAGCTCAATAACTTGCTCTGGGGTATTTAGGTGCTACTTTTTTCTTTCCATGTTTTCGTTTTCTATATTAGCATGCAAGTGCTTTTATTTTTGTTTACGTATGAATAATTTGAATAAATTGATCTCTGTGCTGTAAGGGCTCAGAATGGGAAGAGAAAGCAGAAAATCTTGAGTCTGAACTTCAACAATGTTACAAAGCTCAATCCCGGTTATCTGAACAGCTTGTGGTAGAAGTTGCTGAGTGCAGAGCTGCAAAGTCTTTGGCTCAAGAGAAAGAATCTGTGATAGCTGATTTGCAAAAGGAGGTGGCTCAGATAAGGTTAGCTTCCATTGATTTATTTTAACCTTGGAGGATCAATGTGCCATGTTTCAGTCTGTTGTCTGGATGTTGGGACTTAGATGTTTGTTCATGCTGCACTGCAGGGATGAGTGCTCTGAATTAAAAATGCTTCTAGAACAGAAGTCTAAAGCTTTAGAATTGGCCGTAAGTGAGAACCAAGAATTGAAGGGACAGCTTGTAGAGGTTACTTTGAAAGCCAAGAATGCAGAATCTGAGAACAAGATGTTAATTGATCGTTGGATGTTGCAGAAAATGCAGGATGCTGAAAGACTCAATGAGGTAGTCCCTTTTGAATTCATAGCTTGGTTTCAGTGAATGGAACTTTTCTTTTTCTGTTGAATTTGGCTTCCAGAAGGTTTTTTATGCCTCCGCCTGGTTGACTGTGGCTTTCCGCTGTTGTTTTATGCTACAATTTCACTGTATGTTGTATATATTTCAGTTTTGTTGGCTGCCGTGGTAGTGGTTGTTGTGGCCGTAGAGCAAGTTTTTTGCTATTGTCTTCAAAGGAGCAACAAGCCTTGGGTTTTTGGATGGTGGCATGAATGAAAATGTTGGTAGTGGTCTCGATATTAGTCAAAATCATATCAATATTAGACATTACATGTCATATCTAATATATCAAGAGAAAAAAAAAATTATCTAAAAATCGTAAACTAACAAGTTAATATCGGCCAATATATTGATTAAATATTGAATATATCGGCAGATGTATACTGACATATTGTCAATACAAATATATATCAGCCGATATCATTTTCCTAGGTGGTTCAGAATACACAGGATGGCAGGGTGTTTTGATTGGAACTGAAAATGACAATCACAATGGAAACTTTGATGCCAAAGTGATCTAGGATGACACCAGAACAGAGGGCAGATTAGTGGAGAGGGAGAAAACAACAAATGGGTTGGGAGGAAAATACCAATCTTGGAATTAAAACATAACCACTTTGACAAAGTGGCCAAGGTGCTCTATCAAAGAAAAAAAAAAATTCAACGAAGCAAAACAAAATCCTTTATATATAATATAATCACCTAAAAGATAAAGATGTCACCATAGAATCCTATAGAAAAGGGCAATCCACTGCATAAAGCTTCTGCATTGCATGGTTAGGGAAGTTCCAGGTGTGTATTGTCTTATCCCTGCATTGCAAGAAGGATGTTGCCGTAATTTGAACTTGTGACCTCCGGTTTGCAAAAAAGATAATCGCTAGTGATTCTGAAGTTCCTATAAAAAAATATAAGAAATAAAAACTTAGAATATTTATCAACAAAATACTAGAAGATTGTAATATTTCTAATCTGGTTTTGCTGACTAATTTACCCAATCTGAACACCTTATTAATCCACTTGATTAAAGATGGCTCATCTCTTTATGTCATTCTGAAAGAAGCTACATTATCTTCAAAAATTATATTAAGGCACGAGGAGATACTTTTTTGCATGGTTTATGATGCGTCCTAAATCCAAATTTTGAACAGATTCGGGTTGAGTTATTCATTGGATTCTGATTCCGTCCACTGAGTCTCGGATCCTGCACACCACAATTTCAAACAAAAGGTCAAGTAACGGCGGGATTTGATCCCACCGAAAACACTCTGCGCTTCAAGTTAGTAATCGACCTTCTGAGGAGAGAAGGTGGATGCAAAGAATGTAGAAATGAATGTAGGAAGTGTGTTAATAGATGTTGGTGGGAGTGCGCTTGTAGGGAGAGTGGCTTTGTTGCTGCTGCTCGTGAGAAGTTGTTTCTCTAAGCACTGAGTTCGCGGGAACTAGTAGCAAAGAGAGAGAGCGCGTTAGGATGTTCGAGAAAGTTAGAGAGCTTCTAAGAGCTTGAGTATATTTGAGCGTTTGTAGGCGATTGAGAGCGTGTCCTGATGAGTGGGTCTTTGTGGCCTTTTATAGCCATAACCTTGGGCTGCCTTCCTTTAGCAGCGAGGCTGGATTCTTGCCTTCTGAAGAGATTGTTAGCTTTCCTGCGCAGGCGTGTGCGCCATTCATGGCGGTAACAATCAAGGAGGCGAATCTTCTTTTTGCGTATGGTAACCGTTAGAGTTTCACTGCGGATTGTAGAAAGATACCCGCGCCTTTCTCCTAGGATATACCTCGATCTTGGGAGGTTACCGTTACATGGGAGATCGCCTTTCTTGGAGACATGGGAAATTAGGGCAGGAGACCATTCATGGGCCGTCTTTGACTTGGGCTACTTTTGTTGTGGACTTCAGCCGGCTTACTTTCAGCTAGACGGTCAACGTCTCTGTTGATCGTCTGAATCGTGGCTAGGTCTCTGCTCAATTTGGGCTTCTTACTCCCCTTTTGGGCCGGCTTATTTCTGTCGTCCCCATTACTAGCCCCCTATGTGATATCCTAGGCTTCTGGCCTTCAGCATGTTCACGATGGGACACGTGTAAGCTGCGTTGGAATTTGGAGCGTCATGCTGCAAAGGAGAAGTTGACTGGATCTGTTGACCATTGTGCCGGGATCCGGAGAGCTGAGTTGGAAGAAAGAGTGTCGGTTGGATTCGTTGATCATCACATCAAGATCCGAAGAACCACGCTGGAAAGCGTTGACCGGATTCGTTGACTGTCACGTCAGAATTTGGAGAATTGGGTCGGAAGAAGAGTGTTGACCAGATTCATTGATCATCACGTCAAGATCCGGAGAACCACGCTGGAGAAAGCGTTGACCGTATTCATTGACCGTCACGTTGGAATTCGGAGGACTATGCTGAAGGAAGTGTTAACCGGACTTGTTGACAGTTACACTAGGATCTGGAGAATCACGCTGGAGAAAGCGTTGATCGAAATCATTGATCGTCACGTTAGAATCCAGAGAACTGGTGTGGACTGAATCGACGCACTGTTTCATTATGCTTCCGGACGGGTAATTGAAAAGTTGACAGAACCGCCTCAGTATTCTACCACGTGTCATCACGCAGTGAATTTGTGATCTCGGTAATTAATTCACAAGAAGATCTGATTTGACTGCGGCCTCTCCTAAAACGACACGTGTCCGTCATGATAAGCGCGCTTTTTCGATGAGCTGCCTCACACCAACGGCTGCGATCCTTATAAAAGTCGTCCGTCAATTCAAATTTTCCACACCTTCTTTCACAAAAATTCTAAGTACTTGTCTCCTTTCTCTTGCTCTTGTTCTCATGGCTTCCTCCGTTATAGAAATTGTCTTTGTTATTACTATTGGTGAAATGAGGGAGTTGTACATTGAGTTCAAGGTTTAATTCGCTTATGGGTTGCTTGAATGACCAATGACCGCTATTTCGAATGATCGTTTTAATCGGGCCCTTCACAGGCCGCTGAATGATCGGGGTTTAATCTGAGCGGATGAGCCGTCTGAATTAGGGGGTTTAAGGTCGTTTATTTTAAGAACCCACTTGACTTAGGGGCAGTCTAGGTCGTTTATTTTATTTAACCTGCAAGCAAGCATTTATATGGAAAAATGAAAAAGAAAGAAAAGAGAAGCATGGAACAATGCAAATGAGAAAAGGAAATTTCTTTTATTAATCATGATAAATGTTACGGGCACGCTTCATGTTATACAGATGACCTACCTCGGTCTTTGCTGGTAGTAGTGCTTTGGGTGGACTGTGTTCCACGTCTGTGGGACCAACTTGCCGTTCTGAGTTCGGAGTTTGTATGCTCCATTCCACAGAACGGCGGAGACAAGGAATGGGCCTTCCCAGTTCGGGGAAAGCTTATTCCAATTGGCTGCCTTGTCCGTAGTTTTTATACTTCGCAAGACCAGGTCTCCAATTTCGAATTGTCGTACTTTTACTTTCTTATTGTAATAACGAGCAATCCGTTGCTGGTAGGCAACTATGCGCATCCTGGCCTCGTTGCGGGTTTCCTCCAGCAGATCTAGGTGTTCCCTGATCTTTTGGGAGTTGCCCAGTGGGTCGAAGGCTTCGATCTGAAAACTTGGGAGCCCGATCTCGACTGGTATTACCGCCTCAGTCCTGTAGCAGAGGCTGAAGAGTGTCTCACGAGTTGGTTCTTTAGGAGTAGCCCGGTATGACTATAGGACGGAGGGCAGCTCGTCGACCCAAGATCCCCTTACGTCCTCCACCTTGGTCTTCAGGCCGTGGAGTAGCATACGGCTGGTGACTTCCGCCTGTTTGTTTACCTAGGGGTAAGCTATCAAAATGTGGACCAATCTGATGTCCAAACTAGTGTAATACTTGACAAAGCGCTTTTCCTAGAATTGGGTTTCATTGTCAGTTACAATGACATTGGGAACGCCAAATCTGCTGACGATGCTCTGGCAGACAAATTCCAGGGCATTGTGCTTAGTGATATTGGCCAGCGGGGCGGCTTTAACCCATTTGGTGAAATAATTTATGCCCGCGATGATGAATTTTCTTTGCTCAGTCGCGATGAAAAATGGACTAAAAATATCGAGCCCCCATTGCGCGAAAGGCCAAGTAGCTTGGAGAGATCTCAGTTCAGCGGGCGGTTAGTGATAAAGATTGCCATGGAGTTAGCAATTCTCGCACTTCTTCACGAACTCTAAGACGTGCTTCCTCATTATTGGCCAGTAATATCCCTAGCACATAACTTTGAACACTAGGTTCTCGTCGCCAATGTGTGATCCACATATCTCGGGGTGGACTTTGCTCAACGCGTAGTCGGCCTCCTTAGAAGTAAAATACCGGATGTACGGAGTCGAGTTTCCATGGCGATATAGTCGTCCGTCGACTATGGTGTACCAACCGGCCGTCTTTTTGATCCGCTTGACTTTGTCCGCGTTATCCAGTAATGTTTCGTCCGCTAGATACCTCCAATATGGTGTCATCCAGTTTTCGGCGTCGAAGACTTGCATCGCTTGCTATTTTTCTATGCTGGGAGTGCTCAAAACTTTCCTCATGTCCCTCGAGTACTGTTCTGAATTTTCGGCCGCCGTCGCTCTAGTAAGTTGGTCGGCCTTCCAGGTTCTCAGTTTTGGGGGCGTGAAGCAGGTTCAACTTGTCAAATTTTCGGATAATGTCCTTCACCTTGGTCAGGTATTTAGCTAAGAGAAGGTTGCACGTCTCTAAGCTCTTGTAAATCTGGTTAACGACTAGCTCTGAGTCGTTTTAGATGGTCAGTTATTTAGCTGAACATTCTTTCGCTAGTCATAACTCGGCTAACAGGGTTTCGTGCTTGGCAACGTTGTTGGTGGGTGAAAAATCGAGTTTAAGGGTGTTCTTCACCTCAAACCCGTCTGGGGTCCTTAGGACCACTCCGGCACCGGCTGAGTTGGTTGGTAGACGAACCGCCCACAATAATGACCCATTCTACCTCTTCTAGGTGGTGATCTGTGCCCTCAATGGCATGCTCATCGATGGTTGGAGTTGTGGTCTCGACTATGAAGTTGGCCAGGGCCTGCCCCTTGATAGCTATCCTAAGTCGAAATTCGATGTCGAATTCTCCTAACTTGATGGCCCACTTTACCAGCCGTCCAGAATTATTGGATTTTTGGAGGATGCTCTTTAGTGGCTGGTCGGTCAGAATGACCACGCGATGAGCCTGGAATTATGGTCTCGGTTCCGGGCTGAGAAGACAAGCGCCAGGGCAAGTTTCTCAGTGCACGGGTAGCCGGTCTCTACGACGGTAAATGTTTTGCTTTCATAGTGGACCGGCCGCTGAGCGTCGGAATCCTGGTGTATTTGAACTGAGCTAAGAGCCACATTAGATACTGCTAAGTACAGGTATAGCTCTTCTCCTTCTCTAGGTGACGTCTGCAACGGTGGACTGGTCAGGTATTGCCTCTTCTTATCAAAGGCGGCCTAGCACTCCGTAGCCAATGGAAACCGTTTACTTTCGTCCCCCTCATAGCCTCGAAGAAAGGGTGATATTTGTCCCCCTAACTTTGCCAAGAAGTGGGACAGCGCCGCCAGTCTTTCGGTTACCCTCTGGACATCCTTAACACTCCGTGGTGGAGACATGTCCGTGAGGGCCTTGATCTTCTCTGGAGATCGCATCAATCCCTGGCAGAGAGACGATAAAACCCAATAACTTCCCTGGGGACACTCCGAAGATGCACTTTGATAAATTCAGCTTCATCTGGTGCACCTGGAGCACCTCAAAGGATTCGACCAGATTGCGAATATGGTCACCGGTGGTAATGCTTTTGATGAGCATGTCGTTGACATACACCTCCATATTGCGGCTGATCTGCTTCTTGAACATCTTGTTCACAAGCCTTTGGTAAGTCGCGCCTGTGTTCTTTAGACCGAAATGCATGACCTTGTAGCAATAGGTGCCTTGATCGATCATGAACGAGGTGTGCTCCTCGTCCTTTGGGCACATTCGGATCTGGTTGTAGCCCGAGTACGCGTTTATGAAACTCAGTAGCTTGTGTCCAGAAGTCGAGTTTACCAATAAGTCGATCCTGGGCAAAGAGAAGTTGCCCTTTGGGCATGCTTTGTTGACATCGGTGAAGTCGATACACATTCGCAATTTTTCGTTACTTTTTTTTACTAGGACGACGTTGGAAGGCCAGTCCGGTATTGGACTTTTCTGATAAAGCTGGCATCTAGCAGCTTCTTCACCTTTTCCTGGATGGCTATGAGTTTCCCCATGGAGCGGTTCCTCCTTTTCTGCTCGACGGGCTTACGGCCGGGATGTAGACCATTATTTCGGCCGGAATCCCAGGCATGTCAGCGGGTGTCCACGCGAAGACATCAACATTTTATCTTAAGAACACTATCAGCTTGTCACGTAGGGGTTCGGCGAGTGAGCCCCCAATCTGTACTCACCTCTCCGGGTCCTTCAAATTTAGTGGTACTAGGTCGGTGGCCTCGCCGGACTGCGCTTGCTGTAAGCTCGTTTCGTCTTGATGGTCCAGTTCTCCTGTAGGTTTTCCACCGCTACCTGGGATAATCTGTGACATATAACATGTCTACCCAGTTACTTGGTCACCCAGTATTTCACCGATACCGTATGCTGTTGAAAATTTTATTTTAAAATGCGGTATTGAGGTGACGGCTCCGAACGCTATTAGGCACGGCCGGCCTAGGATAGCGTTATATACGGAGGATAGGTCAATAACCAGAAAGGTGAGTGTGCGACTCACAGTTCTAGGGTACATACTCAGGGTGATCTATAACTGTATTGTTTCTTGGACAGCCACAGGTTCGTTGTTTAGGCCATACAGTGGCCCTTCGGTAGGTTTTAGCTGATTCTTTTTAAATCCAAGTTTAAAGAAAGTATCGAGATAAAGCAAATCCTTTGAGCTTCCATTATCATTAAAACTCGTTTCAGCTGTTAGTTTACAGTTCTATCTGAAACAAGTGCAGATACAACAAGGGGATAAGAATGTTGGGAGTTTACATGAGCTATGTCACTATCATTAAAGCTAATGACATTTTCCTCCACTCTCTGCTTTTTGCGTCAAACTTGTTGCTTCTTGTGATCTGCTTGGGTCTTGGGCGGTCGGGTCGTTGTTATGTTGACCATTCCATCCGCGATCCGGTTCCACGGCTGGGACGGATCTGACCCTTCTTCGTCGGAGGTGCCGGAATTTTATCTAGGGTTCCTGACGAACCTAATGATATGGCCCCTCCGTATAAGCTCCTCAATCTCCCGCTGGAGCGTCTTGCATTCCTCTGTGGTGTCCCGGAGATCGATGAAAATCGCAATATTTTGTCGGATTTTCTCCGTCTGTGTTCTTCAGCTGCTTTGGCCACTTAAGAAACTTCTCCTTACGGATCTCATGAGGACGTTGGCCCGTGTGTCGTTGAGAAGAGTCAGGTTGACCAGCCTGTACTCCTTACAGTCTAGTGCTTCGATCCTGTGCTACATCCTGCGAGTATTGTCGTTGCCATCGTGCTTCTTCTTTCCCTTAGGCGGAAAAGAGCGAGGCTGATCGGTCCTCTCGAGGCGCTTCGCCTCGTTGGCTTCTTCGGCGACCACGTACGCTCTGGTGATCGCCTCCGCTTTCCGGAAGGTCTGCGGGTTCTTGTGGGCCAGGTGCTTGAAGAAGTCACCGTATGCCAATGTAGAGATGAAATTGCAAGTTTATCTCCCGGTGAGCTTTGGGATCCTTTTGGCTTTTGCCGCGAATTGCTCCAAAAACTTCCCTGGGTTCTCTCCCTGGTTCTGCTTGATGTAGGAGATATGTCAAGGTTGTTTCTCTTCCCGGCAACTGGAAGCGTACTGGGCCAAGAAGAGATCGACGAATTCCTAAAAACTCGGGATCAAATTTGAAGGGAGTCGATGGAACTAGATCCCGGCGTCTCCCTTCAAGATAAGGGGAAAATATCGGCACATTGCCACATCTTCTAGGCATTTGAAACTCAGATGGATGTGAATATGATCCAGGTGATCCATGGGATCAGTGCTCCCATCGTAAGAATCCAATGGTGGCATCTTGAACTTGGCTGGCAATGGTCGGTTTAAGATTTCAATAGTGAAGGGAGATCTCTTCAAATCAATGACATGCTCGTTGTCATCTTTGAACACGCGGTTCCAGATCTTCTCAACTTTTGCCTCCACTCAAGAGGCGTTTCCGAATCTCTTGGAGTTGAGGTATGTCCCTAACTCTGTTCTTTCTGCTGTGTGGCACGTAGCCGGCCGGCTGCTACCGCTAGTGCGTCGGACGATCTAGGATGCTCCCTCTTGAGTCTGAGGCCGTGGCTCGTCCCGAGTATATCGAGGGTTTCTTCTCTCGGGGCTCTCATCTGAAGTTTCATGGCCCAAGCCCTTCAAGCTTTGGACGGTTCTGAGCATTGGGGGCCTCTGGAGCATGAGAGTTGCCCGGCCAGAGCAGGAATCAAGGAGGGTGGAGCCCCTTGCTCCTTCTTGCCCTGGCGAGTGCAGAGCATTTGGAACATTTTGGTCATGTTGTTCATCTACTCTACCAGGTTAAGGAAAAAATGTGCTGACTGCCCTCCGACCAGATTACCAGCTGAGTGGTCTTGGTCGAGAGAAGCAGCATCTCTAGTGAAAGCGCTAGTTTGGGCTCTAGTGTTCACCTTCTTGTTTGATGAAACTGGTTTTAAGGATGAAAGTGGTTAGCTTTTAGTTAGCGTTCTCACAGACAGTGCCAATGATGCGTCATGGATCCGAGTTTCAAACAGATTCGGGTCAAGTTGTTCGTCGGATTCGGTTCCGTCCACTGAGTCTCGGATTCTACACACCACAACTTTAAACAAAAGGTCAGGTGATGGCAGGATTTGGTCCCACTGAAAACGATCCGATACTTAAGTTAGTAATCGGCTTTCTGAGGAGAGCATGTGGATGCGGAGAATGCAGAAATGAATATAGGGAGTGTGTTAATGGATGTAGGTGGGAGTGCACTCGTAGGAAGAGTGGCTTTGTTGCTGTTGCTCATGATGAGCAGTTTCTCTAAGCACTGAGTTCGTAAGGAACTAGTAGCAGAGAGAGAGAGCGTTAGGATGCTCGAGAAAGTTAGAGAGCTTCTGAGAGCTTGAGTACGCTTGAACGTTTGTAGGCAATTGAGAGCATGTCCTGATGAGTGAGTCTTATAGTCACGGCCTTTTATAGTCACGGCCTTGGGCTGCCTTCCTTTGACAACGAGGCTAGATGCCCGCCTTCTGAAAGGATTGTTACCTTTTCTACACAGGCATGAGCGCTATTCATGGCCGTAACAGTTAAGGAGGCGGATTTCCTTCCTTTTGTGTATGGTAACTACTAGAGTTTCCTTATGGATTGCTGGAAGATATACCTGCGCCGTCCTCCCGGGATGTGTCTCGATCTTGGGAGGTTATTGTTACATGGGAGATTGCCTTTCTTGGAGATACGGGAAATCAGAGCAAGAGACCGTTGAGGCATTCGTGGGCCGTCTTTGACTTGGGCCGCTTTTGTTGTGGATTTCAGCCGGCCTACTTACAGCTAGACGGTCAACGTTTCTGTTGACCGTTTAAATTGCGGCTGGGCTTCTGCCCGATTTGGGCTTCTTACTCCCTTTTTGGGCTGGCTCATTTCTAGCGTCCCCATCAGTCTAGAAATTGAAAATCCCGAGGAAATGTCTCTAATGAAAGCTGAATATACAAGGAAGTACGCATTTTATGATTCATTAATTCAATATATGAGACGTCAAGTCTTATGGACAGTTTGGCCCCTGGAGGTCACTGGTTGTTTGCCAGGATGGTTTCATGTAGGAAATTGTTCACTCTGGTGATCAATCCCTCTGTTTTTGAATTTGGAACTTTTCACGTAAGGAAGCCCTTACTCCTACAATGGTATTCTACTCCTATTTTGCTTGAACACACGGGCTTTACTGTGTTGTACTTGCTTTTACCTGGGTAGGCTTTAAGAACCGTGACCAGCTGCATGATGCAAATATTGTTTAAATATCAACTGATGATATCTATCTCGACCTCCCCCCGCAAATATTGATATATTCCGATATTGCGACAATATTATGAGATTTTTTCGATCATTAAGATATCATAATGTGTCGACTAATATTCAAAATATTGATTAATTCGACTCCGTTAATTTACCATTTTTAGAAAATGTTTTCTGTATAATATATCCGATAGCGATATGGCTGCGACTGATATTGATATCGATATTTTTATCTGTAGGGCCGTGCAAGCCTGTGTAACTCTAAAGAGAACTGAGAACACAGAGGATCAGGTTTTTGCAAAGGGAAAGTGATGATGAAAAGAAGGGGTGGGATTTGTTTTTTTAAAAAAACTAAGAATCCTGGTTGATGCATGAAATTTATATCATCAAATTGGGGAGGAAAAAAAAACAATTACTCCTACAAATTAGCTAGGGCAGAATGTGAGATCATCTGCATCAAACTTATTTCATTCGGTTGGACCACTTGGCACTCAGAAAATCTAGAATTATCATTTCATTTCTTCTAAATTCAAAGGGTTTAATAATATGTAGATTGAGTTTGGCTTGATGTAGATGCTGATGTGCTTAGCTATTGTTCTAGAGGTTCTTAATAAGGAGTTCTGTGTGAAGGACAATGCGTATGTGCTTGCTCAGCAGAAGCTCTTCCTGCTCTGCTGGTCTATGTTATTATTGACAGCCATTTGACTAGGGGAAATTCTTTATGGAGGGTTAGGAGTATGAAGAGTACAAACAAGAGAGAAAAAAGATACCAAATCTTGTTTTGGACCTCCAGTTCTTATTTTTTTCCTACCATACTCTCTTTGCCACTTCTCTGTGCATCTAGCAGAATTTTTGAATGAGAGTCCATTTGGGAGAAGATAATTTGGTCAATTATCAGCTTCTCCCCTAATTTGACTGTCTGCAACCTGACGAATCTCTCTAATGATGTTAATGGTTGGGACACCGTCTCTGAATTATAAACATTTTCACCATAGATCAAAGAATAAAGGTAGCTCAAAGATACATATGCTTCAACTTGCATGTAGGACTCTTTTTTAGGAGATAATTAGGTCAATTATTAGTTTTTGTACTCATCTAACTGTGGCAACCTGGACCTGGAATGCCTAGATCTGGCCCGGATTGTTTACGCGGAAACCTCAATAATAAAGAATCACTATAAAATCCATAATAATTATAATAATAAAATCCATCAAATATCCATCTTCTTGAAGCACAAGGTAAAAATAAATGTTTGAATATATTCAAAACACCAAGGGTCACAGCCTCAAAAGATAAATAATTTCAATTACTACCTATGAAAGTACAACCTCTCCATACTCAAAGTAAAAGGAATAGCTAGATGTTGAGATCACCTCTATCAGCAAACTCTTTAGCAAAAACAGGACCTACAGCTAAATCTATAGTCCTGTAGTAATTTGGAACCAAGAAAATACAATGATAAGTCAAAAGTTTAGCAAGTGGTACATAATCAACAAGATGATAATCAATAACAAATCTCGGATAACAATACAAATATAACAAGGGTAACATCAAGGGTCTAGATCCACCATACCCTACTCGAGACTTTACACTATGTTGTCACCACGACTTGGGAAAACTACAAGTATCACTATCAAGGGTTGCCACTCAACTTGACTATTGATAAGGCAACGGGAATTCCACAGAATGTGAATATCAATAAAGATATAGGTTCCACAGAATCTATTTCGACAAAGATTATAGCTATACAAGATATTTCAACAATCTCCTTGGATCTTATTAATCACAGTGAACCAACGATTATGTGCTTCCAACTCTATCAACTAAGTAACTACTATGAGGTAATCAATACTAACAAGTTGACATGCGACTAAGACTAGTCTCTCAAGAATTTGCAATTGCTGGTAAACAAATACTGTATACATGAGTAATCCTCATCACCCACCTTGGGTATAGAAAATACTCTGGCCTGCTCCCATTGGCTGACCCTAGATATAAAGTTTCTACAATGCCATGTACGTGAGTAATCCTTGACGTCTACTGTAGGTACAAGAAATTACTCCAATCTACTCCTCATGGCCCACCCTAGGTATAGGTGTCATGTCCTTAGACTCAAAATCGAATTTATTTATTTCCTAATCCATAACTAATTTAAATCAGATTTTATCTTTAAGACCTAAAGAAATTAATTGTTTATTCCACCGATATAAATTTTAACCAACATTGAGATGCAAACCTATATCAAATACTTTTAAATGACTTACATAATATACAATAATCAAATCATGAGACCCAAAATCCACAACGAAAGTGTCTCTAAATATTAACAACTATTTAACTTCAACCCTTACGTAAATAAAAGTATTTTGACTAATATCAAAGTATTAAACCATAAATTTAAAAGAAAATACTGTTTAAATTTATACAATTTCATCATCATCATTGTCATCAATCGGGTACAATATAACTGATAATACCAAAATCTAACAACTTACGATCTGAATTATTACAACACAATTTGAAAGCATTCTAAACAAATCGCTTGAAGCCTTCTCCCGAATCCTTGAACATCTTAAAAGTTAATCTAAACCCTCTAATATAAAAGGTTAGCAAAAATAAAGGCAAGAGTAAGCTTAATGCTCTGCAAAGTATATATATTTTTATATGCGGATAAATATATATAGATATATATATATATAACGAAATATATTGGAATTATATTATGATTAAAATTCTAATATGTCGATAGCATCTTTTTCCAATAAATCGTGCGAAAGCCAAATACTAATGATTGATCATGCTAAAATCTATACAAACACATAATCATGTTAAAATCTATACAAATACATAAATCATGCTCATATATGAAGGATCAATGATTGGTGATAACTTCACCAATAAGAGGGAATATCAAAGCTCGGGTTATAATTATTTTCACAGCCAAAGGTTATACGTCATTATTTATGACCGATGGGTAGGTTGACTATATGTAATCCTTATAGTCGAGGTCAAATACCACTTTTCAAACCCATGGATGATAAGTTTGACCTTCGATTTACTAATAATATTATAGGATATGTCTAAATATATTCCGTTAGATCTCTATAATATTTCATACTTAGTCAAACTGACAACTCTTCTCAAATACCAATGCTTTCTTATTTTTCTCATATCGGAAAAAAATAATTCCTTTCATGAAAGCTAATGTAGAGTTTTCCTTATTTTTCTTCAAATATGTGATATGCAGTAAAAATTAGAAAAATGTGGAAACTTTAATGTATAATTTAGAAACATATAAGTACTATATTGTTAAATTTAGAAACATATAAGTACTATATTTGTAAATTTAGAAACATATAGAAATATTTGTGTAGAAATTTCAAGAAATCAAGATAGTTCATGTAATTTTTGATATTTTTTTACAAGCAGAAAGCGTGCAGAAATATTTATATGGATATCAAGAACATGCAGTAATATATATAAAGAATTTAAAGTTATGTAAAAGCACTGAACAAAAATTCGGCACTCAAATATGAGTTATATGGATTTAAGACATGTATTTCATAAAATTTTATGAAATTATAGTAGGATTCCTTGCATAAAAAGTTTAAAATAGTTTAAGTATGAAGTTAATACATATATGAGTATTTGGAACAATGAATGCTCAGGAATTGTAGAAAAAAATAGTAAAAAGAGAACAAAGAGTTTAAATGTACTTACTATCACTTAATTTTGGTAAAAAAATCTCTTGGTTTGACCTTAATTTCTCATTTTCCTTCTTTCTCTCTCTTTTTCAAAAATCAGATGCAAATGAGACAAGATCGGTCAAAGGACTTATTTATAGAAAATAAACTCACAAGCGCCGGATGGATCAAGCATGGATTGGGCACTGAGATGTAATCCACACAGTGGATGAGCACCCTTCAAGCACACATCAAATGCCAATATTCTGTCTCGGATGTTCATGTCCACTGCTCGAGTGCATCTAATGCACGCCAACATTCTATTCCAAACACACACGTGCACCATTCAAGTATGCCTCAAGCACGGATATTCTACTTAAAACGTGCTCATACGTGGTTTAGGTATAGGTTAGGCGCCACTTGATCTAACTTACACAAGTCCAAAACTTATTTTTTGTCCCAAAATTTCAATTAACCTCGAAAATCTATCAATTTAATTAAATTAATCTTCATTAAATAATTTTTCCGGATTCATACCTTACAATAAGAGTTTTTAACGAGATCTACAACACCGCTCACAAATCCTCAAGGCCTACACAAGGTATGAGAATTGTTAATAACATGTCAACTAGCATCTCTTGTTGAAATATCCCTCAATATCCCGTCATGCGCTATTCACAGAATTATAAGCATCCATCTAAGAAACTATACCTCAATAAACTTGGGACATGGATTAATTATTTGATGATTATAAATTACACTATAGTTTTGCAAGTTTCATATTCTTTGATACCATTAGTGTTTTCATGCAATCTTTTTTACTCACCCATGGATAGATGTCAAGGTCAACTCATACGTTCAAAGACTACATCAAGGAAGTTAATAACGGGAAAGAACAAGAAAAGCCTCTCCGAGTACTCTTAAGTAGCAAACACAGGCATCCCACCAAGTCCACTACAGCCCAGTACTCTAGAATACATCCACTGAGATGCACTCTTCAAAACACACAGCTAAGCCTGTAAATCTTCAGATTTACCTCAGGCTAGACTCCGTTGTTCGAACGTGGCATTGAACACCGGTCGCACGCCAAATTAATCAGCCCATAGATCCACCAATCTATATAGAACAAGTATTAAAATAATAATATAAAAGTTCTCTACACTAAAATTCTTATTAAATAGATCTTTGTCAATCATTCAACGGCATAAACAATGATCAATGAGAATCATGCAAAAAACATGCGGAACTAGCCATCTTTAAGTCAATGTTCGAACACCGTCTAAATACTAGTCAAATCTCAGTGCAGTGTTCAAACACTTGATTGAATGCCAACCAAATGCCATGCCGAAACCGATGTAAAACACTTCAAACAATCTTGAAAATTTACATATATCTTCTATACTTCATTTATTATCATATTAGATCATGAAAACTAATTAACAAAGAGGTGAGAGTACAAACCTTAGACCAATAATAAGGCATGGAATTTCCAAGGAAAGGGGTACATTCACTTGCCTCGAGATACATGAAAAATGTAAGACTACGACAAACGGCCACCAACAGTACCTCCATGTATGGATCACCGAAGATGTCGCCATAAACTTGAGCATCAAGGATGAAGAGGCTAGAAAGGTGGAGGTGTTCTCTTTCTCTTCTTCTCTCAGGGTCAAAGCTCTTTCTTTCTCTTTGAGTAATTAGGTTAGAAAAGCAAGCAGAGTGGAGCAGCCAAAGGAGAGTTAATATAAGAAGAGAGATTAGAGTTAGGGAGAGGGAGCTGAGTGTCATGGGTTATGGGGCTCCACTTAACTTTAAAATTAATTAGGTTAACTAATCACAAGAGGGAGAGGGGAAGGGGGTTGCATGCAGGGGAAGGGAGGGGCGTGCGTCTCTAGGAAAAAATTAGGATTTCAAGGGCTCTTAAAGAATTTCAAGTGGAGTTAGGGTTTAGAGGGGTTTTGCTAATTCTTAGTATTTTAATGAGTTTATTTTCTAACTCTAATTATACACATAGGCATTTATAATGATCACTAACTGATAATTAGAACACCGAAAAGAATTCTACTGTCTATTGAAGAAAATTGTCAAAATACCATTCTGAAATTTCTACGAATCTAACTTATACAAGGTCTTCATAAATTATTCCATGCTTCCCTACAAATTATTAGCTCTATAAAATTCCATTTCATCATTATTTCCTTGATTAAAGGCTTTAACCATTCAGGAATGTGAATAGCCCAAGTTGAAAATGGGGGTGTTACACCGACTGTCTATGACCTTTTGACTCTCTAGTGATGCTAATGGTTAGAGATTGCTTTTGAAGTATTTAACATTTTTACCATAGATCAATGAATAAAAGTAGCTTAAAGATATATCTGGTTCAGCTTTGCATGTAAGACTCTTTTAGGAGATATTAGGTCAATTATTAGTTTCTCCACTAATCTGACTGCCTACAACCTTCTGACTTTCTTTAAAGATGCTAATGGTTGGGAGATTGTTTTTGAAGTATTAAAAATTTTCACCATAGATTTATGTATAAGGGTATCTTAAAGATGTTTCTGGTTTAGCTTTGCATATAAGACTCTTTTCAGGAGGTAATTAGGTCAATTATTCGTTTCTCCACTAATCCGACTGTCTACAACCTTCTTACTCTTCTCTAGTAATGTTAATGGTTGAGAGATTGCTTTTGAAGTATTTAACGTTTTTACCATATATCGATTAATAAAGGTGGCTACAGATATGTCTTGTTCAGCTTTGTATGTAAGACTCTTTTTAGGAGATAATTAGGTCAATTGTTAGTTTCTTCACTAATCTGACTATCTGCGACCTTCTGACTCTCTCCAGTGATGGTAATGGTTGGAACATTGTTTTTGAAGTATTACCCATTTTCACCATAGATTGATGTATAAAGGTGTCTTAATGATGTTTTTGGTTCAGTTTTGCATGTGAGACTCTTTTCAGGAGATAATTAGGTCAACTAGTAGTTTCTCTGTTAATCCAACTGTCTGCAACCATCTGACTCTCTCTAGTGATGCTAATGGTTGAGGGATTGCTTTTGAATTATTAAACATTTTCACCTAAAGGTAGCTCAAAGATATGTCTGGTTAAGCTTTGCATGTAGGACTCTTCTCAGGAGATAACTAGGTCAATTATTAGTTTCTCCACTATCTGGCTGTCTACAACCTTCTGACTCTCTCTAGTGATGCTAATGGTTGGGAGATCATTTTGGAAGTGTTAAACATTTTCACCATGGATGAATGAGTAAAGGTAGCTCAAAGATATGTCTGGTTAAGCTTTCTATGTAGGTAGGTCTCTTTTACAGGAGGTAATTCAGTCAATTATCAGTTTCTCCACTAATCCAACTGTCTACAACCTTCTGATTCTCTCTAGTAATGCTAATTCATGTCTGTTTTTGTTAAAACTACTAACAAAGGATCACTTTGTATCACATACGGATCAAAAAAGAATGATGATTCACACAAAGACATTGGTTTGCTATTAGGCCTTTTGAAAACGTTTTGCCACTAGTGTTTTTCCACTTTAGAATCCCTTACTCTGGATTGAAGTAATTCAATTTTGAAGAAGAGGATTTCACTCCTTACAGTGCTATTTGTGTCAATACCAAAGATGAAAATATTGGTATCGGTGTCAATCGAGGTCATATCTATGCTAGACATAACGGAAATCCATATCTTATTAGATATATTAGAAGAATAGAATTTTTTAAAAATCGTAAGCTAATAAGTTTGTATTGTTCGATAATTTGAATATCGGCTGACATATTACAATACTTTGATAATACGGTTACATATTGGGATATTGCCGTTGTTTCAAAGGGCCTGATATTGATACAAATTGGCTAATATTTACCTCTATGACACATGCTGTTGATCTTATCGAGAGAATGAGGAAATGAGGTTGTCTTGTTCTTTGCTAGTCAAGAGGGAGCATTGAGAGATAAATCTTGTTTGTGTTTTTGGCTTATTAATGAAGCTCAGGGGAGGCGTGGTGAGGATGACAATCTACATGGATGACAATTCATGGTAACATCATAATATATTATTATGTCGATGATATATTGTGATATACCCGATATTTGGTCGATATTTTCCTATCAATTTATGATTTTTAGAATTGTTTCTTTTAATATATTCGATACCAATATATATTGACTAATAAGTTTAATATCGATATGGCATCGACTAATACCGAAATTTTCATCCATGGTATCCTTAGATAATCAGTCTGTGTGGGCTTTCTTTGGTGCTACACTGGCACACGATGATTCAATTGTTAAGCTAAAGACAGGGAGTAGATTTATTCACGTAATTTTGAAGCTTTCCTGTATTTAATGAATTTCCTACTTCCCATTAAAGAAAAGATAAATGTATATTCCATGTGTAATTAGGACTTGTCCCCTCAGTTTTTAGCATCCGCTTGCTAACCAAGACAGATAAAATGTGAAGTCTAAACATCTAGTTTTTCCCTTTGGTAAAGGAACTTGAGCTGTTGAATATAAATCCATGGTCGATATAATAAACTGCAGCTACTGCACCATACCTCATTAGTGAGGTGCAGCCTCTTCATTCACCTCACAAATACCCCGTACATGTTATGTTTTCATTCTCCGGTTGTTCTGGAAAACGACCATGAGCTGGACCCTTTCATTTTCGAAGTATCCAGTGAACATGCCACGGAGTTTTACAACAAAAATTCATTTATTCCATCCCTTAAGGAAAAAATGGATCATGATGGGAGGAAACATTCTTGTGAAAGCTGACGGTTCTTCGGCCTTGATGATTGGCCATCCATCTAGCCCATTCTCTGAATGTAAATTCAATGGTATCTTTTGTTCTTTATGATCTTTGGTCAATTTTGTCTCATGATTGACTGTTGGATTTATATCCAACGGTCAATATAATGTGCTGTAGCCATTACATTTCATTAATGAGCTGCAGCCTCTTTGTTCACCTCACACGTAACTCGATTAGGTTATGTGTTCATTTTCCGGTTGTTCAGGAACCTGATGATGAGTTGGACCCTTTCAAGTTTGAAAGCAGCTGGTGAATATGTCACTGAGTATTACAATGAAAATTCATTTATTCCAACCCTTGCGGGAAAAAACGTGGCTGTGACGGGAGGAAATGCTCTCATGAAAGTCGGATGTTCTTTGTCCTTGATGATTGGCCATCCATCTAGCCCATTTTCTGAACGTAAATTCCACGATCGCTGTATCGTTTGTTATTTATAATCTTTTGTCGATTTTGACTGATGATCTATCAATACTGCAGTTCCCAAAACGGAGCCTAGAAGCATCTTTAATTTATCGTCGTGTTATTAGGTCTTAATTTCTATCAATTTCCTGCCTATTTAATCCCTTTTTTCCTTTTATGGCAGGCTAATGCTCTTTACAGAGACATGCTAGATCAACTCAAGGGAAGCAGCATCCAGGAACTTGCTCGTCCAACAAGTAGATGGCGTGGTTCGTCAAAGCGAGGAAGGTGCCGAGTATTACGTCGAGTCAACAGTTCCCACTTCCTGGAAGAACAGAATCCATGCCCATGACGGTGGTTGCGCTTCTATATTATTTGAGTACAACTCCAGCAAACTGATCACGGGAGGCCAAGACCGAACCATAAAGATGTGGGACACGAACACTGGCTCCTTAAGCCGTACCCTTTACGGCTGCCTGGGCTCTGTGCTTGACCTCACTGTTACACACGATAACAAAACTGTCATTGCAGCAAGCAGCTCAAACAACCTGTACGTATGGGAATTAAGCTCTGGCCGCATCCGTCACACCCTCACTGGCCACACAGACAAAGTCTGCGCGGTTGATGTCAGCAAAGTCTCAAGCCACCACGTTGTGAGCTCGGCTTATGACCGCAGCATTAAGGCCTGGGACTTGAACAAAGGTTACTGCATAAACACGATCATTTTCCCAAGCAACTGCAATGCCGTTTGCTACGGTGTTGATGGGCGGACTATATGTTCTGGCCACGTGGATGGCAATCTCCGGCTATGGGACATGGAGACTGGCAAGCTAGCCAGTGAGGTGGCCGCTCACTCTCTGGGTGTCACTTCCATCTCGTTGTCCCGAAACGGGAACACGCTGCTTACGACCGGGAGGGATAACTTGCACAATTTGTTCGATATCCGGACCCTCGAGGTGTGCGGAACATTAAGAGCGAGTGGGAACAAGGTGGCGTCAAACTGGAGTAGATCGTGTATTAGCCCGGATGACAACTACGTCGCTGCAGGGTCCGCTGATGGGTCGGTCTATATTTGGTCAATACATCAGGCAGATATAGTCGGTGCTCTGAAAGAACACGGTGCTTCTGTGCTTTGTTGTTCGTGGAGTGGACTTGGGAAACCTCTGGCTACATCCGATAAGAACGGGGTCATATGCACATGGACGTGATGTACTTAATCTACGATTCAAGCCAGGTATTTCGTGGTCATTTCTCAATAAGTGATCCTACATGATTATTAGGGGTTTGATGATGCACATAAGAAACTAAATGGGCAGCCCCAATGCATGAAGTTGCAGCTATATGTGGGGTCGACAAAAGGATCTAATCATATTAGGTCTATTATATGCGGTCTTATTTTATATTATACAGAATATCATTTACACGATTTGAACTCGTGACTTCCATTTTATGGGTAGCTCTTCCACTTGCATCAAAACTTCCTTCTTCCCGATGAGAATCTAGCACGATACAATTTATTATCTCAAATCTTGATTTATGGCATGAAAGATTCTAACTGATCCTGATATAAAGATTATTATTGTCTTTTCACATATCTCGGCTCAACATGTACAAAAACACATGAAATTCCTTTCGACTCGATGTTATAGTTTGATAATATTATTGGGGTTAATGATATGAGCTCATCAATATTCAGTCTTTCCTTTTCCCTTTTTTGAATAATGTAAAGAATCCTGTTATTCATGTAATTGAGTTGCATTCTTTTGAGCTTTGATCATCCTTGTTTGCACACCAACAAACTTTTTCCGAATGAAGGGAGAAATGTTTGTCGGTTCTTTTACTGATTGTGTCACTTTGATGCCTATCGATATTCCGAAATATCGGAAGGGCCAAGCTGTTGTGGATTAGTTAATATCGTGAGAGCTGTTAAGATCCTTTTAGTATGAAACTCTCAATTTTATCCAACGGTTAAGATTAAATCTATTTAAATTACTTAATGTAATTTCTATTATCATCAAGTAATGAATGATCAACAGTATCTATAGAATGAATGGTGTTGAGACAAGTTAAAATATTCGAGTATGCCTTAAGTTTTGCTCGACACGAGAAATCTCATTGTTTTTTTTTTTTTTTATGGTTTGATACAAGCAATTGTTTTAGTTCTATTAGGGGTGGGATTATTCACCAAAACCATTACTATTAATGACTATATATAATATCTCCAGTTATAATTCACATATAGATTAAAAATGTTCAAAATTTACGAACTAATGAAATAATATTTATTTTTTTCTTATTTTTAATGATATTTTTTTAAATTATATATTATCTATTCTTTATTTTTGTTGGGTATGTAGGATTTTAGGGTGATTTGAGTCTATCAAATTGACTCGATGATATAAAGTGAGTCTTGAGATGGTTAAATGGATCATGGTCTAATAAGGATTTTAATAACAATAGTTTAGTTAAAATCCTGGTAGCTTAAATCAATCAGTTAGATTCTAAGACTACTAATATTACATGTCCACACCATATCCATGAGGTGATCTGTGCTATGTTAAGAGATGGGTTGAAGGATGTCGGGTTATTTCACCAATCGGTTTGCTAATTTACTATGCTTAGTCAGTATTCTATGTCTTAACTAATTATCCATTGACTATAAATGATCAGCACGATTTAGCATAAACATCACTCACCATGATGTATAACCCCATGGATGGTATGGCGATTGTGATCCTGTATATTGTATGGTAGGCCAAAATGTTAATTATTTGATAATTGTGTACTTGTACTGGCTATTTTAAAAGTCAAAAATCAACCCAATTTTTGAGTTGTGGCCAATAACCCAACTATGGGAGAAGTGACCATTGATTTTCAAGCCACTAAAATGCTAGCCCTCTCATCATAAGAAAGGAATCGAAATTTGAGAAAAAGAAATTATTATCATTCGCAGCTTTAAAGTATTTTGGTCTACTGCTAACTAACTCAATCACTACAATTTAGTTTTGCAGCACTTAACTTGTACAAAAATAAATTCAAATCTTATTTTTCAAAGCATTTCATTTTCCTCGTGAGATCTTCACTAAGTCTTGTCTTTTATTTCTCCACTTTCTCTCTTTCTTTCTCTTTTCCTAGCTCAATTGTTAGGTTATAAAAATCAACCCGTGTATCGGAGGATAATCATTGGAATTGGTCTCAAATTTTTTGGTATTTTATTATAATTTATGATATATATAATTAAAATTAAAAAATTTAAGAGCTAATCCAACCCATATATAAATTCTAGATTATTATTAGACCTACTTTGATTTAGAGTTATGACAGTTTAATAATTAAATATATATCATAAATTGTGATTTTTGTTGGCCAAGTACACCTTTGGAGCTCAATCCTCCACCTAACGTGCCACCCCTCTGTCGGATACCCCATGGAGCCTGGCCCTCCAAATATATCCCACTTACACTTTCCTAATCACTGCATCTTTGCACTCCTGTCACACTTACTTTTAAACGTACACTCCTCCGCTTATAGCGAAAGATATCTGATTTGAATGTCAGAGTATTTACAATATGATAACTACCGATATTTGGCCTTTATTTATAGTTTGTGGTATGTAAGTTTTTGGTTAGTGTGACGGAGGTTGGACCAATCTAATTTGACTCACGTTAAAGGATTGAAAAAACTCTTAATTAAATCTAATCGAAAAACCAAAGACACATCAATAATTAAAAGATTTAAGACTAATCCAACTCACGTATAGATTTTGAATTATTATGATATTTATTATTAATCGTAATAATAATAAAATATATATCATAAAGTGTGATATTTGTTGGCCGGTAATCTTGGTATTCATGTCAGGTGGTCACAAGACCAATGAGCCAAGTCGTCTTCGTTTCAACCTTTTTTTAGTGCGCGTGCTGACTGCATCGTGTAAGGTGAGTCGTCGTGGACCGTTGATTCTTTAAGTTATTATTATTATTTTTAATTTTTTTATTTTTTTATTCGTTGAGAGTTTCAATTTTTGGTTGGAAAGGCAGTTAACGGCTCCATGGAAGGCAGACGCCCGCTACTTTCCACGCCCATGTGCTCTTCCTTCCTTTTTGTCTAATGTATTAATATTAAAATAAATAATTACAATTTAATTATTTTTTAAAATATAAAAAATTAATTATAATTATTATTTTAAAATAAATAATTAAATATATAAAAAAATAATATTTATTTCTTAAAGAGATAAGCCACCCCCAACCCCACCCTTCTATTGTTCAATTTAATTGTACATTTAGTTATATCAAAATTATTAAAATTGATATTAACAGGAATAAAAAATAAAAAATTAAAAAAAAAGTAAGATTTATGTCTACTTAGGATAATGTTGTACAAAAGGACAGGTAAGTAGATATATAAATAATATTACTTTATAAAAACATATTATTTATTTGTATATTACAATAAAAATAATAAAAAATCTAAATTTGATAATATACATTTTGATACCATATGAGTTTGGATAAAATTCAAACTTACTAAGATTTATTATATATGATATTTGATGGGTATCATTACCCGTAACCACCATGGATAAAATTTCTAATAACTTCTGCGGTTCGTTTTTGAAAGAAACGAACCGTAACCAACTGGAGAAGTTATAAAACCGACCGCAGAAGTTATAAGATTGAAAGGATGCCATATATAAAGAGAAGGTAATCCTCCAAGAAGGGGGCCCGAAAAACTCTCTCTGAAAATTACTATCTGAAACAAAATACATCTTCTCATTTTTTATTCTCAAAAAAAGCCATGACTGACTTGAGCGTCGGAGAGCTTTTGGAGATTTAATTTCATTAGCGCCCCACCATTTTTGTTTAACTTTTGTGTTGTACAGGTCTTGAGTCAAAAAGACGGAGCAATAAAAATCGTTTTCATCCAACTCCGGATCAGATCTGCAACAATATCGATATAATCTTTGTATTTAATTTTATATAAAATGTAAGGTAGAATATGGTTTAATTTATCATAATTCATTATTAAATTATATTCTTGAGTTTATTGATGAGAAATCATACTAATTTACCAATTTTTTTCAATTTTTTTAAATAAATGGGAAAAGATTTAATTATAATTTGAATTATCTCGATTCAATTTGGATTATTAGTTTAAATTATCGGGTTGAGTTCGGGTTTGGCTCTTCGGGCTTGCACCCGATCTTTATTATTATGATCCATAATTTAGAATATTGAAAAAATATTTAAAAATTAAAAATGTAAAATTAAAAAATAATACCCAATATAATTAAGATTTTTCATATCATTCATAAGCTGATTATAATCAACACTCAGCACTTGTCACCTTCTAATTCAAGTGGCTTTTCTAGGGTGACAGGCCAAGGTTGTAACCTGCATACTTAGCCCCCCCAAAAAAAAAATAAAGAAAAAAATAAATTAAAAATAAAAAAAGAGAACTACACTTGCTCTCTTTTCCTTCTCCTCTCACAGAATTTCCCTTTTTTACATTTTTCATTTGATAATTTTTTGGATAAATTAAAATAAAGCAAAAGTTAGGGTTTTAATCAGCAGCGGGAGCCCTTTTTGCAGATCAGTGCACCAGCGCTAGCGGTCAATGCACCGACGATGGATGATGGCCTGGCTCCCAAGCTCGAAGCCTTAGCGTAGCTCGACGAAGCACCTGCTCCCGATGCCGTGAAATATGCACCGTTGATCATTAGATCACCTTCCGATCTCCAATTCCACGTCCTCCATTCGCTCTCCGGCGCATCCTCATGCTTAGTTACCTGCACCCCCGTCACGCATTCTTACAGCTCCGATTATGATATTCATAAAGCTAATAATTAACATAGAAATGTAAATATATTTTATTAAAGAATTAATTTTTTTATTAATTCAATCTTTAATAATAAAAAAATCTTAATTTATAAATAATAAAATTATCCATGTGATTTTTAAATAAATATTTGTGATTTTTCAGATAAAAAGACAGTTTTTTTTTTATTTGAAATGAGTGAAAATTTTATTAACTTTATCTTTTCTTATTCTTTATGTCAGTATCGTAAAAATTATATCATTTATATTATAATATTTAACTTTATATTTGCATTGTGAAATACTGTAATATTCTGACGATCTGTAAGATAATTTTATTTCAGAAATATTAACATCTGTGTCACTCAACAGTATCATGCTGATCGGACCGACCCATCTAATTACTTTTCAAATGGGAACTTTTTCTTTTGGATAAATGAAGAATTATTTTAATTAATTGATTCATTGTTAGACTCTATGAGAATTACCTCTTTATGAAAGGTATCATCAGGAGCTGCAAATCTATTGCCTTGGCTATTGATCGTAGGGGAAGCACTCCCTCCAATGGCATACATTCCCCAATGGGTGTAGTCATTGTTCACCACATGGAAGTATCCAAGCCTACACCTGCACATTTGTAAAATGTCAACTTTACCCCCCACCATGACCCCACAAAAAAATAACAAAATAAATAAATAAATATATATATATATATATATATATATAATATTATTGCATTAAGCTCCCCAAGATTCAAATATGCCAATCATGTTCTTTGTTTGTAATTACCTTGGCATTCTTTGAACAAGGTCTTCTCCGAAGTGATTAAAAGCAACAGTGACTTGCATGTTCTTGTCTTGTATATAGGAGTCCAGATGGCCCAGGAGCATGACTTTGTCATGGTGGGTGAAGTAGTTGTTTGAAATGGTGATATAACTCGAGCCATGGATCGCATCGATTAGACCATCGTTGCAGTTCGACAGCGAACAATGGTCCACCCAAATGTGGGTCCCTCCGAAGATCGACACGCCGTCGCCGTCCGATATTGTCCTCCAACCGTAGTGCCGTGGGGAGTCCCTCACCATGGCATTCCCACCTTGCTTGCAGTCGTGTATGTGGATGCCATGTATGATGATGTTGCTCACATACTGTACTGTGATGCATGGACCTCCTGCTATGTGCACACTGGCTCCCCTTCCATCGATAGTCTTGAATGAGTTCATGATCAGCTCTTCTTTCAATGTGATCACCATGTCCCGTTCAAAGATGATCCACAACGGTTCATCCTGTATCACGGCATATCTGAGCGTGCCTGGTTTAGGGTTCACGGCATCATCGTCGCCGGGATCAGTCACCACGTAGATCTTTCCATTTCTGCCTCCGATAGCATTCTTTCCGAAACCAATCGCACAATCTGCCAGTTGTTGGCGATTCTGGTCCCAGCTTGGTTCACACCTCCAACAGTCGTCGATGGGGTTACCGGTCCCACATGAGAGGTAGCCCAAATTTCTCTTAGCTATGGAGGCATTGATGCTCCTGTATTATAAAATGAAAGAAAAAACATGTTATTTTAAAAAAATATCTGACCATGATTGCTGAAAAGTCAGTCTTCCTACCCACAGACAATTGGGTTATTCAGAGGCAGCTGAAGCCCTGGAAATGCACTTACCTATGGACCTCTGCTACTACAAGTTCAGGGTCTTCCATTGGAGCTGCTGAAGAGAGAATCGTACGGCCATGGATGGAGAAAAGGAGGAAGAAGATGAGACAGATGAAGTACTGGGTCGCCATTAATGCTGCACTTCTCCCCCTCTGTGTAAAGCGTAGAGAGAGGAGAGAGAGTTTGAGTGGTGAAATGGGAGGGGAGGAGAGGGGGATTATAAAGGGATAAAAGCCGGGAAAGATGGCATGATTAAACTAAACCATCTGCCTTACGTTTGGCTTTCTGATTACTGATTTTACGGGATTTCATCTCAAAGAAAAAAAAAACCAATTATATAATAATAGAATCATACTTTTATAAGTCATACATAATTTGTTTTAATATTTAGTTTGTATATATATAGTAGGAATGGTGGGCCTCTTTCAATGTTATTATTTTTTTCTTTTTTTTTTAAATGTTTCTAGCTATATTTATGGGAAGGAGTTATAAAAATATAGTAAAATAATCTAATAATTCTTAAGTTGATGATCAAGTTTAAGTTTTCGGGTTAAAGATGATGAAACGCACACACATATACGTAAGTAAGTCTTACGAGTATTCCAATGTATATGTGCTCAGACAGGCAATACGAAATCGAGCATATCATATCATTTTATTATATTAATTAATTATTAAAAACTTATATAAATAAATGTCAAATATGTTTGGGTTGATGAATTATCCAGCATGAAAGGTTTTGTATAAATTACAGTGACTTATAAATATATATTGGTACATGAATAAATTTAGATTTCTTGGTCGATTGAAGGAAGATGGGTGAAGTACCGCAAGACTAATAAAATTATATTATGTGAAAATATTATTATTTTTTAATTTAGTTTACTTATAGATACGATAAGAATCGGGTCAACCTAAATTTTATTTGCAGATACATAAAAGGTCCAAATGATAATAGCCTAACAAAAAACGCCACTGAGCCCACGAGGCAAATGGCATAACGATTAAATCAATGAATACGATCCAAACTGCCAAACGTTAAAAGACCATAATAGAATACTAAATGAATTATTTTAGGTGACAATTGTGATGATCCCAATAGTTAAAAGCCAAACGGTTTAACTACTAAATGAATGTAGCTATTACACAAGCACGTAATGTCTCTGACCACCGAAGAGGCACCACGACCACACATTAATTCAAGGATCCTCTAATCAAATGGTGCCTCTCACTATAAATATAATTTCTCCCTCACAAAAAAAAGGATATGGAATCAGACGACAAAAATGAGAAAAGAAGTGAGCCGCTCGATTAGCCAAGTACACAATTTCTAAAACTAGACACCCTACCAACCAAATGTATAAATTCGAGTCATTCCACCAGTCAAGTGCAGCAATCAAACGGAGTATTACCCTCCAAATAAATACTCATTCACATTAATATAACATTCTCGCACTCATTTTCTCGCATTTTTTTCACTTATATAGAAATATTTTTGACTTGAATATCAGAAGATATTTCAATAAGCGAATCTCATATACCTAAATATATAAAAAGATGATCCATTATACTGTTACATACATACAGAATTCATCAATTCTATCTCTTTTCATATTTCTCAAATATATATTAATTTATGATCGAGTTTAGTCTTTTGGATTAAAGACAATTTCTAATACAAACAGATATATATATTTAACTCAGTCTTATAAGTATTCTTTCTACACGTTGTTGCTTGCATGTGTTTGAACAGGACATAAGATGTTGACTCCTTTCTTAACAGTAACTCCATTTGTAATAATATGATAATATATTTTAATAAATAACTAAATATATATTTATATATGAAAAATAAAGATAAATTTGTATAAAATTTCTCTATCTTACATAATTTCTCCCATTTTTTGAAATTTTTTGTTGTTATTACCATGTTAATAGTATTACTTAATTATTTTATTTTTTATATGTAATATGTTAAATTTGAAAATTAATTTTAAAATAAATAAATTTAATACTACGAATCATATAAACTGATCAAATCAAATCAAATCATATACTGATAGTTTAAACATTTTGTCATAACTGATAGATTGGTTTAATTTGGTAAGAATCCAATCAACAATAATTATTGAATTATGAATTATTTTTTAATCTTTATTAAATAGATCGATATATATCTTTATTTTTTAAAAAAATAATATTTATATATTCAATTGTATACTCAATTATATATCCAATTATATCAAATTTGTCAAATTTGTTATATGAAGAGATTCGTGAGAAAAAAAAAAAAATAAAGTAAAATTTATATTTATTTTTAATAATTTTGATATATATAAATATATAAATAATATTAGTTTGTCGGTAATATAACCTTAAGTTTGGACTCAGGGGGGCTGCAACGCACAGCCCCATCTGGCGCCATCCAAAGCCAACGGGAGCCGTTGGATTGAAAAATCTGACGACTCCCATTTTATACTATGAAAAAAAATAGTTTTTAACTTTTTTATTTTTTGATTTTTTTCTGCTTTTGATTATAAAAATAAAAATTTTAATATTTTTATTTTTAAATTTTATAAATTTTTTTTTAAAAAAAGAAAAGTCATCGAATTTCAATCCAACGGCTCCCGTTGACGTTGGATGGGCTGCGCGTTGCAGCCCCCCTCGTTACCCTTAAGTTTTGAATTATTTGCCGTTAGTCCGACGAGGACCGTTGGATGTCACAACAACTCTCCGAAAGCAGATAAAACACGTTACGTTGAAAAACAGTCATTGGAGACGATAAGTCAATTCTAGTAAAATGAAATTGGCAAAATTTCTGAAAAATGTTATTTTTATTTGAGTTTAGTTAATTTTATTTTTCATTTATTTTCAGTCAATTTTATTTTATAATTATAAAATTAAATTAATTACAATAATTAGAATTTTTTTTAAACAGATTGATCAAAATTTGATACCAATTGTCTAATTTTTTGTTGGGTACAGGCCCAAAATAATCTAGCATAGCCCAAAGTTAAAGTAGGGACCAAGTATCAATGATCCAAACAAAAAGAGTACTAAATTAAACAGATCAATTGAATAACAACTTGTACAGGGTATATTAAATGAAATATTTAATTTTGACGAACGATTATTGTTAATTGATGAATAATAATATACTACTAAATAACCCGATTTAGAAATAATCAAAATGGTTCACACATTAATAGTCAGATATTTTCTCATGAATTCAAATGACAATTACACTGTAAAAATAATGCCTTACTGGCGCTGAAAATAAAATACCTTCCAGGACAAGCAGTGATTTCAGGGGTTGACTGATTAGTTAGGAACTCAACTATAAATTCAACTCCTCCTAAACTAAGAGAAAAAATGAAAAACAGAAATCCAAAAAATGACACTCAAGTAATAGTGCATTCAAGCTGGGCCATGTCCTCTTAACTCACACTCGTCCCCATCCTCTTTCAAACTTTTCATTCTTTCCATATATTTCTGTGTCTTTTTGTCTCTTTAAAAAGATCACTGATTTCATCAACAAATGATATATCCAGGAAGCGAGTCTCGTATACGTTTTACCTATTATTTATTTTGTTATAGTGCACATGATTATGATTTATAAGATTGGACCCATTGTCAAGATTGGAATTCGTGTGACAATTGTTATTTAAGATTAATTTTAAAACTAAGCGATAATTTAAATATATCAGTTTTTTTAAAAAAATTTATCATTTTAAATGACTTTAATTATTTGAAAAAATATATGTTATGTAGTTTTATAAAAAAATAATAATTGGTAAAAATGACTTTAGTTACAAATGTTCTCGAGTAATAATTATTTAAAAAAGGAGCTTATAACCGAATACAATTAATAAACATATTAATCAATTAAATAAACCATGGAGCCGTCACCACCACACTACAAAATGGTTGACATCACAAAAATTGCTCTCCTGCCAAATTATTTAAAGCCATTAATTAATTAATCAACTCAGATTTAGGGATTCTATTTCCCTCATTTGAATCATCAAATTAAAAAAAAAATATTTAATAGTTAAAATTTTAATATTAAATCGATAGGTACATCGGAATATGGGGTTTTAATTAGTCAACTGTGTGCAAAACGGCTCTACCGGACGGTCAATTTAAAACGAACAACGGGACGTGAAGCCTAAATCGCAAAAGCGAAAGACAGTCAACGTTAGCGTTGACCGTCTAGACTCCAACAGGCGGCTAACTCGTGTGCAGACGGTCAACTCGAGCGTTGACCAGAATCAGTGTAGCAATAGACAAAAAATAAAAGGCTTTTTACGGGCCTGACCCACTTGAGCCCACGATCTATTAGACGGCCAGCGATAGCTCTCCCAGCATCTTCCACGATCCCAACTGGCTCCCAAAATGGACATTAACAAAATCGGCGTCCTTCTCATAAAGAAGGCACCAGATTTTGCCAATCTCCTACCAATTGGGGCACTCCAACACTAAAATACACAGAATGAAGGTGGGCAATTTGGAAAGCCGCTGACCGTTGCGGAAGAAAACTATCTTGGTCCATTTGACAACTGGCATCAGCTCTGAAAGGCGAGCCAACCAAAAATCACGTAGGGGATTACTCCTTCAATGGATGAAGATCACCCTGTCAACCATAAATAAGCCATAGAATTCTCATTCATGACACGTAAGTTTTTACTCACACAACGCCCACAACGACAATGGAGACAAACTTACAATTATATACTCTCTGCTGACACTCAAAAAATCCAAGGCATACAAACGTATTTCTGACAGCCGTTTACTGCCTCCCCACCATCCAAATTCAAGAAGACGGCGTTGCCTCTCTTTCATCTGGAGATCCACACACTCTTGCACTCTCTCTTTTAATTCTCAATTTTAGTAACCTTATCAAATTTCGAAGGCTGTTTATTGACTTGAGCGTCGGAGTATTTTCGGTGGGACAACTTTCTGCCGACACCGATCTCCTCCTCTGCTTCGTTTTAGTGGTGTGTAGGATCGGCTGACGGAGGCAGAAACTGGAATGACGAATCAAAGTAAATCATTCGAAATTCGGATCCAATGACGCATCATAAATAATATCTTTTAAATAGTTAATCTTATTAAATTTTTTTACTTTTAAATTTAATATTCAATATATATTAATATTATAAAAATTAAAAAAAAAAAATCAATTGTCTTATTGAAAGAAGTAGAATCGTACTTTTCCTTAGTCAACGAGGGACGCTTTGATGCGAGATTCGTACGATATGCATACGATACCGTATGATAGCCCTTAGATCCTCATCTAACATCCATCATTAACCATTTTTATTTTAAAAAATATATTTTTATTTTTTTAATAATAAAAAAATAAAAGACACTGGATGAAAATTTGACGGATAGAACACATGTCACGGCATCCCTGCTTTTCTTTTCCTAGTGAAAAATGGAATAACCATTTCTCACATCAGTCCACTATTAAAAAGTCCAAAAGTAATTGCTTATTAAAAAAAGGTGACCGTTTCCCTTCTTTTCTCTGCCCAATGGGAGTTAAGGGTGGCACAGTAAGTCCAAATTTCTCAAACAATCGCATCGAATTATATTTTATCTATTTATCTATTATTGTATATACTTATCGATGTCGATCAGTAAAATAATTATCACATCATATAAAAATATCTATTTATGATAATTAATAAGAGTAAGAATATTCATATAATTATTTATACATTCAATTATATAAAAATTATTAATTTTACAGAATAAAAATTAAAATAGAATGCAACCTTTACTTACTTTTAAATTTTTTTATATAAATAAATATATAAATAATATTTTTCTATCAGTGATGGCATTAATCGATTAGTTAGTGTAATCATCCTCTTGACACAAGCACATGCATTTGCCCTCAAAATCAAACTGGACATGCTACATGGGCCCACTCTTGGGCCCATTTGGACTCGAGACAAAATGGACATCTCTTTAAACTTCAAATTAGATTATTCTTTAGAAACGTATTTTGGGCCGCAGAGTCCGCCGCAAGTTTCTTAACCCAAAATATACGTTTTTATTTCATTTTTTTTAATTATTATTAAAAAGTATATAATCATTTTACACATAATTAATTAATTAATTAATTAATTAACAGTTTCTTGATAAAATAATTACCACTTTTAAAATAATTAAAAAGTATATAATCATTTTTTATTTCATTTATTATTATTAATTAATTAATTAATTTTTGTGGTATATAGAGTGATGCAGAAGATGAAGCGTGCGTGCTTTTTTACAGGTGTGATCGACGAGGCTGAGGTGGCAGCACCACAGCCAATCAAGTTGCCAGCTGTTGTCGTTAACTAGCCGACAAATGGCACATGATGAGTGGACGAGCGTCATCAGTTTACTTGATTCTCGGGACGACATACGTGAGCCACGTATCCACATGAACGCTCGCTTTGTTTTCTCTCCGATGGACGAATTAGTCAAATCACAACCGTTGATTGAGGATAAATGAGTGACGTTGGATTTGATTATTGAAGCTGATCAATGATTTCATAGTTGCTGAAATATTAGCCACATTTATTTATTTATTAAAATTTATATTAAAATTTTTAACACTATTTGTTTTATTATTATTATTGTTTCTTTTGGGTTGCGGTCATGGTGGCGGTGGCAGTGGTGGTGATAGCAGCAGTGGTGGTGGTGGGAGTAGGAAGAGGAGGAGTTGATGGAGTGGTCGTGTTCGGATATCATCCCGAATTGAATCAAGTTTCAGTCTATAAATTCTAAATACATACAGATAAATAATAATTTTGTCAAATAATTATTGTAATTATTTTTATTGAATCGTGATTGGTGATGTATTTTTATTAATAATTATGATATGCTATGAACATTAAATTATGTAATATTGTTTATAAAATTATATATTAAATAAATGTGAATTTGTGACAGTTGAAAATGAGGCAACGAATAAGGACATTAGAAAAGCGAGTTAGAAAAGCAACATCCATGGCCAATTTCTCTCTCCTGCGGCCCACGACCACGTGTCAATTTCTCTCCGCCAACGGTTTCTCAGAGAAGCACGTGCATGAGATTCCTATTTCACATCACCTCAAAAACGACTTATTACTGTGCCAAAAAATATATAGTATTAGAAAACAATTTTTTAATAATATATATATATATTATTCTAATAAATAAGTATTATATAATTTATGATGCATCATTTAAATCTAAATTATTGTATAAATTAGGGAGCCAATTGTTTTACTTTAATATTTAAATATAACTAGTTCGATTTTTATAATTATGAATCAAAATTTTATACACTATAATAAAATAAATTAAAAGTAAAAGGTGTACGGGGCTCATTTTTCGACATATCTTTCAACACTCAAATTAATAATTTTTTTAATGTATATAAAAATAATTTTTCTATTATCAATAATTGTAGTATTTTTTTTCCTTTCATTCTCCTTCTTTGAAAAAGAGATTTTATTTATAAATAGAGGCACTATTTAGTTGAACAACACCTAAGATCAATGCGTGTTAGTATACCATTTTGGATTAGGGGTGAGATGTATTATTAACAGTGTGTAATAGCTACCTCTATTTAATAATGAGACCACCTGATTTTCAGATATAATATCGTTTCAGTCACTTATTAAGGTCATTAAATGTTTGAATGTTTAGACTTTACCTATTTAATTCAGACGTTCAAGCGCTATTGTTTGATGAGCTTCACGACAGCCTCTATTTGACTGTTTGGCATTTAGACTTCTTCTCCTCTTGAGTATGAGGTTAATCTGTTTTTAACCATACTCATCAATTTGATAATATTTTAATAATAATTAAAAAATATTTTAAAAATACTTTTAACAAAAATATCAGATAAATAGGACAATTAACTTTCATTACGAGATCTTTAAAATATTAAATAAGCTAATTAAAAAAATCAGATATATTTAATATTCTCTTTAATTTGATACAGATATAGCTTATATAATTAAAATTTATTACCTCTAAATTATAATAAATTATCATTATCATCATCATTAATAATAAAATTATTATTATTATTGTTATTATTATTATTATTATAAAGTTATATTTGAAAAAATATGGAAAAATGGAAAAGTCAATATTCTTCCTTAATTCGATGCAAAAAATTGGATTTCATCTCCGTGACTATTGGGTTTCCTGGTCATTATGTTCATCGATATTCACGCATTTGGGAATTTTTTTTCTATTTATTTTCTTATATTTTTCATTTCCTTTTCGTTACATTAAATATTACTATACTTATTAATTCCATAAAGCCTTGAATGTTACGTTAAATATTAATTCCATTGTATTCTTTCTCTTTAAACCCATTTTATTTTGCTTTTACCATTTTTATTTTCTGTTAATAACGGTAATATTTTTGCCCAATTTTTCTCATATAATCGACGCCGTTCAATAAGATATAAAATTTATTATTACTAAATTAAATTATGACCGGTTCAACTTTTACACTGACGTGATCCATCCGTAAAAAAATAACATGTTTAATGGTATGATAAAATGTTAAATCTTTGTTATTTCACTATTTTTGTAGGATTTATTTGATATATGCCCAAAAAATTAGGTTAAAAAGAGGTCCATCTGTCACCATCTGATCTGTGCATTTTTTTAACCGTTAGGTTATTCAGACGTCTTTTTTTTTATCTTTTTATTTTTTCTGTACCTTAATGAATCGGTCGATACCATTTTGTAAAAATATTGAAACCCGGCTCTCAAATCTATCAGTAAATATAAAATATATTGAAGATATTAATTTCTACGATGTAAAGAAGACAGAGTTGTTGGATGCTATAATTGCTCCAACGTAAATGGCCAACGTTTCAGTTTGGCTGCTGGAATTCCTTCACTCACGTTGCATTATCTCATCAGTTGCAATTGAAGCAATAAATGTGGCTCATGTTAATTGTTATGACCCTTTACTGAGTCCCATCATTTTCTTTGGCTTTTCGTTGGTAATGATCAATGAAGGCGATTGATGAAATTGCCTTAGAAATTATGGTAATTGATTTTGTCCCTGGCACCCACTCTCGTTAATACATCATCTAGAAGAGAAAATGAGTGTCCAGAGTTCAAAATCAGGCGAATTCAGATCCAGAAAAACAGAGCAACTAAATGGCAGAAAGTCAGTACGCAATCCTTTATTTCGCTTTCGTAATTATTTATGTCATATAAATTGCTAACAAGAGTAACAAATATACGATTTTCTGTAAAAATAACAGATAATCTAGTCGATCATATTTATTATTAGGATTTTTGTATCGTTTTACATATCTCACAAGTTTGGCCCATGATTGGGGCCTTCAGTTATACTGTGACGTCGGCTTTATATCCTTAAATTATTTCTAAATGAAAGTAATTAAAAAAACATTTAAGTAATAATGTGATCATGTGGTGCCATTGCAAATTCAATCATTGTGCTTAACCTAAACATGCTTAGGGCCTTGATCCCGTGTCTCATCTGCTCAAAAGACATGATTATTAATTATAATTAATTAGCTACTGAGTGGGAGTCTTTAAACCTGTTAGAAAGTGACAAATATAAGGAGAATATATAAAATATAAATGAAAAAAATTGTATATATTTAAAAATATAATATTATATAATATTATAATATATATTATATATATATTTATTATATTTGATATTTTTTTTTCTCAAACTCAAATAAAAAAGGTAAGATAATTATATTAAGATGTGTGACACTTATGTAGTAGCCAGTTTAATCAAAGAAGTTCAGTAGGTCTGTCGATCAAGGCACAGTATTTTGCTTTCATATTTAAGCATATTAAGATATATTATTTTTTTTAATTTGCCATGAAATAATAGATATTTTCAAGAAAAAACTGTATCTAATGGTGGATCGTCGATCGGTGAGAATACCTACCCAGTCTACATAAGAAAAAGCATATAACTTAAGAGATGAATGAGCAGATAATTGAAATCCATAAAATAAGGATCTGTTAAAATATTAAATGATACAGAGCACAATAGTACAGTGAGTAGACCATGATACAAACTTTAACAGACTGATGAGGTAAATGACATAAGTAATATTAAAAGAAATAACAGCTAGATAAATAACCCATCTAATTAGTTAACGATAATTGGCTATATCTGACAGATAAGAATAATCGGATAGAATAAGTTTAATATTTGGTTTTAACGGAGTGGAAAAATTTTGTTATATGTTATGAAAGCATGAATGAGTAAATCAGAAGTGTATTTTGCTTTAAAAATATCCAATATAACTTGTCAGGTGCCTAATCTGACTTGAGCTTTGGGGATAAATTTCTCTTATACTCTTATTTTGATTTATTGTGTATATGGTTTAGGTTGAAATATTTAAAAATCCAATCTAGGGTTTCTCAAGTAGAATTCAGATCTAAATACACATCAGTCATACTTAAAGCACCTTGAAATAATAAAACGTTCATCATTTCATATATATTTGCACGTTTGCTTGTTAATATTTATGAATCGAACAGACATCTAATTACCTAAAATATTTTTCTTAATGAGAATTATCAAAATGAGATGTAAGATCAGGAAAGCTTTATCTCTTAAAAAGATAAAATCTATTTTTTTTTAATTTAAGTCGTTGGTATTTAAACAAATAGTTATAATTTAAATATTTTTTAAATATATAAAAAAATTAGTTAAAATTAATTATTAAATTATAATTATCTTTTTAAAAATAAATAGTTAAGATAATTTTTATCTGATAAAAAGATTGAGCCACCCCAAACCGTTAAGATGCTCATCTCAACTGACAGTGGACTTTTACAAGGATGGTTTAACTTTATAGAATCTCCCATTCGGTGGTGCAACCACCTACTTAGGGGAAATTTGACCGTAATTTGTGCATCAAACTTTATGAGAGTTAAATTATGGATTGGGGGATCCTGCTCCGCGGAGCAGGATGTTTCGCCCCAAAAAAAGGTTTTTTTTTTTTTGGCGTGAAATTTGAAATAAAAAAAAAGAAACAAAAAAAAAACCTATTTATGGGGCGAAATCTTACTCCGCGGAGCAGGATCCCCCGTTCTGTTAAATTATTATTATTTATTATTGAATTAAAATATTACTTTATTAAGTTGGAAAATAATTATTCCTTTAATGAAATAGATGTCATGGAATATTCTGCATTTAATAGGATATAGAGATGAGAAAATTTTTAATTACTTAAATAATTTTTGTTTATTAAAAATTAGACTCATTAAGAAAATAATATGTCTGATAAAATATAACTAAATCTATAAAATTATAATATTTAATTATTTTAATAAATTACTCAAAACTACTAAAATGCCATGTTAATAAAATTTGAGAATAATTTTAAATGATTTACAATTTCTTCATAAACCATTTTAGATATGAAATATTTGGAATGTTGGGGTTCGATCCAGATACATACAATCAAGCATAATGGAATAAAACTTAAACCTTCCGTCAAAAGTCAACCATCAAATATGTGAGTATAAGAAATACAATAATGTAAAACGTTTTTAACATGAAAAATTTTTTTCAACCAAGAAAAAAAATTACGGGATAAATTTTAAATAAATTTACAATAATAATAATAATATTGGTTATAAATAATTCCATTTGAAATTTTTTCACTACAATTCTGAGTAAAAAATGATTAATTACAACCCCTCAACACATCTAACAACCCATATGAAAAAATATAACGAGAAATAAGATCAATCAAATAAAATACGATCTAAAAATCTACTTTATAATAACTTACCCGATCTTAATGAAAAATAAAATTCAAATCAGATCTCAATCGGATATAAAACTACATTCTCTTATCCCCTTTTCTTATCTCTATGTGCATCGCTCGTTGTGTGAGAATTGATTTTAAAATACAGTAAATTCTTGTTAGCGTGATTTTATATAGTGAGCTGCGCTAGAGTGACCGTCAGGCGGGCCTTGGACGTGGGTGCCACTATCTTCGATGCTCGGGTGTGCCTCTAGTGCAAACGCTCCTAGATTTGGCACTCGAGCACGCCTAGATTAGCACTCGAGCATTAGTTACACATGCAAATATCGTAATCACAAGACGAATATTGTACGATCTTTCGATGACTATTCGGTTATCATGAAACTCACAAGAGTGTGATAAAAACCCAACATAAATGGCATACTTTGATTACCACTGGATATCTTTAAATAACGTGACATCTATTTCTTTTTATATAAGTTCATTAATATATACCACAGTATTAAACAATCGCATTAGACCGTATACAACAGTATCGAAAGCTAAATATAGAACCTCAAATCAAATAGCATGCTATGAGAGCTAACCTCTCTTTCTCCGTAAATTATGTTAATAATATTTATACAAGTTATTATATAAATTATTATTATTATTATGCAAGCCGTCTTCCTTTCAAACGCAGTTCCAAGTGATTCTCGTCTCCTCGCAGTCTCACGACTAGACTGGGCCGTCAAGTCCAGTTAATTCATTCGTCCGTCGCCGGGGCCCATAATTGGGCCCAATTCTATCAAGATCTAGGCCCGATTAGATCTTGACTTCGAATAAAATATTATATTTATTTAATAAACTTCAGAATTTATTTTAATATTATTTTCAAAATAAATAATTTAATTTTTTAAATTTACAATAATTGACATTTATTTGCCAAAAAATTGTGATAAATAAATGATATAACCCTTTAAATTCTGGACTACACTGAAAAATAAGATATAAATAAAATAAATATTATATTAGAATACATTGAAAATAAATATAATATTATTTTATGAGAGATTTTATTCCAAATGAAAGTCTTTATTTCATGAAAATAATTTCAATTTTTCGAAAAACAAGAAAAATAAAAAAATTAAAAGAAAAGGCTTGACTTTTCCCTAATTCCCTTCTGCAAGGATGACACCGAAAATAAAAAGAAAATAATAATAATAATATTTTTTTATTTATCTAAACAAAGAATTTTTGGCATATTAATTTTGTTATATATATTCACACTCAAACTAAAATATCTAAATTAAATTATTTATATTATTATTTTAATTTTAATATACCTTATAGCTTATATAATATATCAAATTATCTGTATCGATCATTTATATTAATTAAATAATATTATAAGAGAAGATTAAAAAATATTTAAATATATTTTTTAGATACGCTACTCCGGCGAACGGCAGATGCTGCGTTTGGTTGTTGGAATGAAATAAGGTGGGAATAGAATAGTTATTATGGGCGAAATATAATTGGATGGGAATAGGAGATTGAAAATTATTATTATTATTATATTTGGTTGTTGGAATAAAATTAGTTAGGAATTTGTTTTTAATTTTTAATTTATAATTTAATTATTTTAAAATAATCATTTTAATAAGGTTAAATTTATCGGAATTAATTGACGGCTGTACTTTATTCTTATTAAATTAATTATGAAAATATATCATATAAAATAATCATGATAAAAATATTTATAAATAATATATTTTTATATATATTATATTTACATAAATATACATAATTATATATATATTATGTACATATTATTATGAAATATTATTTAATATATTATATTATTATATTTTTTATCATATAGTCCAACGATATTTTTAAAAAAATTATTTCTTTTTTTTGTTGTATTAGGAATCAAAATTGATCATTTAAATTAATTAAATAATATTTTTAAAAATATTTTAAAAATAGTTAAATATATATTTTTAGCATATTTCTCAGGAGGTAAATTTTATTTATCATATTATCTAACAAAATATTTTTAAAAAATATATTTTTTTCTTATATCATGAAGATGTAAATTAGAGTTGAGATATATGAATAAATGGGAGAAAAAGAATAAAGGGGACCTAAAAAAATTTAGTATTATTGATGATGGATAGAAGTTTTAATTTGGTATATTTAAATTAATATATTTTGTTTATAAAATCTAAATTTTGGACAGTCTAAAAAAATTTAGACGGTCCAGTATGATATATTTTTTAATTTAAATATTTATATGTAAGCATAAATATTTATTAAGATGGATAAATGTGAATTTTTTTAAAAAAGATTAATAATTTAAAATAATTAAATATTTCTAATATAATATAAGTTTTTTTGTGTGATGCATGGCTGCTAGGTTATTATATTAGGAAAAATATTACTTATATTTTCATTGTTGTCTTATTAAATTAAAAATAAATAGTAAAAATAATAAAATAATAATTATTTTGAAGAAAAATATATAGCTGAGAAAGAATAAAAACACATAACAATTTAAAAACGCAAATTTCATGAAAATAAAACAGAAACCTCCAACGCACCCCCACTGTTGGATCTTCAATGATCGGATGGTTGAGATTTAGTTTTATTTTATAAAAATATAAGAAATAATATGTTAAAGAAGTTTTTAAATATTTAAATATCTAATAATATATAAGAAATAAAATTTGCCATTCTGAAATCTCTCAGTGAATTCGATTTACTTAACCGCCATACCGGTTAACATTGTTTGCCAGTAATGTTGACCATCAATCTGGTCAACTATGTTTACTGAAATTTCTTTTCTGAATGAAACAGTACATTCATGCTCCGTCCAAATTTTTTGATCACAAGAACTTTTTCACAGGAGTGATCCCCAACACTATTATAAAATTTGTGGCCATTCCACTAAGATTTGGGGATCTTTTTTTTTTTTTATTAGACCAAAAGTCAATAGCCATAATTTAAAATAAAAAATTATTAAAAGTATTTATGTTTATTATTTTTTAATAATATTAGCGTATATTAAATATTAAACCCAATATATTTAAATTAAGACCATAATTATTATTTAATTAACCGTCTAGATGAGAGAAATATATTCTTACTTCTCCTTTAAAAAGTAGGAAACCCCATTCCCATCTCGCAATTTCCACAATAATATCTCCACAGCTTGCACTTCTCCCCCACACACGTCACAGCCGGCCAACGACGGCGTAGTCCGCCGGAGATGAAGCTCGTGCGAGTGAAACGCCTGGTTGCTCGCAACACCCGTCAGCTGGCTGTAGCCAACTGGGCGCACGAACATGCCGCACAGTTTACGATGATACGCTACTCCGGCGAGGGAGTGGCGGCAGATGCTGCAGTGGTGAAACTGGCGGTGGTACAATTGCCTCTCGGTTGGCTGGGGGAGGTGGTCACCATGGGCGAAGAAGGAGAGGGTGGCGGGGATGGCAGCATACTCATGGAGATTGAAGTGGCATCAGCACACTGGTAGAATTTAGCTCCATGTCCTTAAAAAAATAGATATATTTATCTTTTAATTTTATTTTTTTAATTTTTTGGTTAATAATTATAATTTAATTATTTTAAAATAATCAATTTTAATTAATATTTTAAATAAACACTCCTTTAATTGTATGGCTGTAAGGTTTATTCTTATTAAATAGTAGATATTTATTAATTAGGTAGCAAAAATTACTATATATTTTTAATCATGATAAAAATATTTATAAATAATATAAAACTTATTTATTTATTAGTTTTTATATAAATTTATTATTATTTATAAATAACTAAAATAATAAATTACTATATAAATTAATTTCATGCCCATGGAATAAACTAATTATACAATATAAAAAGTAATTATCTCTTAAAATGCAAAAATATATATAATAAAAAAAATAAATAAATACAACTTTAAAAACTAAATATTATATAAAAACATATTAACATAATAATATATTAGAGCTATAGTTAACACCACTATTAAATCTAATAGGGCAAGGTGGATGACAACTATGCCTTATTAATATAATAATATTTTATATTATTAATAAAAATAAAAATAAAAATAAAGATTTAAAGATAATCATTACATGATATATTAATATAATAATATTTTATTTCTATAATTAACAAATATGTATATTTTTTCAAGGTAAGTTTAATTACACAAAATATGATTTTATTGAGATTTTTTTAAAAATTTTAATATTCATCAAAAATAAAAATAAAAAATAATAATTTAAAGAGGGTCAGATTGCCTTTTTTATCTGTGACTATGACCTACTTAAAAGCTTAATCAAGCATATTATAATTTGATCCCTACCCATTTTTAATATTAATATATTCGATCATATTATTATATAATTTTAGTCCGAATAAATCATATAGATTTAGACCAATATTTGAGCATTTTTTATTTAGAATTAAGTATTTACAAAAAAAAATATATAAAAATACAAATTACACATGTTTATTAACTTATTTTTTAAATAAAATTGCATTTGTCTAAAATTAAAAAATGCATATTTACCAAAAAAAAATAATAACTTGGGAGAGTGTAATTAAGATTCGATTATCTTATTTTAAAAAAATAGGTATATTTATAGTATTATTGTCAATCAATATGTCTATCTTAAAGAGGTATAATTGCGTATTAATGGAGAAGTTATGTTGATTGAAAATTAAATGATCCAACTATTAGATAAGCCCTGAATCTTATGTATATCCGTTGGGCTATTAATTGTTCATTTGATTTGACTGTTTATTTCTAAATTTATATAAATATTTATCAGGATTAATATTCAGATCAGATTTATTAACTAGGCAATCATTCAGTATCTTAATCTTTTGTATTACCTGCAGTCCGGCCATCAAATATTTGCAGTTTAGTTAGATTTTCTTCCATTTTGGGTCTAACAACTCGATTGATTTATATTTCCTTATAGGCTTATGATTTGTGGCCCAATATAACGAGTCGAACCAATCTTATTTTGGACTATACCAATCTTATTTTGTGTAAATTAAACTTTAGGAGTCCAAATGATCACACCTTGTCACAAAAAGGCCTTCTCCTTAGATGAAAATTAGGGTTAAAATCATGGCTAACGTTACCATTTCTTGAGGGAGTTAAATCTTTTATAAAAATAAAATTTAAATACTTTTTAATTTAAATTATATATTTAAAAATAAATAATTATAATTTAAATTTTTTAAAAAATAAAAATATTTTTTTAAAAAAATAATCAAATTACAGTTATTTAATTAAAAATAAATAATTAAACATTAGAGATATATAAACTCCATTTTTATATGAGATATAATCTCCCCATATCGACTAAATTGGCCTTAAGATCAACTACATCTCTTCCTCTTAACGTGGAAGTAGGAAATTGAAGACATCAAGCTTTAAGCATATATCATTCCAACTTAGTTTATGCTCTAGTTCACTAGCAAATGTCATTAACAACTCGGTCTTGCGCATCAAAAGCCGCCGAGTATCTTTGGTTGAAGGTGGCTTCCCTCTTAGGCAACATTTTTGCCTTTTGACATTTTCTTAGGTTGGAATTTGTGGCCGGAGGACATCAACTCAATGAGTTTGATCCTAAATCTATCTCAAAGGAATTTCAACATTTTTGACATACCATAGATTTAGGCGGCAAAGGTTCTAATTTCTGAAATAGCCTTCAAATGAGCGCTTTCTTAACTGCCTTCCTCTAGGAGGATGTCATGAGAGGGGACATCCTTCGATGGTTGATTCGATTATCCATGAGCTCTTGTGTTCACCATGTTGACAAATCTTATAAAGGCTGTTGATTTGTGAATTTTTATGGGTATGATCTGATTCTAGTAGGAATGAGTGAACTAACTATGTTTTTATTAATGGTGCTAATGATGTATACCAAAAATTTAGATTAGAATTTAAATAAATTCATATTGAATTATTAAACTATCTATTAAGATTCTACATATCACAATAGTAAATAAAAGTTTAAAAAATTCAAACTCATTGATTGGTATATTCTCCAACGATTAAGTTAGTAAATTTTTTTTAAAATATGAAACTTGGGATAGATTGTGAGGATGAGAAAGAAATTAAGGGCTTTACTCCGTATTTTGTGAAAAAGTTAGAAGTGTTAGAAGGTTCAGCTCTATCTTTGATTTTTGGCTTCTTTTTTTTTTTTTACACTTTTTAAGAAAAGTAGGTATATTTATAGTCACGTCATTAGTTAATAGTAATTTTCTAAAACTAAAGAACTGATCACAATTTGAGTAATTAAGCCAATTTAAAATTGATTAATTCAACTATCATTATCCGCATTCTGATCATGAGGTAATACGGAGGCATTTTAGTTGGCGAAGATGAAGAGTTGATATTAGTCAGGAAATCCTCACTCAAACTAATTGTAGAGTATATAAACTGCTCGCTTCGTTCAATCACTCGGTTGGGTTAACTGTTCAATTATATTAACGACACTCAAACTAATGATATTGGTCAAGAGATTCTCACTCAAACTAATTGTAAAGTATATAAATTACTTGCTTAGTTCAATCTTCGGTTGGGTTAGCTACTCAATTATATCTTTAATTTTTGGCTTTTTTTTTCACTTTTTAAGAAAAGTAAGTATATTTATAGTCGCGTCACTAGTTGATGGTAATTTTCTAAAACTGAAAAACTTATCACAATTTGAGTAATTAAGTCAATTTAAAACTAATTAATTCAACTATCATTGTCCACATTTTGATCATGAGGAATATGGAGGCGTTTCAGTTGACAACGATGAAGAGTTGATATTAGTCAGGAGATCCTCACTCAAACTAATTGTAGAGTAGATAAACTGCTCATTTAGTTCAATCACTCGATTGAGTTAACTGTTCAATTATATTAACGACACTCAAACTAATGATATTAGTCGGGTGATCCTCACTCAAACTAATTATAGAGAATATAAACATGGAAGGATGAAATAAACATCGAATTGATTTTTCCCCACATTGGCCGGATTGGGGTGACCCGATGCATCATGGGGCGGGCTGAAATTGAATCCCTACTCAAATCTTCACGGTTTTTCTAGAATCATGCAAGCATCGCTCTAAAATAAAAATAAAATATTATATAAAACAAAATATGAATATCGAGCTCATAGTGAAGTGATTAAAATATTTGGTTTCGTATTATACGGCCTGATTTATATCGAACCGTGTCAGATTTTATCAGGTATAGTTGTTCTACTCTTGATGAGCTTCCATTAATGGCGAATAGAGAAAGCAATAATGACTCAAGACTTCATCAAAAGCGAATTAAGTGAATTCAATCTCTTCATTTGAGATCACCTAGTAAGAAGGAATGCCGTTCTGCTAAGAAGGAATACCGACCCAACAAATTCCAGTTAGAAAAATGTTCCGAAGGCAGACTTTTGACACACCTTTGATGCGGTAGCATCCCATTCATCTATTCATACTAACAGACGCCTAAAGTAGCATGTCTAGTAAGGTCAGTATACATGATGTGGAGGGCAGGGCCAATTTGGATATACAGATCTAAGTTTTCCTTCTCCCACATAATGTGTTTGGAAAGTTCTCTTTGAATATCTTTGATAATAAGATATCTCATTCATTCATTTATATTCACAAATCCACCAGAAATAAACAAATCGTAAGCACCGCGTCACCTAGTTTACTCAGGATATCCTCCAAATGTCTACTCTTTTAGTAAAGACGTAAGCAACTTGTTTATTAAGGTCTATCTAATTTGGGTATTCAGATCTAGGCTTTCCTTCTCCAATTTTCTCGACAATGGTAGAAAAATAAAAATAAAATCGGTAATCTAGAAAATTTTTTATTTAAAAAAAAAAAAAGGTTGAGGGTGATAGCTAAACCATATTGGGTCTTTGAGGCAGCAAGAGATTATAGAACTTACTGTGTAAGAAGAAACTCCTACCCTTGCTGTCAACAGCCCTTTTCCATCCACACCAACCGCCGTTCACTATCTTCTTAAGATCATCGCCGCCGGTGTAGTGAGGGTCCAGAATTAGGAATGCACATTCTCCGGTGAGCTCGTTGTAATCGACTCCGAGAAGGGTATATGCAAGAACACCACCGCCTGCATTTCATTTCCATTCCATTAACACTTGGGTTTACTCAAACAAAAACAAGATTTAGAAGTAATTGTACTTTCAGATAATATTATACTAAATTAAACAGGATGACAAAAACAAATTTATATAAGGCTTTATTGTTATTATTATAATAATATACTCTTTTTTTTTCAATTCAAAACCACTTTCAATCGACTCAATACTATTCATCTTCACTTGTCTCTCTAAGTATTGAATCTTGATTATTTACAAATTTCGATAGACTATCCCTAGAGGCACTTAACATTCAAGATTTACATTATTTCTAAATTTAGTATGATATATAACCTCATTTATTGCAATAATTTTAATTATAAAACCATTTTGACAAAAATTATTATCAAATATAAATTTATTATCCTTATCATAGTCTTTATCTACTATTCTAATCGGTTATTTATAGTTTTCATCAATCTCAATTTCATAAAAATTAAATAATTATTATGAGTAATAATATTTTTATAATTATTAAATTAAAGAGAAACAATACTGAAAAAAAAAGCTCTAGGGCACCAAGGTGCTTCCTTTGAGCCTAAACAAAAGGCACGAGCCTTGAAGCCTTGGCATGAGCCGATTGAAATGAGTCTCATTTAGACATGTTGAGATGATAGGATTTGAGCACCAAGCCTAGGGACACCAATGCACATATGAGGCACGCCTTTAACGACATTGTAAAGGAAAAACTAAACAAGATTTCAAGGGAAATTCTGACGCAACAATAGAATTATCGTAATGCGACGTAGTGGTCGGGGGGTTTGAGTTACGAAAAGAACCTCTTGAATAATTGAAGGTAAGACCGTGTACAATAAATCCTAAATTAGACAAATCTAATGTGGGATCTAGTACATGACGGTAACTTCATGCACCAAGCCGCCCCATTATAAATGTTGTATCCCCTTTCTTTTTTTTTTTTTACTCACCTAATAAAAAGAAAAAGGAAAATCATACTCACCAATCATGATGGGTGTTCCTTGGTTCTCAAAATGCAAGGCCAACTCACGACATTTCTCGGGAAGCTCGGCTCCGGATCTTACATTTATTACCTTGCAAGTGACCTGTCAAAGAGGACAATATATTTAGAGTATATCAAAACCTCACAACGCTATCCTTTCAATCTTACTTGTTATTGCCATTTGTTTCGAGTTGACTACAAATCCAATACTAGAAGTAGGAGATAATTAGCCCTCAAAGGAAAAACAGTAAAAACATAGAAATATACAATGCCCAGTTAACAGGTAATATTATTGCATTATGATCTCATGCTTGGAAGACAAGAATGGGGAATTAACAACCATCACAACTATGCACACCACTACTGCAGAATGCCGCCACCCTCTGTCCACTCTTTCAAAAAGAAGTGGCACCACGATCAGCACCACTACTACCCCTTGTGATAGGAAGACAGCAAGAAAAGGAGCTTGGAGCTAAATGGGATGAGAGGGAGATATTAGATGGGAGAAGCAAGAGACAATGGAGGGTTCATGTCAGGTTGCAGCCCTCCGTGTTGATCAGCCTGAAGCAAAGAAGCGCCACACGTGAGCATGGAGAGTTGCTATGGTCATCCTAACGAAGAGGCTCTCATATATACCCAACGACTAAGATTAGAAATTTGGTGGATGAATGGGGAATAAATTAAATAGGCATTTAAATTACTTAATGTAATTTTCCACCATTTATCAACTCAACTTCTAATCCTAACCATTGGGTAAATATGGGATGACCATAGCAAAACTTGTGAGTATGAGATGGCCCACTACAGCAGCTGTTTGTGGTAATGGTGGCTGTAACGATGCTAGTATTACGTGGGTTGTTCTTTACCTTCCCCAAAATGGCTAATTCCTATTACATTTCGTTAATCTCCCCATGTTGGCTACGGAAAGGGGCAACACAGAAAATTTGATTCCCAAATCCCAAAAGGAAGCAATTTGAATCTTGCAATCAGACAAAGACGGAAATGACAAACTGGGACCCCCAAATCCCATTTGCAAAACATTCCTTAATTTTCTCACCAAAGTTCATTTCAAAGAAGTTGCTATACTTACCCCCAAAAGTTTGTCCAGGACAAAGCTTAATTCTATGGCACCAATCCATTCACGAGACCCAATAAAAGAAGGATCTTTATCACCAATATCCACAAGTGCCTCTTGTATCTCCCTGAAGAAAATACATTAAAGAAAAATGAATATAAAACATCAAAGCTACAATCCGTCACAAAATCCAAACTACAAAATTCAAATGCTAGTATGCTTGCTACCTTGACTAGTTTAAAAAAAGAACTTGAGATTGAATGAAACAGAAAATTTCCGGTATGATCAGTACCCTTTATTTACCTATGTGAGGGAACATCAACTGAAGTATAGTGTTGAAGCCTGAACCAGGAAATTATAGTTTGCAAAGAGCGATAAGCACAACCCCAACCCTGGAAGACAAGTAACAGAAATTGCCAAGCCCAAAGTTATAGACAAGAATACCGTAGTAGGATCGGAATCACTTCATTACAACGACTTCTCCAAATAATTTTAACAGTTACTCGATGCAATCATGATGCACGACAAAGATATAAATGTGTAGTAAGAAGCTGTTGACGAATGTGTACAACACCACAATTGAAATAATATGTCATATTATGTGCTGCCTGGGATTAAAAAATTGAGCATATATACAAAAACTTGAGGCGTAACATGAACATGAATTTATCAACACTGCACAAAGTGAACTCAATGACTTATTTCTTGGTTCATCAATATGGGCTACATAATTTATCAACCTCTTCACCCCCACCAAAAACAATGTCCAAAGCAAGTGGGACTTGATATCAGGTCTCCTAATCAAATAGTTTTCAACTAGTTCAACATTTGTTTAGCATCTCCTCGTTCCTTGTTCACTTGATTCAGTTAGAGATCCGAGGCGAAGCCCAATTGAAAGCACTCTTATTTACCAATGGAGTCTGAAAACCTTGAGTAAGTGCTCATTTTAGTTAGCAATCCATATATTATGAGCTTCCGTTGAGATAATATAAATCTTTTGCGATCTCTCTTTTAGCCATTGGAGGTCCGGTTCCACATTGGTCCATTTCAGTCAGCAATTCTCTTTTTCTAGTTGCCCCTCTTCTAGCCAGTGACTTCGCACCCTCTCTGGAAGATCAAGAATCAAAAGCTACTTTATACCAAGCCTATGGCAATCTCACTAAAACTACAAAGTAAGGAAAGAGTACCAGCTGATTCAACTTGAGCAATTCTTGACTAAACCAGAGAAATGACATTTTTTCTAATCTAAGTCAGACTACTAGCGCTTTCTAACCAAACGCCTTGTTGGCTTAGGTTCATTCTCTCCAATTAACATGAATATGTTAGTAAAAACAGCTGATGAAAGAGGCTTTACCAACTGTGTTAACTAGCATATGCCCTCAATGACTTCTCTAAATAAGACCTAATGTAACTTTTAAGAATACAGAATAAAATAAAAAACTTCAAGGAATATTTCAAAGGTAACAGATTGTCCATCCAATGCACTTCCTCTCATAGTTTTAACATTTTGCAGCAGACTTGGTAAAGTTGGCATGTAATTAATCAAAGACTATAAAATGAGGTCGTCTCAATTTAGTAAGAATATAAAGGAGAAGTATTAATTACCGAGTCATCAAAACCTTCCTGAAGGTAGTGATAATACACATAAGAACCTTGAATCAGAGAAACAAGGCCACCAGAAACTGCATAGACATTTAAATATCAGTGGGATGAAATAAACATTAGGAGATTACGTGATAGAGGTGAACGCACTGACCTCCACTGCTAGGAATCCCGGTGTGCACATCTCTAAGCAAAGAACCTGGAATTACCATCGGAAATATTTCCAAAGAGTTAGCCCATGCAGGCAAAACTGCAACAGCAGATTTTTCCATTACTTTTGACATTACCGTTTTTCGAGGACTTAACAGTGTTAATGCCCTTTGAAAAATTTAAAGCATTCACAACTTGCAGTAGAGGGCGATCAGAGGGTAATCCCAGTCGCAGATGTAGTGACCGCCTCAGCTCAACTTCAAAAGAAATTATATTACAGATTATGAACACCACACATCCATAGAAATCTTCTCAACATAAATGTAAATATCGACTGATATGTATTGGTATCGGATCCCTCAAATATTGATATTTTCCAATACTATAACAATATCGTGTATATTTTCCTATCAGCATTATATCGACCAACATAGCACTGTTACTTCACAATTTTTAAAAATTTTCTCTTTCTAATATACCCGATATAAATAGGTATTATTCAATATGTCCGATACTAATATGACCGTGATCAATATTGTTACCTATACCGATATTTTCACCCATGCTTCTCACTGTCAAATATCACACAATAGATCCACAATATTTTTTGCTTTGTGAAAGACCTTTACGCACCTTGCTTTATCTCTGTCTCTCCATTACTACATTCATAAATAACTGTTATTGGAGGCAAAATTCCTGCAGGACTGAAGTGGTAAGGACGTAACTGCATTTGAAAATAATCACGCAAGGAATCACTGTAAGGAATTCATGAAGGATAAAATTTATTTGAGTACAGTATAAATCAAATTACTATTATGACACTCCAAGGTAAGAGAGAGAATTCACAGTGACAAACTAGTAGAGTTCCCTGGCATACAATAAGAGAAAGGGATACTATATTTATTCTAAAATTTAAAAAAATATATAGAAAATTTGGTGAAGATTGATTCATAAGAAAGAAAGACGTTTTAAGAAATGAGGGTTAAAAGGGGACATTTTATCTCTAGATTGCATTAAACAGATAACAATGAGTAACAAGAAAGATATATTATTTAAACAAAACAAAAGAAAAGAAAAGAGAGAAAAATAAGGAAGAATGCCATATGAACAAGGGTGAACGATAATATCAACAAAGCAATAGTTCTGGGATAAAAGAAAGGGGATCCCAACGTAGAAGATTTTTATATCATGGGATTTAAAAAGGTTATATACACGCAGTCTTAACCTTACAATATAAAGATGCTGTTTTTATAATTTAAACCCGTGACTATTATATCACATAAAGAACCTTACCGATGTACCAATACTCACTCTCATAAAACAAAAAGTCATATAACAAAAAAGGAATTGCATCAAGCACAAGAAGTGGATTTGGAGGAGATTTTGCTCAGGATTTGAAATTTTGGTCTAGAAGGCCAATTGCCAGGATTTTCTGACAAAAGTCAAACACAGCAAATGAGACACCATACTAGCAACCTGTCGGAAGTGGAAGGCATGCTAATACAATTGTAAAAGGCAGTCACGTTTAAGAAACACAATAAGAATCATATAACACCTGGACAAGCCAGAACAGTTAATGCAATTTCCTAGGGTGTTATTTTGTAGTAATAAAGGTACTTGATTTTTACATTTTGAAGATGAAATAAAATACTTCATGTGACAAAAGAAATAAATTGTATTTACCCCAAAAATTTTGAAACAGAAAAGAGTAGAGGGAAAAACTATGCATCAAAAATATTAGTGAGAGCCAAGCCATGCCAAGGATTGTTATTTCCCATGTCAATCAACATCTGCAACTTTTAGTTTCACATATAGACTTTGCAAAGCAAACTTCATAATTGTAATGCCCGGTTTTCATTTATTAAATTATGACGTCATTAGTATAAATTTTGGGTTAATTTGTTAAAAATTCTAAATGAAAATTGAAAAGAAGTTTGATTTTGGGAATCAACATCAGCACATGAAAGACGCTTGACTCACTCTCATGCACGTCTGATGCAAAAGCTGCACACCTAATGTTCATTCCTGTGGCACTCATGCGCATTAATGGCTGATTGATGGCACCTGATGCGCATTTATGTCATACTCATGTGTGTTTTGGGCAGATCAAGAGGCACCCGATGTGCGCCTATTTAGCGCTCACCTGAGCCGCACCTGATGCAGCACTCGTGCGCAATTGAGAGGGCGCCTAATGCATGCGTATTTGACGTTCATGCGGCAATTGATTATATAAGGCTTGCATGCACACTGTTTAGCTATTTTGCACGAAATAAGAGAAAAAAGAGAGAGGGAGAAGAGGAGAGGAAGAAGAAGATGAGAGAGAAAGAGAAAGAAGAGAATTTTGAAACTTCATCTTGTCAGATTTGCTAAATCAGAAAGGTAAGACAAGTATTCTAAACCTATTCTTTGATCTATTTTTGGAATCATTCAACTTTGTTCACATTTCTTGTTTGATATACATGCATGTAGACTTTTGCTTCCCCATTTTATATATTGTTAAATGCATGTAATTTTTGCCAAATATTTTAAAATTTTGTTTGGTTTTATCAAAAAATTTAGAGGTTAGTTTTATTTTTTGCTAAATAAGTGCGATGCGTCCCTGGGTAAAGGTTATTGTATGGATTAGGGAACCACGGATCAAATCTTTGAATTGGGTCGATCTGAAGTGGGACCGGTCTCTATAGCCTTGAACCTAGACCCTGCACAATACAATAAACAGACAAGATGTCAGATGATAGACGAGGTTCACTCCCTGATATATCCTCTGACACTCAAGACAGTAATCTTTCTATGAGAAAAAAAACATGGAGGACACAGAATGAGAGTGCTAATGCATGTGCGAGGGGACTGAATGTGATGCGCTTGATGGAAAGCGTCTTTGAGAGAGAAATGTACTCAGAGGGGAGTGCCTTTCTAGTAATTTTCGTGATCTGCCTTTTTTTGTCCCTTTTCCTTCTCTACTATTGTGAAGGGATATTTATAGTGTTGGCAGGTTTCCTGCCTAGTGACAACCGTTCACTAAGTTGTTCGGATGGATAAGGGAATATCAATTGGCCGGTGGTTATGGTAAGTTTCTTCAGTGCGAGGGAAATGGATCGTGGGCTATTCTGACTGGACTGATGAGCTCACCCGTCTGTTTGGGCCACCTGGGAGGACTGGTATACCATTTGGTTCAAAGTCAATTCTTTCTGTTGATGGACTCTCATTTTGAGCAGGGCTGACCGAACCCATCACTACCCCCTATGCCTAGAGGCTTGAATTTCAACCTTCCGATATGTTCACCGAGGGGTCACTGGTTGTCCGAATGCGTGCTTCCAATCCGATGGGCGTCGTATCGCATGCATATGCTGCCAGCAACAATATTAAATGCAGGAGACCTTGAGACCCATGTCATCTCGGAGTTGTGCCAGTCATCATTACTGGCGCCAAGCGACTGGTATGCCGCAGAGCCCATGGGGTGCCGGCATGTTCGCGGTCATCATGAGGCGTGTCCTTTGAATTCCTCTTCACGAAGTCGTTTCAATTCACAGCTCGACACTTATTTAAGCCATTTAATCTTTATTCTTCGCGCGTTTCCTTTACTTTGAAATCTCTTTGCTCCCTTCCCATTTCAAAATCTCCTCGTCTTTTCTGGTTTCATTACTCATGGCATCAAGTGTAAATGACATCCCGTCCATCCTCTCCTCTAGCAATGTCAAGTTCTGCGCACTCGATACAGGGTTTCGAGCTCCATGGTGCACTTATTGCCAGGCATGGGTGCCAGAGCTTGTTTCCCACTGCGAGAATATATCACGGTAAATGAGGTCCATCTAAAAGGGGGTCTCCGCTATCCAATGGCATCAGAACTGCATCAGAACATGGCGGCCTTGGATATTCTGGTTGCAAGGCTACAACCTAATGCCGTCCGCTACCTGGTCTCCTTGTGTGTCTTCACACGCCACCACGGCCTAGAGTTAAACGCTATGGCTGTAAAGGTGATTTTTCGATTTTGTACTTTTCCTAAAGAGAGGAAAATTTTGAGCCTTTTGTTATAAAGTCCACAATTTGCTATTTTCTTTGAGAACCATTGTAAGAAATTAAATCGAACAATATATTCAGGAGTCCTACTATATTTAAACACACTTGAGGACTGTACCTACCCCCACGGATGGCCAAAGAAAGTGGAGTTTAGCCCCATCTATAGGAAGTAATTTGTAGACGATCCACCTACGGGTCTAAATAGTAGTGTTTTGACCAAAAATTATCGAGAGTGTAAATAATCCTTTCTCAAAACTGGTCTTTTAATCATTGGTTTTCAAATTTTAGCATGTTTTGGGTTTTCAAAATTTTTACCTGCATATTATTGGGTATTTTGGAATATTAGGCCTTTCGATATTTGCAAGATTTGGAAACAATGTTCTGATTTGTCCGACTTTGCATAATTGCGCTTTTGAAATCTTTTGGTTAGATTTTCTAGACTTTTGAGCATTTGGATTCATTGTTAATTAAACATTTGGTATTTGGAAATTTGGATAATTTTGTACATTTGGATTATTTGATATTCGCATATGGATTACAAATTTTACGTACAAAATTTTATTTGGATATTTGACATATTTGGGCATTTAACATATTGGATTTTGAGTGCATTTTACTATCATTGGTCCCTTCATTATGTTTTATTAGACATAATTTGTTTATATATACGTACTAATATTTGTTATACTTTGTATTCATAATTTGTCCCATTTTCTAACCCTTTTTGGATTAAAAGACCCTTGGATTTACTTGCAAGACCCGGAACGGAGAAGTTGAAAGACTTTTGTTATTATTTTATAATCTAGATATGTATTTGATTCTTTTGAGGATTATGCTGAGATTTTATTAAGTCAATTTAATTATGATCCGTATTGTTAAGAATTATTTTATCAGTATAGATATTTGTACAAATTTTACATAATTATTAATGGATACTTGGTAGATACTTTTCCTCACGGATAAGTTTCATATGAACAAGCCACTATATCAATTTATTTGGGTGCCGGAGAGGGCAGTTCAGTTTGGACTTGTGTCATTTGTTGAGCGTCATAATTATTATATTGTTTTGGCTTCTGTTTAGGTTTGACCCAGTGATTTGGGTTATTTGGGTTTTGTCTTGTTTAAAAAGGAAAAGAAAAAAATTGCATGCAGATTTATTCAATTATTTATTTAAGTTCCTACTTGGTCTAGAGTCGTGATAATAATCCTTCACAATATCTGGAAACTGATTAGGGACTCTACGTCTCAAGATGGTCAGGTTTTCTTGCCTGACCAATCCAAATTAATTACAGGACCCTTTCTTCAAATATATCCATCTAATATCACCTGATCTTATTTTTTGGCTAAACAATCATCAGTATCCATTATCCTCCTTTGGCACATACTATTGATAATATAAATTAAACATTTGTTGAGCATTCTCTAGGTCAGCTCTTCTATGTCAGAAAAAGTCACACCTCTTTGATTATGCCACTCCACGATTTGTCCTTATATAACACAGTCATATTCTTATGGCTAAAAAGTAGGGCACCATCAACAAGGATAAGACCAGCTCACCAGGAGAAACAAATTATGGAGTACAGAGTCAAAAGGAATGCTATTTTTGTGGCATTAGGAGCATGACTGAGAGACAAAATACGATGTGGACAAATAGATACCATTTTTGCTGATGCAGGTGCGGCAATCCTAGAGAAAAAAAATGCTAAATTTGTATTCTTGATACAGTATTTGTTGGAGTATGTGGGATGCTCATAAATTAAATGCTTGGCGACTCTACAGCAAGAGAGGGGAGGGGAGGGAAAGGGTTTCAGGGATCGAGATTGTTTTTGTTTCTATCTAAAACAAAGAAGACCGAGAATGCCTTTGCCCTTAAGAATCTTGATTTAGATAAATGGAAATATTAATTCTTCAGACCATGCATAAATGATGTCAAACCAAGACTGATCAATATAAGAACAGCCTAGTATCTGGCTCAGCCTTCACCTCTGACCCCCATTTGAAATCTCTGGTCTAGCAGGCATATTTTGTTTTCCTATTATGCTTTTGTCTTAGCATACCTTTCATCAGCCGAGGATTCTTCCCGTGTCCACCAAGCTTAAAGAAACAATTAGGCAACTTTTCATGGATTTACTCGAAGAAATATTCTTTCAAGTGGCTAATTCGGATGAAACCAAAGCTTTGATGGCTTTGCACAGCAAAGGACAGGGGACCGGCTGGGCAAGAATCCTCAACAATATTGAGGCAGCAATAGCCAATCAACTCTGATACATTAGAGAGATAACAAAGTTGGCTGTTCAAACATCTAGTGAATAGTGATGCAAATGTGATACTAGATTTCGCAGATCTTATCCAAACCCAGGAAGAGAGAATCTTTGCCACAATTTGGCTCTCAGCAGCATTTTCAACGCATCACTTTTCTTTTCTTCTTTTGCTGGAGGTTTTTGATTTATTTAGTAAGTACAATAATACACTCTTCTGTTGAATGAACCATCTTACTTCTTTTCTCAGAATGCATTAAATCCAGCAGCTTTACTACTTCAAACAAACTTCTTAGGAAACTGCAGAGTTACAGTTCATCAGCGGCAGAAAATTGCAACAAACTGAAGTGAACTAATTCGACTTTTCCTTAATCCCATAATCCTTTTCATTACCTTAGAAATGATGCAAATATTGGCTAATATGTATAGGATTTAGACCCCCTAATACCGATATTTTTCGATACTATGATAATATCGTAATATATTTCAGTATAAGCCGATACAGCCTATATAGCCAATACATTGGTTGATATAGTGTCAGCCTATGTTTTCAAAAAAATTTTGCATTTGATATATCTGATATCAATATGTATTGTCTAATATATCTGATACTATTATGATCAATACCGATACCAATATTTTCATCCGTGACTATTATTGCTTTTGTGATTAAATTATCTATTAGTACTCTGCAGAATACATTCGCATGGTAGAACATATCAAATAAGTTTCTACCCTGAATCATTGGCTGTAAGATGTGCTAAGAAGGTCATCTTGCCTGAGGAAGCTTCGCTAATAGAGTGGGCAAGACAGCATTCTTCATGGTAGTTAACTGGTCAGCTAATGCAGGGATAATTAGCTTTGAAACTGCGTAAGTCAGTGGAAGATGTTTTGCTGCATAACAAAGAACATCCAGCTTGTAGCCCACAACCAAAAGATGAACCTCTTCCAAAGCTGGCCACACATGGATTTGAGTAAGAACAAGTTCATGGATATTGTAGTAACTGCAAATCAATTTATGAAAACATTACAGATATACCTGGATAATACTCTACTGTAGGTGCAGTAAATTTTGAAGAATTCTCTGATCTGTTAAGCATGACACTCACCTTGATTATGTTTGCATCCTAAGGAAAAGAAAATTTAACAAAATACTTCAGGTGGCCAACAGGAACATCCTAAGAAGCATGGACAGCAGCACGATATTTAGACACAATATGACACCAACATGCTATTTTTTCAGAAATGTGAACACGAGGCGTTAACTAAAATCCTAGTTTATTATTTTTTTCAATTGATAAACAATACTATTTTATACAAAACAATAAAAATGTACATTTCTTATATTCCAATTGATTAACAACACAATTTTATACTAAATTAGTAATAAAAATATATATTTTTTATTTCTTTACCTACAAAAATTCATAAGAAAGTACAAAATTAAATCAATATAAATAAGTTATGCCATAACATCTTCAACATGCTATTATAGTAGAACAATAATAATGATCTAAATTAACAAACTATGACAAAACTTAATACACCAAATTTTTTATATATCAATCAACAACTATATTTTAATTTTATCACTTTACACTTTGTAATTGCCAAAATATACCAAGAATAAGCAAAAAACTCCAAACAAAAAAGTGTCCTGGACGTGTACAAGATGGTCCCAAGCATGTCTAAAATGTATCCGAACATATCAAAGCATGTCGAAATTTAAAAAACAAAAAAATGAACACGTGTCAGGACATGTTAGTGTCTGATGCATCTCAAACACCAACACTCCAACTCTAAGAGTGTGTTTATTAGAAAACAACAGCTGCCATGGAAATAAGAACATAATAGTTATGCTAACAGAATGACAGCTATTGTGGAAATAAACACGCTCTTGTGCAGTACCAGTCAAGAGTGAGAAATGAACTGCAATAAATTCCTGAAGGGACTCATTTTCAATGACTCTCAGATTATATAATATTTACCTTGGTAGAAGTAATTGAAGAGATGCGCTTATTTTCTGAACAAAAGAATGAACAACACAGCAATTTTGCATCTGACTTTTGAACAGAATTATCCAAAAGTTCAACATTAGAAAGATCTGTCAAGAAATCTAATTCTGCACCGCGGATTATAACAGGTCGAGACACTTCTTCCAAGGTATTTTGAACTCTCTCCAAAATCCACATGAGTTGGGGATCTTTGAGCTTAGCAACGAGTTCCTCGTTAGCAAGCGAATATATCTGCTCAGCATCTGAGAATTTCTAGCAGTGCCCTATGAGTTAGAAATTGAAATTTTCATAAAAAGAATTAAGAGCTACACAAGAAAGAATAAATATCAACAATTGGTAATTTGTCAATGCATCCAGAATCAAGAGATCTACCAAACAATACAACTAGAAAGTAACAACTATTCTCTTTTATAAATTTTAACTGTCAAATCATTGAACAAATAGCATGGATAAACTCAACTGGAACACCAAATATCCAATTGCATGCATATTAACTAATTCAGCAATGACACAGCCATAACTCATGTTCAGTGATAAAAAAATTTGCATGACGCTTGCCCTATAGTATATTAGATAAAAGGGTTGATGGATGGCTCATATTGCGCGCATATCCTGTAAGATGGATGAAAAGATTGATGTTTTCTTCCTCCCATAATCTACATCTTCCCAAATACAAAGTTTGAAGCGAGGATGGAACTATTCAACATATACTGAATAAAAGCCAAACTCCTCTCTCATACAAAGTAACAATGTTTCCCATTACTCAGTTATTTGATATATGATTACTCAAGTTAAAACAATGGATTGAAAGAATCCATAAATTTTAACCGAGCATGATGAATGAGATTTCTCACTCCTGCCTTTCACTGTTCCTCCCATATCTCCTCACGAAACATCCTACCATTAAAAATCACAAGCCATATTTTCAAATTCAAAACTTGCTTTTAACACCCCCCCCTCCCCAAAAAAAATCACCATGAAAAACATAATCTTGCTGATTCATTAGTATGTACCATCTCTAATACAAATACACTATCTTGTCGATTCAATGCTAGATTTAACAATCAAAATCACACACCATAGGCCATGTGTTTCATGGAATGCAACAGATGTGAATGAGTTGTGCCAATAGGAGAAAAAAAGAAACGCTAGATATAGTGGTTCGACGGTAGGCTATGGTGTTTTAACATTCTCCACCATATGCATTCCTATTCCTTCATTTTTATACCTACTCACTCATAGGATAAAAAAGGAGAGTTTCTCAGGTTTGATTCCCACTTTTGATTGTTGAGTAATAAATTTCCAAGCAAATATTATCAAAAATATTCTCATTTTTATTGATGTGAGTCAATTTTATTCTTACCTTTAATTTAAGATAATTAAAGTTTAAAATATTCACGTTTTTATGGATGAGAGTCAGTTTTATACTTACCTTTTATTTAAGGTAATTTTACTATGAATTTATAAAGTTGGGTAAGATTTAACAATTGAGCGGATTGTAGGTGTGAAGATGATGGGGCACTCACTCAGAAGATAAACTTGCACTTGAATCGATAAGGATAATTGAAAATATAAGGACAAGAGTTGGTAAATCACTTACCTTTTAAAGGGACTCACATACATTTATTAGTCAACTTATGAATCACTCGACTAAAGTGTAAAGCATTACTCACCAATGCAGACCTTACTACCCTTGAAGGAGATAAACTCACTTAGACTTTGATTGAAACTTATCCTGCCTATGCATAGAGTATTGGGACTCTTTTTATAGAAACAAAACACTAAGGAAGCTGCATAAGAGGATCACTACGGCTGATCCTTGGAAAAAAAGATAATTGAATATCCATTGGGATTATACTGTAGCTGCCACATGCCATCTCTGAAACCTAGGGAGAATTTTATCTATTCTAGGAAATCTTCAGCCGTGCAAATGCCATTAATTACCTTGTTTGGGTGGCCTTCATGGGTCAGGCAAATCATTCAGGTTAGGCTCCTTGGGTTGACTCTTAGGTTGTTGGCCATGACGGCCCATACTGCATCATCTTCCCCCTCTTCAAAAGAACTCATGCTCAGGTTTAGTTTTTGTCAATTGGTCCAAACGGTCTTATCCAGTTGCAGGAGTTCGGATTCATTGATTCACATCTCTGCGTGTCCTGGATTTTCTCTCCATTTGACAAGGTACTGAGTGTAGCTCCCTTGTCTGGTGGTAATAGTCTATGTATCAAGTATTTCCAACTTCAATTCAGTTGGGTAGTCATCTATGTTCTTGCAGTGTGGTGCTTGGCCATATAAAGGGCCTAATAAGTAAAGTTGAAAGTCAGGCTTATTTCCAAGCCATCAAGCAGCTCAATATGGTATGCGTTCGGTCTGATTTTTTTAATGATTTTGCAGGGTAAGATCTTTCTATTCTTTAGTTTGTGATAAGCACTGATGGGCATTGTTCTTAGCTTAGATATGTCATTACTAGGTCCCCTTCAGTGAATTCAACTTGTAGCTGATGCTGATCAACCTTTAGCTTGTGCCAGTGATTGACATCAAGCAGGTTTGTCAAGACCAGAGTGTGTATTTCTTTGACATGAGTGGAGAATTGTTCCATGTCTCCTGGCAATGACCGATTCTTGCTAGAGTAATAAGAAAATTGTGCTTAAGCAAAGACCGCATCCCAGTTGCAAAGATTTCTCCCACAAGGCTTCAAATAGGGTTCCCATTGAATGATTAATAACTTCAGTCTGACCATCCTTTTGAGGATAACAAGTTCTTAAAAATCTAAGTTTCATTCCTTTCAGTCCCCATATCATTATCCAAAAGTGCCCAATGAAATACTGTCTCAGTTAGATGTTATTGTTTCAGAAACCCCATGTAAGCGCTCAATTTCTTAGAAAAAGATCAGCACAACCTAGGAAGTATCAATGGTGCACCTACATGGTAGAAAATGGTCCATTTTAGAAAACCAGTCAGACCAAAACGAAAATGGAATCATACCCGTGTTTAGTTTGTGGCAATCTGAGGGCAAAGTCCATAATGAGGTCTTCTTATTTGTTTAGGTAAAAGAAAATTTAAAAAAAAAAAATCAAAGATGCACCCCACATTTAGGGCTCCCAAAAATAACCGCCGGCACATCAACTGAAGGAAAGGGTTTCCAAGAAAATAAATGCCCAAATTTTCCGAAGAATGCCATTGAGGCTATCCACGTGCACACTCAAGAATAGAATCAAGTCAGCCCTTCCCCACAGCACAAACAACCTTCCCATTCCCTTATAAATTAAAAGTAGTTTCCATTATGTAAGTAGAGTTGAGAAGAGGGAAGAAGATAGAAAGGTTGTAAGCTTCAGCTTTCATGTCAGTATGATGGCCCTTTTGGTGAGCACATCCCAACACTTAGTGAGTCTCCAAGCAAACATTCAGAGCTGATAATCCTCTATCAATGATAAAGTTCCAACACTTGGTGAGTGATTTCCTAAGAGACTATCCAAACGCCAGCATTTTAGTGGTTAAGATATAATTAGTATGCTCAATAATTTTCTGATGCTACACTAACCTAATTTAATCCAATTTGGACCAAAAAATTCAATTGGGAAATTGATCACACTTCTCAAGTAAAATTTGCTTGAAAAAGTGTGACTACGCTGATTTGGTAACAAAGATGTAAATATTTTTCATAAATTTGCCATAATTTCCACAGTTGCAAAAGAAATATACAAAATATCCTACCCCATTTCATATTCCTTCCATCCATTTCTGTGTTTCTGCGTGCCAAACAGGTTATAGATGCAAAATCAATCAATCTTGTTTTTTTTAATCTTTTGTTTTGTTTGTTTTTGCCTTTTCTTTTTTTTTTTTTTTTTTTTGGGGAGCATAGTGGCACTAGCAACAAATTAAGTATCAACACCTAATGCGTTTTTAGATCCGGATTATAGTACGGATTAGAGAGCCAAAAACTATCCGTCGGATCTGAAACAGGTCAGGTCTCCGTATGTTCTTAATTTGAATCCTATACAACACAACAAAGTACGATCATAGGATTGGCAGAACTCATTCCCTGGTATATCCTCTGACGCTAAAATCAGCATTTTTTTTTTGAGAAAAGAAAATGAGAGTATGTAAGTGAAGATACTTGTGAAAATAACTTTATTTGTGGTTTGTGCTTTTCTGAAAATGTCTTAGTAAGAGAAAGTGTGTTCTTTTAGCGTCCTAGAATTTATCTTTTGTTTAGCTAAGCATCAACCCCTTTTTCTATCAAAAATGAAAGTTTTTATAAAAGTTAGGGGTGGTTGATTTTTCTTGTCAACCGCCTAAAAAACCGTCGGATGGATAAGATGCCGCTCAGCTGGCAATTCCAACCAAAGCCCAAGACCGTTGAGTCTAGATAAGAGAGAAAAACCGCTTTGGCCGTTGTCGTCGGTTCCATCCTCTTCCATGGAGCAAACCGCTCGAACACGACCAGCGGGTATATCCACTGATTTAGGCCGCATGGGCCAACTGGGCTTCCATATTTTATGGGCCAAATCCCTGGGTGGATTCTTCTCCTTGGACTGTCAGTAACAATACCCATCACTAGCCTTCCATGCTAGGAGGTTTGAAATTTAGCTTTCTGGTATGGTATCCGAGGGTATTCATTTGTCCGAACCCATGCTCTTAGTCCGAAGGACTTTATTGACTGGCTGGACAAGGACTTTCAATTCGAAGGGTTTCATCAGACAAGGGCTATTAATCCAACAGACTTTATCCGTGCCACCATTAGCAACATTAAATGTGAGCTTCTTCAAGTCCTATGCCGTTCTTGGAAACACACCAGTCATCATCATTGATTTCAGTAATTTGACGTGCTACAGAGCCTATGGAGTGATGACATGTATCATTGTCGTGATGAAGTGCATCTTTTTGAATTTTCATCTCAACGGTGTTGTTTCGACACAAATATCTCAACTATAAATAGCCCTAAATCCTTCATTTCCACATTTCTGAACCCTTCGCTTCTTGCCACTCTTTCAAAATCCTTTTGCCGCCTCCTTATCTCTAAAACCCTTTTCCTTCAATGGCTCTCGGCGTCAACGATATTCAGTTGATTCTCACCTCCACCGACGTCGACTACCTCCGAGCTCAGTATAAGATTCTGAGCTCGTTGGTATACCTCCTGCCTAGAGTCGGTAGTAGAGCCTCTTTTCCACCAGAAGGTTACATCACTGTCTACGAGATTTATTTGAAAAGCAGTCTCCGTTTTCTTATCGCGCTAGAAGTGTATAGAATAATGGCGGCCCTCCACATTCCAATCACCAGACTGTAATCTAATGCAGTCAGGTATTTAGTTTCTTTGTGTATTTTTGCACGTATTCACGGCCTGGAATTGGACACCAAGGCCATGAAAGTTATTCTTCATTTTCATCATAGAACTGATTGGATTTTGGTCTCTCCACGGTTCGATTATGTGGTGAGTGGGGTTAACCCTGACTCAACAAAGAGATGGAAGGACCGGTTCTTCTACTTGGCGACTCCCTCTGAGTGGGAGCTCTACAATGAGTGGGGCCGAGTCTCTCCAATTTTTCATATTGAAATAATGTAATATGAGAAGGTGTCAGCTAAGGCTCTGACAAATCTTCTCAAAGAAAAAGCCAACTCTTTCTATGAGAATAAGAAGAACCGATGACTGCTGGCCGAGTCCCTAGCCCAAGCTAATTGGGAGCCTGTACTGGAGGGGTCAAACGCTCCTCCTACACCATCGGGTCATAAGAAGCAAAAGAGGAAGCAGAGGCCTCTTCGAATAAGTGAGCTGTCGGCCCAACTGCCCGAGCACAAAGAGCCCTTGGACGGGTCCTCCTCTGACGACAAAGCCACCATTGATCAGTTGGTAAGAAGAAAGAGGCCGTCAGTGAGGGCGGACCTAACCTCTACATCTTCCTTGGCCCAAGCCTCTGGGGCCGTTGGACCAGATGAAAGCTCGGGCCTTCGGAGTCGGCTACTGAGGATGGAGCTGCAGACGTTCCGATCCCTGCTCCAATAATTGCTTCATTTGGGGTGTCGACCGTTCTATCATCGCTGTCCGAGGAGCCCCTGCACAATATTCCTACCAACTTTACCGAAGATGCTTCTTGGATCAGCAAGACTCAATCTGGGGAGGCTAAGGAGGTGCCACAAATCGAGTTCCTGGTGGCCAGCATCTTTGAAGTGGTCATCTTGGAGCTTCATGCTAAGATTGCCGAGTTACCTTCCACCGAGCCTCCAACGTCTGAGGTCAGAACTGAAGATGAGGCCAAAGGAAGAGTCAAGTTGGCAGATGTGCCTCTCTTGGAGGTTCCCACGTCCAAGGTCGAGCCGGAAGCAGCTTCTAAGGCCGTAGTCGGAACATCTGGAGGTTTTGGAGGTTCCTACCAGTGATGCTCCTTTAGGAGCTTTTTTCTCTACAAGGTATCCGCTAAATCTTTCCTTAGTTCTTTTATTGCTTTATTCATATCTTCTAACTTATTTTCTTTTTGCAGCTTTAAGAAATGGCCCATCGTCTCGCTTCTACTACCGACCGCCTGACTCACAATTTCGTTGAGAAAGAGAAGTTCTTGGCTTCGGAGGAGCGTATTTCCCGACTTGAATGCGAGCTATCTGATATAAAGCAGAAATACTCCCTCCTTCGAGATCAGAACTTCCAAGTTGAGGGTGAGCTTCGACGTCTATTAGTCTAAATGACATCAAGCCGATGTTGGAGCACAAATATTGGAACGGTATCAGCTTCTGCCAGCACATCATCAAAATAGTGGCCCCTAGTATCCTGATTTCCATACTTCATCCTAAGAACGCCAACGCACGACATAGTTTAGATGTGTTGCACCATCCCAGAGACGATGTGGACTCCTGAGAGCCTTTGCTAGAGACTTCACAGCCTCATCCTCCTCCGAAATAAATATTTGTATTTTTTTATTTTTGCAATTGTACTTGTAACATTTTTTATAATAATAAAATGAAAATTTTCATCATTGTGTCAATGATTCCTTCTCTCTCTCTTGGTTATTTATACTTATATATATATATATACGTGTGTGTGTGTGTGTTGGTTGGACTTTATATACTTAAATGTCGGGCTCTTACGATTACTTAAGCCGTCGTCCACACATGGCCTCTATATATATGTGTGTGTGTGTGTGTTGGTCGGACATTATATACTTAAGTACGTAGGCCGCTGCCCATCGAACTGTTGTCGAATCAGGACCAAGCTCAAGGCGATGTCGGACACAGCAAGATATAAATATAGCTTTTTGCCTTCTTGAAGGGAAGTCAAAAGTGATGGGTTCAAGAGATACTCATTGAACTCTTGGAACACAGTTTCACAGTCGGCCGTTCATTGGAAACCGGCGGCCTTCGTTCCCCTCAAAGTTTTGAAGAAAGATAAATACTTTTCGGCTAACTTAGCTAAGAAGCGGGAGAGCGCTACCAACCTCCCGGTCAACTTCTAGACTTCTTTCATAGTTTGAGGTGAGTTAATGTCTAGGATAGCCTTAATCTTTTCAGGATTCGCTTCAATCTCTTGATGTGAGACGATGAAACTCAAAAATTTTCCCAAGGTCACTCCGAACGTACATTTTGTCAGATTAAGCTTAATTTGGTGTGCTCGGAGGACATTGAACGCCTCATCTAGATCGCAAATATGGTCATCAATCACTCTACTTTTGATTAGCATGTCATCCATATTTCGTCCGATCTGGGCCTCGAACATTTTGTTAACGAGTCACTAGTAGGTGCCACCAGCATTCTTTAATACAAATGATATAACTTTATAACAGTATATCCCTTAATCGGTCATAAACGACGTGTGTTCCTCGTCCTTTGGGTTCATCCGAATCTGATTATAATCTGAATATGCATCCATGAAGCTCAATGTTCATGCGCAAACGTTGAGTCTACAAGCAGATCGATCCCCGATAATGGAAAGTTGTCCTTCAAACATACTTTGTTGACATCGGTGAAATTAACGCACATTCTCCACTTTCCGTTACTCTTCTTGACCATGACCACATTAAACAACCAGTCTGGATATTAAACCTCCCTGATGAATTCAATATCGAACAGTTTCTTTACCTCCTCACGAATGGCAACCAATTTTTCAATCAAATGATTTCTTCGTTTCTGTCGGACAGGTTTGTGACCTAAATCTAGGCCCAACTTATGGACTATTACTCCAATCAGTATCCCTGGCATGTCGCTAGGTGTCTTGGAAAAAACGTCGGAATTCAGTCTGAGAAAACCGATAAGTTAGCTTTGGAGAGGTTCTGGCAGAGAACGTCCTATTTGGACTTACTTCTCTTAATCATTAGGGTCCAAAGGGATTCAGTCTGTAGATTCTCTAGACTGAGCTTGCAACAATGTGGTCTCATCACAAAGTTAAAGTCCTCAATTGGTTGACCGGGGATGTTTGAGTGATTTGCGACAAATAACATGTATGCCCGGTCATCTGGTCACCAAGGACTTCTCTTATGCCGTACAAAGCTGGAAACTTTATCTTCAAATGCAAGATCGAAGTCACTATCCCAAAAGCCATTAAATAGGGACGTCCAAGGATGACATTGTAAATTGAGGGAAGGTCTACTACAAAGAAAGAAAATATCTTGGTGACTGTCCTCGGATAGGTGCCCAGCGTAACTTAAAAGTGGACGACCCCCTGTACCTGTTCATTATCCAATCTGTACAGGAGTCACTTGGTGGTTTTTATCTAACTTCTTTTTAATCACAATTTAAAATAAGTATCGAGAAAAAGTAAATTTTTTGAACTTCCATTATCAATAAGTACTTGTTTAAACTTATAGTCACGTTACCATCCAGAGACGAGTGTAATTACGTGAGTCATATCTTCATTACTAAAACTAATAACGTCATATCTAACTCCTAGCCTTGGCCTTTTTATAGCTGGCGGCCATTCTTGAGCTCTCCAAGTGTCATCTTGCGCTGGCCGTGTTGTAATCATGTTCATGAACCCAACTGCCACTCGATTTCTTAACTACTCGGCCTCATCCCCATCCGCTCTTCCGAAGTCCGTCCGGGTCTTTGCAGAAAACGGGTGAGGTGTCCTTTCGAATCAACTTTTCGATCTCCTTCTGCAATGCCCGACAATCTTCGGTATTGTGACCTCCGCATCGATGGTAGTGACAATACTTTAACTAATCACCTCCATCCGAATTCTTCAATGCCTTCAGCTATTTGAAAAACTTTTCATCCCGAATTTGCATCAGAATGTTGGTGCGAGAGTCGTTCAAATGAGTCAAGTCTAGAGGCCTAAACACCCTTCGAGTTGTCGACTTAAACTTCTGCTACTTCCTTAGTCCTTGGGGACCCATATTGTCCCCGTTCTTCCTCTTTCCTTCTATTGTCCTCTGGCAAAAATGGTCACACGGTCTAGCTGTTTTGCCTCATTGGCCTTTTCGGCCATTATGTAGGCTCAAGCTATGGTCTCAGTCTCTCTGAAAGTTAGCGGGTCCTTGTGGGCCATATGCTTGAAGAAGTTCCCAGGATCCAAAGTGATATGAAAGCGCTCAACTTCACCTCATCGGTGAGCTTGGGTATCTTCTTGGCCTCGGTCGTGAACCTAGCCAAGAATTTCTTCAAACTTTCATTTGGCCCTTGCTTGACCCAAGCCAGATACCATGGTTATTTCTCCTCCCTCCGGCCGGAGGAAAATTGGGACAAAAAGCCATCAGCCAAATCTTGAAATGTCCAGATTGAGTTTGGCTAAAGATGATAGAACTATACTCGGGCGTCCCCTTTGAGAGTTAAGGGAAAGTACAGACACATGACCGTCTCGCTCAAGCCTTAAAAGCTCAGGAGAGTGTAGAAATGGTTTAGATGGTCCATCGAATTAGTGCTTCCATCTTATGAATTCAAGGCTAGCATCTTGAACTTGTGAGGGAGTGGATAGGTTCGGATCTCCATCGTGAATGGAAATATCTACAAGTCAGCAGCTCGTCCTCCGACATCTCCTCTAAAAATATATTGCCATATTTTTTCAACTTTTTCCTCCATTTGAGGAGGAGCTGCCATCCTATTCTCATTAAAGAAGATCCTCAACTCCGAAGGATTTTGCGTGGTCTAAAAGGCTGGGCAGCTCATAACCTTTAAAGGGTGCGCACTATGAGAGGGTCCTGCTTGGTACGAAGGCTCTCTATCGTCACGAGAAAAATGAGGATTTTGCCTCTCAAGGCTGTCCTCGCAGGTCCTGTAACTCAAACGACCCTCCAAGTTCGTTAGGACTATGTTGCTCGACGCAGCCTAAGTCTCGAGGTCTTCATGCCGTCGGCCCTTATCAGTCAAGCACTTCCTTCCCCTCTTCCTTCGCTTGGAAGTTACTGTTTCGGAGGCGGAAGATAGAACCCCCTTCGGCCGTTCATCAAGCCGTGTACAAATGGTATGGATGGCCTTGGAGATGTCATCCATTTTCATCACAAGTGCCTATACACAAACGTCAGAATGATCATCAATCCGACTACCCATAAGAGGGCAGTTGCTACATGAAGTGGCATCTCTGATTGGTGCACTGATTTGTGCTTGTGTGTTCACCATGTTGGTTTTACAGAAGTGCAGTAGTCGGACTTTTTAATTGATTTCCACAGATGGCGCTAATAATACGTCCTCAGATCCGGATTATAATATGGATTAGAGAACCAAGAACTATCCATCGGGTTTAAAGTGGGTCCAGATCTCCGTATGCTCTTAATTTGAATCATGTGCAACACAATAAAGTACAGTCAAAGGATTGACGGAACTCACTCCTCGATATCCTCCAACACTTAAGTCAGTATTTTCATTTGAGGAAAGAAAATAGGGGTATGTAAGTGAATATACTTGTGAAAATAATTTTATTTATGGTTTGCATTTTTTTGAAAGTGTCTTAGTGAGAGAGTGTACACTTTTAGCATCTTAGAATTAATCTTTTGTTTAGCTAAGCATCAACCCCTTTTCTGTTGGAAATAAGGGGTTTTATAGAAATTAGGGAGCAGTTGATTTTTCCTATCAATTTTCTAAGAAACCGTCGCGTGGATAAGATGCCACTTAGCTAGCGGTTTCAATCGACGCCCGAGACCGTTGAGTCCAGATCAAGAGAGGGAAACCACTTCGGCCGTTAGCATCGATTCCATCCTCTTTTATGGAGCAAACCGCTCGGACAAGACCGGTGAGTATATTAACTGATTTAGGCCGTATGGGCTAACAGGGCTTTCGTATTTTATAAGCCGAATACCTGGGCAGATTCTTTTCCTTGAGCATTGGTAACAATACCCATCAACACCATAATTTCCAAGGGAATTGAGCAATCAAAGACGCAAACAGAAACACTCAATAGCCTCCAAGCCTCAACATTAGTCACACATTACGAAGTAAAATGAAAGGACAAAAAGAAAGTTATTAGCACAAATCAAGAACATTACCCGACTTCTTGTTCGCTGGAACATAAACAGGCAACTTGATATCAAGCTCACACAGAAGCAAACATCCTCGCTCCCAAACGTACTTCTCAGGCGCATCTTCGTAGACAACACAGTCAATAGCTTCTAGATTATTCGAATTCCCGAGTTTCGACATAAAAAACCGCGCTTCGCCAACATTTGAATCCATAACTCCACCAATTAAATAAAAAACCCCCAAGTTCTCGACACTTTCTTGAAAATCGCTTAAGCATTTTCTCAATCTACGAGCGGCATCGATTGCTCCGGACGCAATTTGTTCCGGATTACCGTTTTCCCCAACAATCAAAGCTCCACATATATGAAACCCCTTTATTATCAGCGTCCTGAGTTCTTCTGTTCATAAAGAATTATCAGTAACTCAGAGATTGGTAACAGCGATCGTATGTGTGCGCTTGGGAAGAGAGAGTATTTACCTGCTTCTTTGGAGTAGTCTGGAGAGAGATGATCGGACGTCTTGTGGTGGATGCATCGGATGGTTGATACGATGGTGAACGGAGGGAAGAAGGGCGATCCGATGAGCCATTGGAGGATCGCATCATCGTCCTTGGGGGTGAGTAGGAGCTTGCGGCATAAAACCCTAACGCTTGCGCTGCAACTATCGTCCATGGTGGTCAGATGATTCTCTGCTGCACCATCTGTTTCTTTGCCTCAGCAGTCGTGTTTCTTGAAACCGGGTCAAAATCGGGCCCAATTAAACTCGGGTCAGGCCCGAAAAATACATCATATATCTCGAGCTGGACTAAAATGCAATTGGTTAGAATAATATTTTTATTTTTATTTTATTATTAATAAAATATTTATTCTTACATTTAATTACTTTATTATAAAAAATAATTATTTCAAGAACAATAAATATTTCTCTAAATTAATGAGTAAAAATATTTAAATTTTTTAGTATTATTTATTTATTATATCTAATGAATAATTATTCCTAAAAATATTATCATTTTATTGCTAATATTTTTAACATTTATACTATTATTTGAAACCTTATATTATTCATTTCATTATTACTATATATCAAATATTAACAAGTTAATTCTTAACTTATTCATAATTATTTTAAATAAATAACCAAATATAAAAATAATAATTCTCAACTTTATATCCATCATATTTCATTCCCTAAAAATAATTATTCTATTACTACCTTATTCTATTTCAATAACCAAATATATCATTAAAGTATGATGGAAGATGCTATGTCGTTTTGGCTATGTGTTTATAGCGTAATTGCATAATGACTCATGTGAGTCCAACTTTTTCATAGATTTTTGGCCAGATGATTCAATTTTAGCTTTTATAACGTCGACAAATCAATCGATCACTGATAATTTAAGTCTAGTATATAAGAAGCCTGTATCAACTATTAGAAAGTCTGGTTGCAGTCTTTTATCTCGGCTTGTTGAGCGGGATTAGTCAAAGAGAGAGTTTTGGCATTTTATCAAATCTAACAAAAAATAATAAGAAAGAATAATATATTTATCATAAATATAAAATTTAAAATAATATTTATTTTAAAAAAAGAAAAATAATTGGAGTTACATAGGACAAAAAATGGCTTATCTTTATTTATTTTTTTATATATTCCTATATAAATTGTTTATTTATAAAATTAATAATCAATAAATAAAAATAATTTAAATTTATATCAAATATAAATTTATAATAGTAAGAAAAGATGAAGGAAATTTAAAATAGTACTTTGACATAACTGATGAGTTTACTATCTTGGGGAAAGCAACGTGAGAAGGATCTTATGCCAAGCAGCGCAACGATGGAAAGATTACCGGCGGCGAAGCCACCCTGCCAGGAGGGCCGCCTCTGCACCACCGTGAAGGCAGGCTGTCAGCTTCAGCTACCATAGAAAAATGCCTTTCAATGGGCCCTCATTCTGCACAAAGATGAAAGTTTTTGTTGCTGCAATTCTCATTGAGGAAGTTGAATCGTCATATGAAACTGATACGAGCTCCATGGCCGTATCCCGGAATCGACGGCAGAAGATGATATTGAGGGGGAGAGGGGAGTTCTGACAGAGGGGATAGGAGAAGAGAGTCGAGAGAGAGAGAGAGAGAGAGAAATAAGGGGGAAGAGATGAGGAGAGGGAAAAGCAGAGAAAGGGGGCAGGGGTGACGGTGAGAAAGAGGGAATAAGAGTAAATGTTTCTTCCTTTCCCTTAAGCATGAACAGTGTAAATATACCCGTGGCCAATCACAACCCTCACTTCCATGTGCAGCTAATAATAGAAGAAAATAACAGAAGAATATAGTCAGCAACAGCCAAGTCTTTGTGCAGATAAATCCATAATAGAATTAATAAAATATAATCTTTAATTTTAGGAGGCCGGTGGATTTTCCGAGCACTTCACCTTCGGTAGAAGTGAGGCAGTTTTCGATGTTGTATTAAAGAGTCCGTATCATTGTCATCTCCATCAAAATAATCTCATCCTCAATGTTGAATGAGAAGAAAGCATGATGAAGTATTGCCATTGTTAAACTGCCGAATAACCTTGTCCTCCTCCTAATGGTTCTCCTTGCAAACGGGGAAGCAATTTTCCCCTTTGGGTTCTCAGTATCGCACCCAACGCGCCGCTAAAAATTAAGGGCTCACACACCCGTTCATGGTCACCTCTTGTTGCCAGCAAGAACGGTATGTTGCCATCTCCATCAGGAATGTAGGTGTCAAAATCCTTATTCTTTAGCAACCTCACTGTTTCCAAGTTTCCTCATTGTGTTGCACCATACAAGGCACCAAGTTCTCTCGGCATTGCTACTGTAGCCCAATGTTCTTCCGACGCCCTGAGATGGAATCTGCTGCTTCTCTGATTCTGGGCAATTCTCATCCTTCCTCACGAGAGCAACATGGACTTGAGTATTCTATTCGGTCGGCTCCAACTCTTTTGGCCACTAAGAATTCCTGATGCTCTCTAAGAAATAAGAGAGGAATCTCTCTGTTCCAATAAAGCTTCTAGAGCTTGAAGAGGAATGCAAAGAGGAATCAATAACCCGTTCAACAGCTCCTAGTTGTTTAGCCCTATTGAAAATTGCATCAATATCACCATCTTTTGAAGGGTCTTGCACCAGCATTCCACTGCATAAATCCTTGATAAAGATCCTTTGTATATCTTTGGGCATGGCAGTTAATGTACCGGTATGCATTGGCAATATGATCAGCACAAGTAATATTAATAGCGGTCGTCTTGACTTGATGAAAGGGCTCAAGGATAAACATTGCTCTGCTAATGGTATGCAAAAATTGGATAACAGTGATAGCTATGGAACCAACTTTACTAGATTTTATTGCTGCAAGGATGCTGCTGATGGTGGCCATCTTTGGGAAGCAATTCAAGACTAGGCATAGTAAATTATCTACAAATACTGTAGAATAAGTGCCTTGGACATAGTAAATTAGGGACGGGGAAGGGCTTCCATACATGGTTGCAAGGGAACCAATTGTTACAGATGAGTGCCAAGCTATATTAGGACTCTCTTCAGCCAATGGCAAATACTTAAGCCACTTAGTAGGACTGTTGGTTGCTTCTTTTGCCCTTGTGGAGGAGCAGCCCACCAACAAATTTCACAAGTCCCTAGTCGTCCATTTATGTGATAAGATCCGATTGCTCACTAATTTCCTCTCCTCTATCTTTGGCTCAACATTATGGCAAGCCTTGCTATTGATTAGGTTAGGAGAATATGTCCTTCCAATAGTAAACCGAGCTGCTTGCTTATTTGCATATGATTGAGGGAAACTATTACTTAGCTTGCTAGGGCAGGTGAATATCGCACCCTCATTGTTGGGCTCATCAACTACTTTAATTTGAGCGGCCACAGCTTGTACTTGGTCTATTGTGGGAGCCTCACCAAATAGGTCTAGATAAAAAAAGTGACATTGAATTAAGTGCAAGACTCGGTAGCCTAGAGATTCCAGCTCTAAGAAGAGCAATTGCTCTGAAGGATTTCATGCTAGCATAATCATCAAGGTCTTGCTTTCGAAAAATAGATTGTAACTAAGGATTGTCCTGCTCCATTTTTGCTTTTGCTGGTGCTGCAATAGATGAAAGGTCTTTCCCAAAAGTATAATATAATATGAAATGTCTAAAAGTATAATATAATATGAAATTTCCACAACCAAGCTTTTGCACAAAGTAATGTATCAAACACTTTGTTGTGCTTTCCTAATTTTCAAGTAAGAGAGCAGGTTTGACCATTGGAAGGTATTTGGAACTTATTTGAGCTATTAGAAATAAGCATGTAAATAAGCAAAAGAACGACCATGTCAAAATAGCACCAATAAATATTTTAATGAGAATAACAGTTTCTCCCTATGGTGGTGCCAATAAGCGTAGATGAGTTTCAATCCCAAGGCAGTTGTCCGCATCATGATATTGTGATCCAAAAATTAGCAGAAGTCCAATAACAGATTTTTCGTAGTTGGAATTTTTTTTGCAAACTATTTGGTTGATACATCTCTTAATAGAATCTCTATTTAGTCGTTCGTTTGCAAGTAGTTTATCGTGATGCTTTGCGATTTAAAGAGCTTGTGCCAGAAGTCATCATCTGGCAACCGGCTTGCTTCACACCACACATCAGTAAATTGAGGTGAACAAAAAGTACACAAATCAAATTTGTCCCGCAACGAAGGGATTGATTTCTTGTCTAGGAGTCGAATTATGGTGATGAAAACTGTAATTGCAATGTAAAATTGGAACTCTAAATTTGTGGTTCCAGGAGAGCAAAGACTATCTTTCCCAACCATCACACATAAAAACTGTGCATCACAATTAAAGCATAGGCCTCGTTCTCGGTGAGAGGCCATTTCGACAGTGGCAATGTTTTTATCAGCAGTTCAAGGGAATGAATTGTAGCTAAAACTGAAATAAAATTACCAGGGTGTTGGGTAAGTGGTGAGTGGTGCAAACTCGATCGGCTGGTATCCAGTTTATCCTTGACCAATTTTGCCATGTCAAGGGCTTCTTGTGATATGAGCGGTGAGGCATGTGGTATGGTTGGAGCAAGTAGGGATAAATATATCAATGGTGGAAATCAATAACAATGAGGGGGTTAGGAGAACATGAAAATTTATTGATGGAAAGATATGTCGTTCGAGTTGATTTAGGGGTTGAAGGGTTTCAGTGAGGGCTTTCTGGGCTGGTGTTATGGTGGAGGCAGAATTGGTAATGGCGGTTTGGAAAAGATTTTCAGAAATGGAAGCCGTGAATGATGGTGGAATTGAAGACCAAGAGGAATTTGCAGTCGGCAAGGATAGTCAGTTGATATAGTTGGTGTAGGATTGTCGAATTTGTTCTGTGGTAAGAGCAAAAATAGCTATTTGAGGTACAGATGGTGGTACGGAACCAGCGATGGAAGAGATTGCAAGTAGGGGAAAGTGACGATGGGAAGCAATTGTAGAAGAAGCTGTAGAAGGTGAACAGTTCACTAACTTGTTAGAGTTGTGCTCGATTCTGTGGAGCGATTGGCTGAGTTTAGTTATGGATAACTGGAGTTGTGTTGTGCTGGACGTCATGGTGGACGAGCTTGTGATAAGTCGGTCGGTAGCCCGTTGCAAGTCTTTCATCGCGTTGGCAAGCTCGGTGATGGACGCTTCGATTGCGTCGAGTGCTCGTTCTTCGATCAGCACCTCCTTTACTTTTATCTCAATGAGAGCACCATTTGATACGAACTCTATGATCGTATCGTGGTAATCGACAGCGAGAAGGTGATATTGAGGGGAAGAGGGGAGTTCTGGCAGAGTCAAGAGAGAGTGAGAGAGAGAGAAATAAGGGGGAAGAGATGAGGGAGAGGGAAAAGAAGAGAAAGGGGCAGGGGTGACGGTGAAAGAGAGGGAATAAGAGTAAATGTTTCTTTCTTTCCCTTAAACATAAACAGTGATGGGTAAATATACCCGTGGCTAATCACAACCCTCACTTCTATGTGTAGCTATTAATAGAAGAATATAATCAGCAATAGCCAACCTCTATGCAAAGAAATCTATAACAAAAGTAACAAAATATAATCTCTAATTTTAGGTGGCCAGTGGATTTTTCGGGCACTTTGTTTTCGGTAGAAGTGAGGTAGTTTTCGGTGTTGTATTGAAAAGTTCATATCAAAAACTCGATAATTTCAATCGACGATATTGCAGAACAAACTGGGCACATGTATGCAGTTGATATTTTGTACCACATCACACTAATCATTTCATTTTTAATTCCGCAGGAATCCTTATTGTTAAATTGTGGGTCATTCTTTTATGAATTTTATATCCATTTTTTAATATACTGTTTGATGACATGCACAATGACTCACGTGTTGAACTGATTGGGAAAAAGTTATTGAATGGTGTGTAATATGCTTCTAATTCACTCATGTACGCTGATTCATATTAAGGGTGCTCGAGGGGTACCTGAGAGGCACATATGTATGCATATGCCATACTGGGGCCGCAGGAGGAGTGTCTGAAAGGCACATGAGTGGGATTTGTCCTGATTGTTCAGCACTTGATTTGCTTTTGAGGGGTGTTCATATGTCGATTATATAGTGAGCATGTGTGCAATGTGCACCTGATGGACACTTAAATATTGTTTCTAATATACAAGCTCTAACATGAATTTTGTGGCTACACTTTGTGATTTTTTGAGATTGGAGTGCTGGCATAGCAAAAAAAGAGGAGAAAAAATAAAAAGTAAATAAAGAAGAGGAATATTTGCTCGTCCGATTAAGTTCCGAATCAAATTTTATTTTTTACAAATATTGGGCACGTTATTTTTAAATTAAGGAGGGCATTTTAGCTGTTATATTTCTTATCTTTTATCTTGTACTATTTATTATTCGGGTTTATTTATTATAAGGAACAATACTTTATATTGATTAGAGTTTATATAATCAAATATATTGTATAGTGATATTTTAAATGTATAGTCTTGTAATTTTTTTTCTTATTTAAAAAGAGGATTTTTTATGTAAAAGATTATATTCTTTATTATTTGTGATTATTATTAATTTATTATATATTTTCGATTATTTTCACTCGATTTAAACAAAGGATCAAAAACCCAACACTTAATGCCAAAACCTGCACCCTAAACCATCACCCATTATCGATTGATGTTGCTTCAGGCTACCTTATCAGTCATTGAATGGTTTATTTTGACGATTGTGAACAACACTGACTAGTTTTCAACGTCCCAAAACATGATATCTGTCATTGACCGGTAGCATTGCTGACCCCATCACTAAATTGGAATGTGAGCATTAAAGTTAATCGACAATGAATTTGAATATTTTATTAATCGTGAAATATCATCATCTTCTAAAAAATGCTACCACAATTAATAATAGTAGAAGTTTGATGTCTTTGACGGATTTATATGATACTTCTATTTTTTATATACATTAAATATTGAAAAATATTTTAATGAGAAATTACTTCATTTAAAAAAATTATATGAAAAATGTGAAAAATATTTCAAAGAAGATGTTTTTGATTAAAAAAATATTCCTCATTTGATAAACATTTTTTGACAAATAAAGTTTTAATTATTTACTTAGAATTTAATAAAATTCAGAATATATATATAATTGATTAGTTAATAAATATAATTTTTCTCATAAAAAATATGAGTGATAATTACATGAAAATTTTAGGTGATCAAAGAAAAAAACATGAAATTGGCTGAACGTCGTTGCGTTCCTGAGAAATGTATAAACGGTGCGTTTCAATCGACCCATGAAAGAAACCAAAGACGTTTTTGAAAAACACAAACCAACTAAAGAAATCTGTGCTGGAGTGAGAGAGGAAGGGGAGTCGGAGACCTCCGACCCGAAAGAATTACGAGGATGAAGAGATTTTTTCAAGCAATAGAGAAGGATGGCTCTTCGAAGAAGCTCTTACTCTCGTCGAACGAAGTTCGCGAGGAGCAGAATGATAGTGTAGAGGGCGAAAGGAAAGATCCCTTGAAGTTCTTGACATGGAATGCGAATAGCTTACTTCTTCGTGTCAAAAACAACTGGCCTGAGTTCTCTATGTTCGTGGCAACCATTGATCCTGATATCATCTCAATACAGGTGAACTTTCTTCATTTTCTCGCTATTTGGCTCAATTTTTCGGATTTTTTTTTGTTTGTTATGAGTATTTGATGAAATTGACAAAATTTTGGGTAATGAATAGTGGATATCCAATTATCCGGTCTACTGAGTTATTTTATCTTGTAGATGGTTGAGTTTTTGGGTCATTCTTTTTTGCATTGTTGTAATAAAGTAATAGTGGGATTTTTTCTTCGCGGGTGTTTGATGAAATTGATAAAATATTGCCTAATGATGAATTGGTATCTCATTTCTGACTTCCTAGAGGCATTTAAGCACGAGGGTAGTTGATTTTGTTGGGTCATTTGGTTTGCATTGTTGATTTTCATAAGGAGAAAACAGTTTCTGCATGATAGTTAGAAGTGTTTCTATTAAGTATTAGTACGTGCTGAGCCAAGTGAAAGGTGTTGCATTTGCTGAAAAACTTGCACCCTTCCTTATGAAATTATCTTATAAAAGGAGCTTCAATAATTATGTCCTAGACAGAGAAAATTGAAGGGGATTCATTTATGGAGTCTGCACCAAATATATCCTGATAAGGTTTCATGGTTCCGCTACCATTTTCTGCCATGAAGCATAACCTTTGTGAACTTCATTGGCGAAACTCACTGGAGAAATATGACCGGCAGAAATTGAAGATATGAGATATAAAGCCAAATTGAGATGAATAGAACTGTCATCTTGAATGATAGTTGCATGAACCAGGTCAAACTGTATTTGAATATTGAGATTGGAAAGTGGTCGCATTATATTAGATTATGCAATTTTACTGATTCATTTTCCTGTAAATCTTCAAAACTTGCTTTTATATATTAGGAACCGATTCTAGGCTAATTTTTTTTCCTAAGTACAAGGACAAGAGGTTATCTAATAGAACATCTATGGTAGGAAGTTAGGATGCCTGCTGCTGGCTCCAAGGATGCCCCAAAAAATCGGGGAGAGTTGAAAGATGATACAACAGCATCGCATGCAGAAAAGCAGGTAAAATTATTTATTTTTTTCTTTCATATTCATAGTTGATCATTTACATATGAAGCAAAGCTTGTCCACTTAAGTGAAAATTTCGTTCTTTCTGATACAACAAGATTGCCAACTTAATGATCGATCTAATTGTTGTTAATGTTTGTGGACCTTATAAAGTACTTGATTTGATTAATCACTTGTGTTTCTTCTTAAGCCCATGAACTTCTGTGTTTGCTTCTGAGATGCTTAACATACTTTAGACATCAATAGATTGTGCTAAAATGCTTTCCCTGACAGAAGATGACAATTTTGTGGAAGTATTTCACTGGTCTACAGTTGATGTCTCATGAAGGCTTCTTTTTGTTGGGGGGAGGGGGTTGAGGTCCTAATCTGGTCTAGTTTTATTGGGTCTCTTGAGTTAGACAGTCACCTCTATTGTGTTTGCTGATTCTTACTAGATGGGGCCTTTGCAACCTGATTACAGTATTTTACTAATTTTCTCTCTCTCTCTTTCTATCTCTCCCTCTCTCCAAATATTTCTCTGAAGATATTGTATTAAATTGAGTGGGATGATGAAAATGAATTCATATAGCTGATCCTTGTGACTTAAGATTTCGTTGTTGCCATTACTGTTACTAATTCTAGTTGTTTGGAGAGAGATGTGCATACTAAGCCAGCCTGCATGTCTATACTTTTCTTAAAAAATAAAAAAAATAAAACAAAGAACATCCATCTCCTAAATATCTCTGGCACTGTGTGCTTATATCTCAGTGTCTGGGTGTATGCATGTGAAGCATGTAACTAAGTGGAAAAAAATTGCTGTTTATAAAGACAACTTTCTGTTTATTTTTCATCAAAATATTGATTCTCATATGATCTTTTGTATATTTAGTGGTGTTGAATAGTTTTAATCTTGTGTTTTGAGCTCCAAACCATTACACATGCTGATGCCGTTGATTGTTCTTGGTCAACCATATTGTCCAGACATTGATGCGCGCCCTCTCGAGTCCTCCATTCGGATCTTATCAAGTTTGGTGGTCTCTGTCGGATTCTAAGTATGCTGGGACTGCGTTGCTGGTAAAGAAATGTTTCCAGCCTAAGAAGATTTCTTTCTCTCTCGATCAAACAGGTGTTTTGATGCAAGTTGTTGTCCACTTATAATATCGAAGTTTCATTATTCTGTCGATTCTTTTTGTGAAACATGACAATTAGGAAGTTTCTTTCTCCATTGCTTGTTTCTTGTTTCTTGTGCACAATTAAATAGAGCAAGTGATTGTTCTATTGTTGATTAGGCATTTGATATGTTTTTAGTCACCGGTATTAGCATTTTTCAGCCCATAGCAAAAGGGTAAAAGGGTACACTGAGTATTTCTTCGAGGGCACAGAAAAATCATAATTTGTGTTTGTTCTTAACATCATGTTATACTTGTTGATAACCTATATGTAGGTGGATGCCAAATGTACAATGAGGTAAAATGCAACTGTTTATTTTCAAAAGGATAATACAATATAACATGAATGAATACACCTGTTGAAAAACATGACAATATAACATAAAAATAGCATTGAGAAATATAACATTAACAGATAATTTGGTTGTGATATTATTAATTGTGTTTTGTAAGGGGCATCTCCCTGAAAGACATCTTGAAAACTGGATTTATACTATGATATAACATTTTTACATGCTATGATTGCATAAGATAAATTTGTTATTCGTCCTTCAGATGACAGGATCTTGGTAGAAAAAAGGTTATCGAGAAAGGAAATTATGCATTCTAGAATTTTCATTGTTTGGAAGAAGTTTCTTTGTAGGATTCTCATTATTATGGTGTCAAATATATATTATAAGTGTCTTTTGTTAGATTTGATTGGGCATGGTAAAAAATTTTGCTCTTCCTCCCAAGGCAATAATATGTGAAAAGAGGAATGCATATTATTTTCCTTACTACCTCCAAATGTCAATTTCCAATTGTGGATTTTGTGAAGAAAAACTATAAGGAACTATAAAAGGACATGAAATAGAGAAACATTTTTGGTTTTCGAACATGGATGCAAATATCGGTATCGGTATTATTTATATTCAACAATACATATCAGTGTCGAATATATTGAAAGGAAAAAAAATTTCTGAAAATCGTAAGTTGGTAAAGTTATATCAGCCAATATATTAGCCCAATATCAACCTATCAACTATATTGGCTATTATGAAAACATATCGCTATATTGTCGAAGCGTCGGAAAATATTAGTATCGGGGGTCCGATATTTATACATATTGGCCGAAATTTGCATTTGTGTTTCTGAATTATTAATTTACATATCTTGAATCTTTTGTAGAAGCGACATAGACTATTCCTTTGTTAGCTTTTTTTGTGAACGTCATGGTAAATTGATTCATGTACTTTGTCTTTATTGTAGCTAGGAAGCATTAGCTAGATTGGGGACCCCGATACTGATACATATTGACTGATATTTACATCATTATTTCTAAATTATTAATTTACATATCTTGAATTCTTTATAGAAGTGACACACTATACCTTTGCCAGTTTTTTTGTGAATTTCATGGGAAACTGATTCATGCACTTTGTCTTTTTTGTAGCTAAGAAGCATGAGCCAGATGGCCGTGTTATATTGGCTGAATTTGAGTCATTAACGTTCTTGAATACATATGTGCCAAACAATGGTTGGAAAGAGGAGGAATCTTCGTTTGCAAGGAGAAGAAAATGGGATAAAAGAATGTTAGAATTTGTTGTGTTGTCCTCAGATAAGCCACTTATTTGGTGTGGGGATTTGAATGTAAGGTAATTGTTTTCTGTTTATCTGCATCTGCTTATATGCTTAATATGCTGATTTAGCTGTCAACTTCTGATGTATTTTCATTTTTCTGATACATCTGATAATTGTTTGCCTTAAAAAAATAACTTGAAATTTGCAAGGATGGAAAGAAGTTAAACAATATATAGAGAAAGGCTCTTTTAAAGAGTTTCCCTATTTGATGAACGCCTCTCTATGTAATTGCTTCTGAAGAAAAGTTGTTCTTGCAAGATGAATATTTGTTTTAATACCAAATAAGTGGTAGATAGAGTTCAATAAACAGTTTTGGTGCAAAATTGAAGTTTTGCTATATAGAGGGAGTATACGTGAGTTTAGGGCTTATGGTTTAAGATTTAGGATAGGTCCAGCCTACTTTATCTGAGTGATAAGCCATAGAAGTCTCACAAGAAGCAATCGAGGTGGCAAGTAAAGTACGTACGCACCTAAGATATGACCCGCCTATATCTAGCCAGTTAACCAAAAGTGTCTCCATACAGCGTGAGGCTGCCCTCAAAGCACCTAGAGTGTGGGTTTACGACAATCTCCCCCACTTGATCCTATGATGCATTTGTCAATGTGTCTATCATCACTTTTCTACATCCCATGCAATGCCAACCTAGACACCCCTATGTCCATAACACCTATTACAGCAATGCATCATGCTCACCTGATGACAAACAAAGTTCTCCGACCTTGACGCCACTACTCCAACACACCATGCCCACCATTCAGATCACTTCACACACCATTACTCATCACCACTTTCATGTTATGAAGCGCTTTCCCAAGGATCCCTCAGTATGTACTTTTACTACAACATTGACCGAGTATGTCTTTGATATCACTTGTCATAGAATGAGTGCTTTGCCCCATGCAGTGCCCACACCCCCGAGGCTAGGCTGGGGCCAGCCTACTCTATCTTGGTGACAATCCATGGAAATCCCACAAGAAACAATCTAGGTGGCCAATAAAGTTCGTACTTACACTGAAAAAGTGTTCTGTCAACATCCAACCAGATAACTGGGAGTATCCCCATATGGCAAAGACTGTCCACTGACCACTAGGATTGCTAGCCCGTGGCTAGGAGCTCGTTTCTTTTTTTCCTTGTATGCTAATCACTTTTAGTGGGGTGCAGCTCAACGAATTTGATAACCATAGAAATTTGAGAGGTGGACTAGTTGATAGTTAACATGTGCCTTTCATTTAGTGGCTGTTTTTAATTGAAGTGATTCAGATGACCTATTCAAAATTCCCAATAATAGAATTTGCTATTTCTAGGTTATGAAAATTAATGATCTAAGTTATTCTTGCTTCTCTGAATGAAGGATTTTGCAATTCATTTGCTTAACACTAAACATCTTGCCATTGACTTGCTTTAATATTTTCGATTTATGTAAGTGAACTTTACTTGGCATTTACATTCCCCTGAACTGCTCTTTGCAGCCATGAAGATATTGACGTAAGTCATCCAGAATTCTTCAGTGCTGCAAAGCTCAATGGCTACCTTCCTCCTAACAAAGAGGTCCCCTTACTCTTGAAAAGCTTGTGCTCACATAGTTTTGTCCTTATAATATCTGCATTTATGTTCAATGAATTTGCTGATTAAAATGAAATGGAGTAATGGAAGGTTAAAACTATGGAGACTATTGGCTCTCTTTTTCTTTCCCTGCAGGATCGCGGGCAGCCTGGGTTTACCATATCCGAAAGGAAGCGGTTTGGTGCCGTATTGAGAGAGTAAGATAATCTTCTAACACTTCATGCTCCATTGATTTTGCAAGTTTAACAAGAAGTGCTTATGAAGATGTCCTCCTAGAAATTATCATTCTTGTCATAATTAGAACAATTTTTTCGCTAATATGGTAATATATTACGATTTTGTTACGCTATTAGAAATATTGATATTTGAGGGCTGGATACTGATATCTTTATCTACCAGTATTTCATTCCATGTTATGATGACATTGATTAGCCAATGAGCTATAGCTCTATTGGCATTTGACTTCCTTATCAAAACTTAGGCCAAATATTCTAGTTGCAAATCACCAAAGTTACTACCAATTTCCTTGAAGCTATTACCATTATTGAAGTTAGCTTGCTTTTTTTGTGGTTGGGGTTTTGAAAATATTATTAGAATGCATGGATGAAAATATTGGTATTAGTCACGGCTATATCGGCCTTGGACTTATCAATGCAAAACTTGGGGGCAACTATCAATCATATCTTGCCGATATGGTGACATATCCCAATTTTGTTGCGGTATTGGGGTCCCCGATACCAATATGTATCGGCTAGTATTTCATTTTATGGTGGGATGGCATTATTCTATGACAATGTACTATTGCTCTATTGGCATTTGACTTCCTTGCCAAAGCTTAGGCAAAGATTGAAGTTGCAAGTTGCTGAAGCTTTGACTGTTTATCTATGGAAGGATTGCATTCAGTTCTATCAGAAACTAAGTGGAAGTAGAGAGAAATAATACAGGAACATATGATTTGTAGAGCATGTGATACTCTTTGTTCATTGTGTAGTATTTCGGGCATCTTGAATATACTGAATTGGAATCTGTAGAAGAAATTCTCAGCTTCTCAGTCTGAGTTACTTATAAATGTGGTACTTATACTTGCTAATTTGAAGGTATGTAATAAATCCATGATTTGATTCACCACATGAAAGTTCTAAAGATCAAGATTTTTAAGTATGCACTTACCCTGTATTAAAATCTCTCACTTTTTTACTTACTATTATCATATTTCGCAACACATTTAGGTTCAATATAGAATTATGTCTGAATGATGCATTTTTGTTGAAATAAATGGCTTCTAGTCATGGATGAAAATATCATTATCATTATCGGTCGTGACCGTATTAGGCTATGCATATTGATATTCAACATATGGGATGCAAAACAATTTTTGGAAAAAAATTAGCTGCAGGGGATATGTGCCAATATTTTAATATCGGTCGTTGTTTTGCCAATACCACAATATATTGTGATTTTGTCACGACATTGGAGGATATGCCCTGATACCGATATATATCAATCTATATTTTTCATATTGGGCAATATTTCATCCCATGGTTCTCATCTTTCATCTCATTATGGGTTGTGTAATCTGAATTAGCTGGTAAAATCCTGAATATGCTTCTTTGAAGTAATAGACAGGAAATGTATATGACTTGACTAATCACACTGATTATTCCAAGTTTTCTTTTCTTCGGTAGAGGAAAATTGATAGATGCATACAGATATCTTCACAAGGAGAAGGACATGGACTGCGGCTTCTCGTGGTCTGGAAACCCCGTTGGAAAGTAAGAAACTGGTTCAGTAAATTGACCCATTTTTGGTTTTGGTGTCTTCTTCTGAACTGTCATGTCAATAATGAATTATGTTACAGGTATCGAGGGAAAAGAATGAGAATAGATTATTTCCTAGTTTCAGAAAAGCTCAAGGACAGGATAATCTCATGTGAGATGCACGGACGAGGGATTGAATTAGAAGGTATATTTTTTTCAACTTCGATGAGATTTAGTTAGAATGATACTTAAAGTGGTTCGAATATTTAAAATGTATGCCTAGTGAAGCAAATGTGAATAAAGGGATGTTAGTTGTGGTTGGAAAAAAGAAAAAAAGAGGTAGACTTTAGAAAACTTAGAGTGGTGCGATAAAAATTGATTTGAAATTACTTTTACTCTCAAATGATCTTACCCTAAATCGAAAAAAATGATGAAAATAGATTCATCTAGCTGATCCCACTTAGTGGGTTAAAGGCTCTGTTGTTGTTCTTCATTTCATCGTAAAAGTAAGAAAAGGAAGTATTCCTTCTAATAACATATGGTGTTATTTTTTTTCATTTCCAAAATTACTCATTATTATCTACATGTTTTCTTTAAAGGAAAGAAAACCCGTGTCAAATTTCAATACTTCTCTTTGAGGATCTTTCCTATTTATGCTCCGGCAGACCTGCTAAATCCTTCCATCTCTACTCTTTGCCTTCTTTTTCTATAAGACAATAGAAAAGCAAAGAGATTAAATATCAAGTTGCTCACGGCTTGGGTTAATGACAACAATCTTGTGATTTTTCATATGATCCAAACACGAGAAGTATTTTCTTTGAGTTTTTTTTTAAATATAACTTTTTCAAACCAAACAAATCCTAAGATAATTGTTTACAAATTGTGATACTCTAAATACATTAGAGTTAGCATAATTGTGGTTAGGGATTTGAAGGACACAGCTAGTATGAAGCGAAATGTAAATTTAATTACAACTATTAGGATGATACTGTGAGAGGGGGAAAAATCTAAAATCCATTAGTCCATAGACAACACCAATGGGGCTTGGGAAATATTTGAACAAAGGGATGATTCTACATATCAACCGAGGGATTTGATTTTTATAGGCAAAGATCTAAATGATTATCTTCAATGGGTTGAAAATGGATATACAAGCGTGCGTGGAGGCTATTGTTATGGTTATTGAGAAAGAAAAGGAAGGAAAAGATGTTTTTGAGTTTGTTGTGCCTCAGGATCTTGTAAGAGCATTCAAATTGGTCTGTCTAATTGAGTGTTTATATTTAAATATTGACACTTAAACTAAAAAAGATGTCACATTAGATCGTCTAAATTCTTTTGGGTTTAAATTTTTTTAGGGTGTCTAAAATTTAGACTTTATGAGTATAATGGCTCAATTTGGATACTTTGAATTCCTGCATCTATCCATGGTGCTGTCATTTTTTCTCTCTCATCTTTTATTTTCTCCTCCCGCTTACGTCTTCTCTCTGATTGACATCCTCCTCGTGCCAAAAAAGAGTTTTTTAAAAATGTTTTATAAAAAAAAAAAAAACTTTGGATGATAAAACAAATGGAATTGACCGCCGAGGGGCAGGTGAATAAATAAATTCAGCTATTTTTAAAATCTCACAAAAGTATTATTTAATTAGTATAAATGATCTAATGTGTTACAAATATGTAATGGATGTCTAAATTTATAATATTACTATGGACAGTTTACTTTAGACCTTTTAAAGAGACCGTTCAATATGAGTGCTCCAATGACTAACATAGTTTTTTAAAAAGAGGGTTAGTATCTGATCATGTATGGAGTGGCTCATCAAACACTTTTAATAGTGAGATCACTACGGGCTTTAAGAAGAGGAGAAGATCACTCATAAATGCATCTATTTTCTTATATACGATATAATCATTTTTGTTGGAAGGACGGTAGGATAATTTCTAGGGAAAATGCATGACTACACAACACTCTGCTGTCTTTAGGCATACCACTAATTGATGAAAGTGAAAGATGATAAAGTACAATCAACAAGGAAAGTTTAGTAGTTCTATAAGGAGGTCGAGGAGAAAGTCTGCGACTAAACTCCGAAAAGAAAACTTTCGCTATCAATTCTTTCCAACAGCTTCAGTAATAGCTTCTCTTTTCTTTAACCTGGAGCTGGCATTCCTAAAGCAGTTAACTAGTTGTGGGAACGGAAGAGAATGCGCTTTTATCTCCCCTTCTTTGCTAAACTGTTTTTTCGTCCATTCCTTTCCATTATATATCAGTCGGGAACTTCTACCCGTCATTTGTCTGAAAGCTAGAGGAATTGTCTCAAGCTAAATAATGAGAATTTGAAGGGAAAAAAAAATATTTGTGAAAAATAGTTGCCAAATGAAAAATATTTTCCATTAAAAGTAGCTTACTAGAAAATATTTTTCACTGTTTTTATGGAACATATTTCCAATTTCCTTATATTTTTTTTGACATTTGGCGTGTACAGGCATATTTAAGTTATCACACAAATCAATCTTCAGTTAATGATATTTTATTGTCAAGAAAATAACTTTGATCATCGCCGATTGGCAGTGGGTATGATATTTTTTATTGATGTTATGTTCGGTGTCATCACCGGTTGCTGACTGATGGGGGGTCAGAGACGACAAGGGTCGGTGTATTTGTTGGCTAGCGGCCGGAAGTAGATGTCAGAGGCATTGTTGTGGGTGTCATTGGTTAGTGATGACATAATCTTGGGGCGATCTATTTTTCTAAATAGATGAAGACTTTTAGTTTGGCTCTTGTACATTTGGCTTCATATGTAGCAATAGAAATTAGACATTGCTCTCTTTATGAATTCCTTCAATCTCTCTCTGTGTCCCTCAACTGCACCTAGCCCATCAGAAATAAATAAAATTAAATTAGATAAAAAAAAATAAAAAGGAAGCAGAAGAAAGAAAATTCATGAGAATACATATAAATTCATTTTTTTTTATTCACTCAATCTAGTAATGTAATATTTTTCGAGAATACAATTACTTTTAAATCATATTTTATCATATCATCCCATGTTTTCTTTTTAAATCTGACCACAATTAACTCATATTTTCTTTTATGTGATTTCTGTGGCCGATATTTCAAGTGTCTAAATCACATTAAACGTCATTCATCATCTTGTCTTCTGCAAGTGTCATTTTTGAAACATTTTCATATGTTATCGTTCATTATCTTATCTTTTACTATCACTCCACTTATATATTTTAACATTTTTATTTCTATAACACCTAAAGTTTATGCATATTTTTACAACAATTTGATCCATAAAATATTATGAGTCTAATAGTCATTTGAAATAGCATCATTTGAATACCCCCTGGCCTCAAATGCATCTCATGTTTTACCTGTTCTTCTCTCATTTTTCAGGATTCTATGGAAGTGACCATTGCCCGGTTTCCCTTGAGCTTTCACCGACTCAAACCAATTCGAGCAAGAGCGAGAATTCCCGATGATATTCTAATAGTGTATTATTGACTGCTTATTCAGAAGCCTACAAATTACCCCGACCAAATTATTTTTGTTGGCAATCTCTGTTTTTTGGTAATGATAGAAACCTGGTCTCTATTTCATGAGCCTGTGCCTAATTCCAGCTGCACAACCTATTATATATCAGGTAAGTCCAAACACGACTGCAGGAATTGAATTCGTGACCTGCATTGCCAATTGTCACTTGTTGGGATCGTGATTTTTTGATTGAGCCAGTGAATGATCCTTCAATGCCGATGCTTAATTTCTTTGTTATTGTTTTAACACGATAAATTGGCTTGTCTATAAGTTTAGATGCACAAACGGGTTTAATTTAGTTTGCTTCGATTGTACTCAACATAACTCATTTATGCATAAAGATACCAAGCCTAGGCACGAGTTTAGACCGACTCAGCACCGAGATCGAGTGAGTTAAGACAATTGGCTCACTTGGAACTCATTTATGAATATAGAATAAATAAGTCAAGCCTGAATATGTCCCTACAAGCAGCTCTGTGCGTAAGTTGTTTTGCTTCATTAGTGGCAGTTCAGTAGTAAATTTGTGCAGAAGATAAATATCATGAAAGTCTATTTTATTGTTCATCATGTATTATTTTTTATTGATCTAATTAAATATGACTTTAAAATTTGGCAATTATTTTTAATTTTTTTTTGCTTTTCCTTTGTTTATACTATGTGTATATTATCATACAACTTAAAATGTAGCCAATTCACCTATTTTTTTATTATATATAAAATGAGATTAGTATTCAAATGGAAATTGAGAAAAATAAAAAATTCAGAACAAATATTACAAAATCAAAGTTATTATTTTTTTCCCATATAATTATCCATCATCCTAAGTATAGTTTTCTTTGGCTATGCGTGGTAACAAGCATGCCCTACTGTCAAAATTGAGTTGCACTGTTTATAAGTACATGCTAACCCTTTTACCAACTCTACTTGATAGAAGATGATAGAAGGCCAATTATTGTTGTGTTGTACAAGACCCTCTAATTCATCATTGATTTAGAGTTAGAAAATAATGCTAATTTTAAATCAAAAAATAAAATAAATTTGGGTTTTGAGATCAAGGACACTTGATTGTTATAGAAGTAGTATCATAAAAAGTCGTAAAGAAATATCTTATTTTATTTGAAGAATTTAACTAGTTAATTGTCTTGTGAAAAGTATAAAAATATTAGCTAGACAGGTGGGTAGGATCTAGTAGGGAGGATGAATATTTTACAATCATGTCAAGGATGGCGATGTGATAGACCAGATAGTTCAAAGATTGCTGAATTTGAAGCTGACTATTATGAATTCAAGGGTCGCTTTAATAGCCTATGATCAATTTAAGAATGAATGGGTGTTGGAGTTTTGGGTGATCTGGACCCACCAAGGCGGAGAAGGATAAGGTCAAGTTTGTCACTTATAGGTTTGACGAAAATGCAAACTCTTAGTGGGCCATGGAGAAAATGACATTTGGACTAGAGAACGGGCAAGTTATATGGAATGTGTTTTTAGAAGCGTTTTTGGATAAGTGATTTCCTATAAGTCTGAAGAAACAGAAAAAGAAAAAGAATGAATTTGCCCGATTACAATAAGAAAATAGAATTGTGGTGCAGTATGACCTAAAATTCACAAAATTAGCTCACTATGTTCCGCATATTGTTATGGATGAGACGATAATCGTATGGAAGTTTTTGTAAGATTGAATGATACTATTTAAAAATAATTTGTGATTTTAAGATTAAGGATATGTTGAGAAGTTCTTGATCAGGCATTATTATAAGAAAAAGTGTTGGATAGAGAAATTTTTTCTGAACAATGTAAGCTAAAGAGGCCAACGTTTGGGATAAGAGTATGTTTACATTGTGAAACGTTGTATGGAGGAATGCCTTACTATAAGTAAATGAGAGTTTGCTTCAATTGTGACCAATCCAACCATATGATTAAATTTTGTCATTTCCATTGAAACAAATGATACTATTTAGAAGATATTAGATAAAATTCATTTGATATGAGATTGGCTTAAAGTTGTTTAGAGCTGATAGAAAAATTATGTGGACTGTAAAAAGTCCAAATTAAGCTTTGAAGTCAAATATCATGTATTTTTGAAGGTTTTTCCATCAAAAGGAGTTTCTCAATTTGGGACAAAAGGAAAAATGAAGCCAATGACCATTGAACTGTTCGAATTCTTAGAGAGGATTAGAAAAGTAGCTTATTAATTAGTTTTGCTCCCAATTTTAGAAGATGTCCACAATATCTTTCATGTATCAAGTATTCTGAACTAAAATCATTCCATTGGTTAAGATTTTATGGAGAAACCAATCATTTGAAGAGACATATGGGAGAGAGAATAAAATCCGAAAGAAATATCTACATTTATTCTTTTATTAAGGTATGTGAATTTCAGTGATTAAATTTTTATAAGTAGAGGATAAATATAAGGTACAAATCTTTAAAAAAAATGATTTGGTTTTAATTTAATTGATAATTTTTTAAAAAAATTAATTGTACATTCGGGTGAAAAATTAAGTATCAGACAAATGTGAGCTAGGTCAAGTGATACTCGACTTGCGCTTAACTCACATATGAGCATGTCATAGATAAAATACTCGCATCTAATGTGTGTCCAGTGGCACACATGTATATTTGAATAAAAATATTGGCGCCTAATATACATCTGATTGGCACTTGTATACCATATGAAATTAGCTTATGTATTTAAGTTGCGTCTGACCGATGCACATACATCAATTTTTAATAAATAGGTCATTTGGTTGATTTCAGCTCATTTTTGCTGGACTTTTAAAAGAAGAGAAAAAAAGATCGAAAAAGAAAGAGAAAGAATGAGAAGGTAAATTTGAAAAAAATCAAGCAATCATTTGATAAATTTAAATGAAGGCAAGCATATTTAAATTATTTTTTTTCTTTATTGTTGATCTTTTTTAAATTATTTAAATATTTTTTATTTTAATACTCATATATTATTTTCGTATATAAACTGACTATACTTTATACATATGTGATTTGATTCCCATTTTACGAAATTTGTTATGTTCATATCTTAAATTCATACGGATCATATTTAAATACTGAAATTTATGTATGAATGTTTGTACATGTTATTAAATTTTACACTTGTACTTCTACTTGCTAAAACTCTTTACATATTTGTTCTTATATATTTTCTATTTGAAAGAAAATAAAAAAAATTGAATAAATTCTATTAAGTTCCTAAAATTTCTGCATAAATGATTTTATATGTTACATTTTACTCCATTATTTTTATATGTCATAACTTTTACTCCATTGTTTCTATATGTTACATATTTAAAGAAAAATTGATAAAAATTTTACTTTAATTTTGATAAAAGTAATTAGTTTTTTTAGCATAAGAAAATATGTATATTTGTATTTCGTGTAGAGATTTTTTATTTGATTCAAGTAAAGACTATTGTAGAGAATTGATAAAATATATTCGAATATAATCTAATATATTATTTATAAATCAAATGTCATACTTAAAATTTACGGGGCAAAAAAGAATATTTGACCTCGACTATAGAAAATAATATATATTCGATCCACCCACAGGTCGTGTATAGTGGTGTATGATCTTTAATTTTATGAAAATAATTATAATCAGAATTTTAATATTTGTATCTATTAGTGACATCATTATCGATCTTTGGTTTATTATATTTTAATAATAATTTTGTATATTTCGTATTTTATTATGTATTATCTAATTTTCACATGTTATATATTTTTGGCATGATTTCTATATTTATACAAATTTTGGCATATTCAACTATTGTATATATTTTCTGCATCCTTTATTGAAAAATTGACATTATTAGAATTTTAGCATTTTGATCATAATACTATCTTTAACATGTTTTATTCGTTATATTTGTATAGAAAAATTATATATATATATATATTATACTTATTTTCATTCATATTTACTAACATTTCATATTATTGGATGCGTTGCTACCGCATTAGGTAGCCTGTTGGCCAGTGGTTCAGGTCCCATTTCAGCTGATACTGCCTCGAGTGACCTGGACCGATGGAACGCTTGGCTGGATGATATTTTCTACGATGCAATGGGTGGTGGGTCGAGCACGTCAAGCCCCCATTGCAAGTGTTGCCATAACTTTTACAGGGTCTGCTGCCATGCAACAGGTTGACAAGAGGCGTTACAGTGGGATCAGCCTGCTGACCAGTTTGTCTTACTCGGGGGGATTGTTGAGGCTGGGGACTACCCATGAACAAGGGAACGGCCGCTCCAGCTGGCGTCTCATATTTGTAGCCTTTACTCTCTGAAAGTTCGGGTTCGCCTCATCAACTCTATAGGGTTCGAGGCCACGCCTCCTGGCGACATTTGGAGGAGCGTGGATCATGCCACTTTGGGCCTTCACCTACGCTTCATGGCTTGGCTTGCCTTTTGGCCACCGCTATGTCTTCTTGCTCATGACCGCTTAGGCCTCAAGGTTGTTAGGTCACCAGATCTTCTATAGGTGTTTGTCAACTTTGTTGGTTTAGGAGTCGGAGGGCAGAGCCCTCAACGCAACGTCTTCGGTTGGACACGTGAGGTCCGAAAGTTGGAGGGGAAGCCCCCAGCGTGGCGTCTTTGGATTGGCCCTGCTATGTCCATAGGCTATGCTCTTCGCTTTAGCGAGACAACTCGCGAATGTAGGATTGGACAATGGCTTGTCCATTGATTCTGCCTGGGACATCTTTTGGTTCGTGGAGGTTATCGGCAGTCTTGGGAGTGATAAGACGTTGCCGCTTTAGACTTTGGCCTGGCTCTCTAGGACCGGATCAATTATTTCTCTGAAAGTGGGCCCCGTCGCTCAGATCCTCTCAAATACCGAGGTCGTCGGGCTGATGAGATAGATACTGGAGGCCACCTGGGTCCTAAAGTTATTGGGTTAATTAATCCTCTGAAGATGCTGACTTTCTCGAATCGCTTGAAAGCTGATCGGCGAAGCACCTAGTGTTACATGTTTGATGGGTGCAGACGGTCTGGGGGACAATAGGTCCGAGCACTCGGCTAGACAACAAATTCTTGCATACTCGAGATCGATTGTCCATCTGCATGACTACCTGGCTGGGGGTCATTGCCATGGGTGATTTTACCTCGGACCGATGCAATAGCTTATACTTGGGATGTTGATCTTCTTCATCCATCCTAGAGTTAGAAGACGGAGTCCTCAATATTGCATCTTCAAATGAGTGCAAATGGTTAGGAAGAGGGTGCTCTACTAAGCGCCAAGCGCCCGTACATTTGGCGTCGGTCATCTATTGGCATGGCTACCTGATAAGGGGTCGTCGCCATGGAAGGTGATAAATTCAACCGACGTACTACCTTGAGCACGAGTATTAACCGTGTTTGTTTTGCTATTGTAAGGTGGAAAGACTTTTTAATCGTTCCTATAGACGGTGCCAATGATGCGTTCCTAATTCTCTGATTATGGTACGGATTAAAGAGTCTTCCATTTTTTCACTGCGAGTCGAATTGGAGCGGATCCGGTCTCCGTCGCTATTAATCTAGAACTTGCACACCACAAATTACAAACAGGAGGTTAGAGGACGGTAAAAATTATTCCCACTATATATCTACCGATACTCAAATTATAAACTTTCTCAGAGAATAAAAAAAATGTTAGGGGGATGCGATGAATGCATATATGCATATAGCAGTAGAGCATTTGGTGCGCCGGCTGATAGCAACTTAGAGGTGTGCCCGGCAGAGGGGGAACTTAGAGGTGCCCCCGACAGATAGCGGCTTAAACGTGCGCCCGCGGAGGGTGTCTTAGAAGTGCGCCCAACAGATGAGCAGTTTAGAGATGTGCCCGCAGAGGGAGGCTTAACGGTGCGCTCGGTAGAGGGGCGGTTTAGAAGTGCGCTTGCGAAAGGCGGCTTAGAGGTGCGCCCGACAGAGGGCGGCTTTGAGGTGCGCCCGCGAAGGGCAGTTTAGAAGTGCGCCCGTGGAAGGTGACTTTGAGAACAAGGACTAAGTTGTATTAGTAAGTCAATATTCTAGTCACCTGAGTAGATGGTTGACTCTTGGACAGCGAGTTTCTGACTCTAGCATGGAGGGATCGTGGTTCCAGGACGGAGGGCTCCTAGGATAGAGGGCTTCTGGCTCCGAGACGGAGGGCTCCTGGGACAAAAAGCTCCTAGGATGGAGGCTTCTAGCTCCGGGATGGAGTGCACTTAGGACAACGGGCTTCTGGGACGAAGTGCTCTTGGCTTCGGGACGGAGGACTTCTGTCTCCAAGACGAAGGGTTGAGGGCTTCCGAGAGGAAGGAGGGCTAATAGACCCCTAGTGGCAGATGGCTGCTGGCCTCCAGACGAGAAGGGGGCTGAGAGCCTCCTGACAGCAAAAGGCTGTTGGCCTTTGGACGGGCGAAGGGTTGAAAGCCTCCTAACGGCGGATAGCTGCTGGCCTCCAGACGAGAGGAGGGCTAAATGCCTCATGGTAGGAAGAGGGCGAGTGGCCTCCTGGCCGCCATCATGCTCTCATTGGAGATTAGTTAGCAACGACTACACCCTTCTCAGAGTCATCTAAGCCTCGTAGAGCTTTTGGAGCTTCTTCGAGTTTATCCTTCAAAGTTTGAAGGTACTTGCTTTTATAATGGGATTTGCATATGCACTATTCATCTAGAAGTAATATGTGACTCTTTATTTTAAAAGAATTATATTGGATTGTGGGCCTGCCATGGGATCTGGCCTTTTAGGCCCATGGTTGCTAGACCAATCATGTCTAAACTAACCCAATCTTAATTATGAGTAAACACGATTATAATTGTGAATTTAAATAATTAGATCAAATTTAATGATCATAAATTTTTATTTAAATTTAATTATATTTAATGTGAATATGTTTTTATTGAGGTCTTGATAAAGGCAAATCAACATACGCAAATTGGACTTTGGAGGGCTGCCGTTTGTTACGGAATCTAATGATCATGAAAATCCCAAGCTTTTTGTCAATTTGTTATCCACTTTCCACCAGAATTAAATATAATATTTTTTATTTAAATTTTAAAATGTTATTTATTATTAAAGCTAAAATCTTAAAATGCCAGCAGTTATTCTAATTAAAATTTATATTATCAAAAAATAATTAATATCTGAGGGAATGAAGAATTGTTTATTCTCATAAAAGAGTAACTATTGCTGGCTGGGCGTGCGTTGGTTGTGGCTAGTGTGGCGGTGACAACGGCGGCGGTGGTGACAACAGTGGTGACCGATGCGGTGGAGGTGGGGGTCATTGCTCTGAGGGGTTTGAAAATCATTTGTTAAACTAAAAAAATGAAATATAAGGCTTTAAAACGTATTATAATGTCATTTATTTTAGAATATTATTCGCTACTTACAACTAAAAACGGATTTATATAAATCTTTTTAATAATATAATAAAATCTTATTTGACTATATATTTTACTGTGAAATTGAACCGATAACCTTTAATAAAAATAACAAATTCTTATTTATTATTTTTTATAGTAAATAATTAACAAGAATAATCTGATATTTGTAAATTTTTCTTCCTTGCGTCTCAGATTGTCTATTGAAATTGACATCAATATATATTTACAGATAATATTATACGTGCAAGCGTATGTCTAATTCATTCAACAAGGGGTTGAAAGTTCGTTTGAATGAAATGACAGTTGGTAGTTAAATTAGTTATAAAACTGCCAAAAATGACCTTTAAATGCTACATTGTCACATCTGAGATCTCGATCCCGTCATTAATAATTATTGACATTAATCAATATTTAATTATCAATTTAATTAATCGAAGATGTGAATTTTACGTCGACGTTATGACCGACCAAATAAATTAATATAACTTAAACATAAGACTCGAAATGCCAAGTCCTCACGTGGCTTCGACACCGACCAAAGCGTGATGTCGAACTATATATAAGGAGTTATGTCTAATCCATACAAAAATTAGAATACTTAATCAACCATAATAAAATTCATAATCCAACTGCATCATTTATACTACAGTATAATAATAAAAGTCATACAAAACCAAAATTGTCTGAATATCATAAACACTGAACTACTGTTTGAAATCTAAATATAACATTGAAAATTTCATAAATTCTAATCTAATTTCTTTGTTTAACTTTTCTTTCAATTCAAATCATTTTACAGGTGTATGAATTTTTTGTTTGAAAGGGTTAGTAAAAAATTGAATATAAGAGTGAATTAAAAGTTTAATAAGGTATAAAATTTCATATTTTAACATACAACTTGCAATATAATCATATTGGAAGGAATAATGTATTAGATTTAATGAAGTGCTATAAATTTCCTTGATAATATATAATCAGCTTTTTAAATTTTCTTATCATATTCTTATTCAAATTTACACTATAAGATCATATTCAATTTACAGATTCTTAGGGACTAAAGGACAGTAGGGCCTCACCGACTAAAGAAGCAGAAATTAAAGCCAAGTTATATTTATTTTCACACAATCAAAGGTCGTACAATACTATTTAAGATTTGTAGGTGGGTTTTCATACATACAACCCTATAAACGGGGCCAAGTACCACTTTCACCAGTAGATAATAGGTTTAAATTTCGATTACTACTATAATATACCAAGGCATGTCATAATATACTACTTGCTAAATTATTATCATGGCCTGATAGTTATACTTATAAAAACTCTACACAATATTTTATAATTCTTATATTTTTTCAATTTAGATAAAATATTCTTAATTTTTAACTTATTATAGAGTTTTTCTTTAAAATTTCATAAATTTTTAATATAAAATATTAAATTATGAGTTTCTTAAGCATACAAAAATAGTGCTAAATAATTTAGCATGCAATGCAGAAAATCAGCAACACTATAAAATTTATGACATATCATCTCATTAATAAACATACAGAAATCTTTAATTAAGTTTTGAGAATATGTAAAGTATATTTTTAATAAATTTGAACATGCAAGAACTTAATAAACGAAAATTAAACATGTGAGGTTATTGTAGAAAATAGCTAAACTATGTAGTAAATATGTATTTGAATATGAATTTCATACATAATTTCAGAAGAATAGGGAGAATTTTATATATATGTTAAATATAAATATTTTAACTATAAAATCATATTATATATGAGTATTTAAAATAAAAAATATTTGAAAAATTAAAGAAAAAATAATAACAAAAGAGGGAGATTTGGAATGCATTTCTTTTAGCTTTAAATTATCTAAAATCTTGTTTGAATTCATTTGAATTGAGATTCTTCAACTTTCTCTCTCTCTTTTTCTCATCTTCTCATTCTCTCCCATCTCTCAAATTTTACAAAGAAATGACTAAAATTCAACCGAATTTGATATATATACTAAACAGGCATTCGAGCATGTATCAGGTTCTACAGCTAAACTCTGAGGCGCACGAATGCCGCTCTAGTGAGCATCGGGCATTAATCCCACGAGAAAGCACGTTCAGCGTCCTAAGAGTGTGCTTTGAGCATGAACGAACTAGAAAACTCACTGAAGTTTCAATTAGACATCCATTAGACGCGATCACTCTACCCCCACGCATAAGAGCGTATCAAGCGCTAGTCAGACAACCATCAATTTAATGTGACCTTGTCAAATTTTTACTATTAACTTAATTTTTTCATTTGATTTTAATTTTAATTATTTTAATTTAATTAATTATAATTTAAATAAAATTTAAACGTGAATATTATATTTTTTTTCCCTTATAAAAATTGTCATAAAAAATTTATATACATTATTGAAGAAAATAACTGTAGGTATTTCTCTTGAATCTCATCTTTAAAAATAAGACCAAAATTCAAATTTTAAAAACATACAAGTAAAATTTTGAACACAATACACTCATACTGATATCAAGCGCAGATTAAGTGGGAATATTCCTAATAAATACAATATATTTCTAATAAAAAAATATCAATTTTAATCAATCACAAAATATACCAATGTAAAATAATCCTACTAAAAAATAAAAAATATTAAAAATAAAATTATAAAAAAATATTATAAAAATATATTACACTTTATTTATTTTATCAAATATTTAAAAAATATAGAAAAAATACATTTAAAAATAACTAGCCTATGGTATGCCTCATTTATATTTTTATTATCGTTATTTTTAGAATCTTTCTCTTCATTAAAACTAAAAATAGTTGGATTCCTGACACAATCTTTTGTGTTCAATCAATCTTTAAAAATAATATATATTTTTATAATTTTCAGTGTCATTCTACTTTTTTATCAACTATTTAATCATTGATACTGAAAGTTGACTCCAATAATATTATACTTACCAGTGGAGATAAGGGTTCCCATCCTATTGATACGAATACGAAAAAAGTATATTTACTGGCTTACTTACCAAAAAAAAAGTGTACTTATTGGCCTTTTATTAATCTAAAATTTAAAACTCTGAACTACTACTTATACTATTAAAAATGTGGTTTAACTGTAAATAATAAATAAGTTCAATTAGTATTATATTTTTACCAATCGACTGTATTTCACATTAAACCCATAGCAATAAAAATAAATATTATCTGCCACATCTACTGCTACTTTTTTATAATATTATAGTGAATGATTTTGATATTAACTGTAGTGTACATAAACTGCATATTACATTTAAATTGTAAAAGACATGTGCCTTCATTTCTTTTATATTGTCGATTATCCCTATATTGTTGTAGAATTTTCCATAACATATATATATTTCATATAAATTCACACAATGATTCATAATTGTGAGAGACGGGTAATAAATGATAATTTTTCTAATTTTTAATTTTTTAAAAATATAATTAAATATAATATTTTTAAATATATTATTTTAAATAATTTTAATATTTAGTGAAAATTATTTATTTAAATTTTATATAATATATTTGATGAATACACCGGAATATGGGCTGGCCCACGGTCAACGGAGGCCCAAAAGGTAAGCCAAACGGTCAACGTCAAAAAAGGCCCAACAGGGCCCAAAGGGTGAAAGGCCCAAGACGGTCAACGCTATCGTTGACCGTCTGAACTCTGGAAGACGGGTAACGCACACAGACGGTCAACGCGAGCGTTGACCGGAATCACTGTAGTAACAGGCCAAAAATAAAAAGACTTTTACGTGCCAGGCCCACGCAAGCCCATGATCCATCAGATGGCCGGTGATGACTTTCCTAACAATTCCCACAATCTTTGCTGATCCCCAAAAAGGATAGTGACAAAATCAGCGCCTTTCTCGTAAGGAAGGCGCCGAATTTTTCTAATTTCCTACCAACCGGGGACTCCAACGGTATAAAACGCAGAAGGAAGGTGAGCGATTTGGAAAGACGCTGACCGCTACAAAAGGAAACTACCTTGCTCTGTTTGGCAACTGGCGCCTGCACCGAAAGGCAAGCCTGCCAAGAATCACATAGGGAATCACTCCTTCTAAAGGAGGAAGATTGCCTTCTCAATCATAAATATGTCCTTGAATTATCATTCAAGAAATGCTTTTTGTTACCAACGCTTTTTGCTACAAACGCTTTCAGTTACTTACGCTATCTGATACTAACGCAAACACTGACTCTCGCAAGCTAATGTTAATACAACAACGACACTTCTCCAGTTTCTGCTACTAAAACACCTAAGGCATACAAGCGCGCCTCTCACGGCCGTTTATTGCCTCCCCATCTTCCAGATTCAAGAGGACAGTTTCGTCTCTCTTTCATCTGAAAAATACACATACACTCTCTCTTTCAAAATTTTCAGTTTCAAAGACCTTCTTATCTTTCGAATACTGTTTATTGACTTGAGCGTCGGAGTATTTTCGGTGGAATAACTTTTTGTCGACACGTTGACCTCCTATTCTTTTTAATAGTGTGCAGGATCCAACTTAGGGAACGGTGCCGGAACCAAGACAAGCGGATCATCCCGAATCTATTCAAATTCGAATCCATTACGCATCAATATTTATCTTTATTAGGATATTAGTTAACAAAAATCATAATCATTCCAAAAATACACAATAATATCAATAAACAATAACAATTAGTTTAATAATAGAGGACAGGCAGTTTAATGGTATCTGTAAATTTATTAGTAGCATAATCAAATATTTTTTAAAAATATTTAATTATTTTAATTATTTTTTATTTAATATTTATAATCGGCTTGACCGTGGAATTGTTTTTGTTATAAAATATGATTAAAATAAAATAAAAATGATATACAATATTCAACATTTAGTATGCTGAGTTCCATTTTGTTAGGCAATCAATTTTTATCTTTTTATAATCAATTTATTTTGTCTGCACAATGTTTTAAATTATTATTCTTAAAAAAAAGATATTTTAATAAATAGAATATTATTTTTTATTTTCTTCACATAAAGAGAAATAAGTTATAAAATATCTTTAATATAAAGATTATTAATATGATATTTATATCTTATGTAAAATAACTTACTATTTAAAATTTTAAAAATTATGATTTAAATAAAAAAATAGCAGAATTATTATTTAAAATATTATTAAAAATAATAGAGAAAATATTATTAAATAATTTAAATTTATCTACAATAGCATTACTTGTTTTATAAATTACAGAAGCAGTGTATAGAAGTTCAAAAACTTTAAAACCAATTATTCTTTATTATAATTTTAATTTTTAAAAATTTAATATACTGTAACACAAATATAAGGTAAATTATTACGTAATAATTATACATCACTAGTTAAAAAATATTGGATTATACTTTTATTAATTTTTAGATTTTGCTTATATTAATTCAGAAATTAATTTTTATTTAAATTATAAAAAGATAAATAACATTATCTTTAACAATTTGTCAAAATATTTTTACATATTTAGACTACAAATACTTTTTTATGTATCGTTTGACTAAATTATATATTTTACAAATTTCCCCAGATTTAACTATTGATTATATGAAAAAATTTCTGACCCTATACTATCTGAAAATATTAATTTAGTTTAAATTAAAAATAATTATTATCTTTTATATTTTTTTTATATGTCTTTTCAGGGGTTATATACCCTTAGAATTTTTACACTTATAATTATTTTATATACTTTTTACAAACGACTCGTTCTTAATTATTAACTAATTTAATCTTAAAAAATTATCATATATTGTGAAAATGTTTTCTAAAATGGAGGCCAAAATTAGGAGTAGCAGTGATATCTTCATCAAAATCAGGTTGTAATTCTAATATTTCAGTACAACTATTAGTGTGGGTATATAATATAAATGGTATAAAGCTATCTAAACATTTTTTTTTATATTTTTTCACTATCAAAATTAAAAGATATATATTTTTTATTATTAATAATTAATTTATAAAATAATAAATTAATAATATTAATATATAAATTGTAGAAAAATTAATAAAATTAATATAAACATGTTAATAAGTATCATACTAATATTATTTTATATTATAAGAGAGTAAAAAATAGAGAGTAGAGAGGTAGAGAAAGAAAATATTATATGTGTTGGGTGAGGAAAGTGAATATATATATAAATTATTTTAATACTTAAATATTTATTTTTAAAAATGAAAATTCAAAGGGCAATGGTCACATGAAAGTTTTCATCCTCTCTCCTTTTCCCTCATAAAACCTCATATTTTATTTAAAATTATAATATCATTAAAATAATTTTAAGATAATTTAAAAAATAATTATTTAATAAAACTTTAAAAAATTAAAATTCAAGAAAAAATAATTTTAAGGCTTGGATTGTGCCTCAATGCATGACTAGCTACATTTGCTCTAATTTTCTATAGATAGGGCTTTTGGATGATTTTGGGTTATTTTATACTGATTTTTGAGAAAAGAGACAGAAATAAAATAGGAAAAAACAAAGAAAAAGAAAGAGAAAAAAAAGTGGAAATAAAAGAGAACTTAAAATATTTTGGGATAAAATTAAGTAAAAATAAGTATATTTAAATCCTCTATCTTTTATTACTAATCTTTATTTATTTTTTTAAGTATTTATTATTTTAAATATTCATACATGTTTTATTTTTATATATGTAATATTTATTCATCGTATGTATGTACTCTTATTCTCATTTTATATATTTTTTTTATAAAATCTATGCATTCAATTTATATATATTATATTTTAAAAATTAATTTTCTGTAATAATATTTATATATGTCTGAAAATCAAATTTAAATATTCTTATATGTCCCTAATTTTTTGTATATATTCCTACATATCTATATGTGAAACAATTGGTGAAACTATATTATTCTTATTGATGTCTTAAAATTTTACATGATTCTTATTGTATATTTTTAAATTAAACATATTGATGTTCCACCTCATTTTAAAATTGTATAGATAAATTTCTGCATATTCACATTTTAACCTATGAAATATATTAGAAGGAATATAAAGAAAAACTCTATATAAGTTTAATTATATGGATATTTTCTCAAGTACAAGAAAATATAAAAAAAATATATTCATAATTAAGTATAATTTTCTATTTGACTAAGTATAGATCATTATAAAAGATTAACAAAAAAATATATTTGGACATATCATAAAATATTATCAATAAAAAATAAAAAGTTAAAGCTATCAGTCGTAAATTAAAAGTATATGATATGTGAAAATATGAAAAATCAATTACGAGTCTTAAATAATAATATATGATCTGTGAAAATAATCATAATCCGAGTTTCAATATTCATCTCTTTATAGATAAGATGATCATTAATTTTTGAACCCATATATTTTAGTATAATTTAACCATATTTTATGTAATTTATATAGTTGACATGTTTGATATTAAAATTCTAGATTTGAACATAATTATACATTTATACAGTTCAGTATATATATGGAACAATATTTTTAGAATTATGCATGATAAGATATCAAAATGATATTTTTAATTTTTTTGGTATTTGATTATATCATATTTCATTATGTTTATATATATATATTTGTATTAATTTATATATGATATTATAAATGTTTTATTGAACAATTAGTTCACTATTTCTTTTGTTTTGCTAACTCATTTAAATTAGCAAGCTCAAATTACTGGTAGGAGATTTTGGATCGAAAGATTTGTCATTCAAATGTTAACTCATGAGGCTATAATCAATTTAATGATTTGCCATAAATTAATATTTGAGCTTTTAGTTATTTCAATTATTAACGTATCTAATCGATTATGATATTACGATGTCGATATTTATGTTAGATTTCGGAATATTTAAAAATTAGTTTCAATATTTTGATATTAATAAGATATTTTTTCTTATGTTTGATATGAGATCAGTTTATTGTCAATTTTGGAGTCATTTGTAGGTGTGGTATATAGGTCGTGAGGTTTAAATATTATAATATTTTACATTATTTAATAGTATTTGATTTTGAAATTCCCGTCAGGTTTTTATTTTAGCTTTTTCTTTTATCGGTAGAATAAATAATTAAATTTTGAGTATTAAAAATTTTAAATCTAATTTAAGTTAATTTTAAAAATAAAATAAAAAATTTAGTTTTGAAGCATGACATCCTTCCCAGCCTTCCCCTTTCCCAAACGGTCACATAATTGTTTAGATAAAAAGAAAATTACGAGTTGTGTTGGCGTGGACCGATCGTGCCACAAGCAGCCTTTTGTACAGCCAAACACATTTCGAAGTATACTATTCACTATAGGCTGTACTCGTTATGACCCTTGATGGGCTAAGCCATGATGTGTCATAAGTGATCCGACGCGTATTAACACTTCTAATTTTACATTTTTCTTGCAACTAGATATGCACTTTAGCCTCATCCTTTCAAAATGTTATGTTTAATTAACATAAAAGAAAACTATAAAACTTAAGTTCGTGAATGATTATAGAAATCTTCGGTTATTTTTATTCAAGAAATATGCTATAATTTATATCTAAATGTTAGAGAAAAACAATGAAAAATTATTGAAAAAATTCTAACAAACCTCGTGAATTCTATAAGTAAGAAAATAACACTTTTCACAATTTTACATAATACAAATCAAACACAATTTATTTTATAAATTTATATAATTATTTTAGTAAAAATGTACACAATTTTATATTTTTATAAGTTTCTACAATGTTATATCTCATGCCTTGTCTGAGCCACATTAATATATGTATATGGTTATTGTGATATTTTTATTTTAAAAAGTATTATGATTTAATGAGAATGTTTGTTATTATAAATAACTCAAAAACTTATTAAAAATATTTATGGATGGGTAAGATAACCCATAGATTGACTCAGAATCAGGCGTGCAAGGAAAGAATATCCCAAAAAATCATAGTCCAGGAAAAGTTCTTCAAGACTCAAAGCCCAAGCTCTGCGATCTAAATCCATCCAATAAGATAAGGGCCCTTGGAATCACCCACCGGATGGAGTCCAGTAGTGCGCATCACAATAACTCCAACACAACAGATCATCTCATGTGGTCTCACCCTTTGATTGTCTGGCTTAATGTAGCCTGTTGAGGGACCTGATCTCTGGTGCTTTCAGAATGCCAGAATCACAGAGTCGTACTATTAGCCATTCACCGCGATCCTAGCAATGCCCCAACTAGCGAACACGTTCTTTCTCTTCAAATACCTCCCTTATTGCACAGAAAGAGGAGAGAGACGTTCATTATAGGAGGGGTTTCGAGAGGCCAAAAAATTTAGAGAGGAAGCAACAACGAACGAAGGCAACGCTTGATCCCAAAGCCACTCCTCAAGAAGGCATCCATTTCTCTGAAACACTTTCTCACTAGGGTGCCACTAAAAGTTGCTCCTCAATCGAACGTACCCATCGAAACTCAATTCTATGTCTTTAAACTACTTCTCAATTGAGCGCATTTGTCAAAACTCAATCATTCATGTGAAAACTTCTCATTAACCGTGTGTTACTTATTAAAGTTCGATTCTCCATCTCTAAATCGCTCCCCAATCGAGCGTATTCATCGAAATTCAGTCCTCCATCTCTAAACCGTACTCCAACCAAGTACACTCGTCTGAATTTAATCATCCATTTTTAAGCCGCTTATCAGCAGAGTGCACTTGTCAGAGTTCAAACATCTATCTCTAAACTGCTCCTCAATCCAGCGCACCCATCGAAACTTAGTCTTTAATTTTAAAATCGCTCCCCAATCGAGTGCACTTGTCAGAACTCAGGCATTCATCTCTAAGCCTCTCATTAGTCGAGTGCACTGACCGAAATTCAATCTTTCATCGCAAAACCACTCCCTAACCGTGCGCATTCACCAGAGCTCAATTCTCTACTTCAAAATCGCTCTCCAACAAAACGTACCCGCCGGAACTTAGTCTTTCACCTCTACGTTGCTCTCCAATTGAGCGCATTTATTGGAACTCAATCCTCCATCTCAAAGCTATCCTCTAACCGAGTGAACTTATCGGAGTTCAACCTTCCGTAAATATTTAATCCCCTAAAACATGAATCTACGCATTTTTCGTTAACCTCATATTTTTTTATCTGCTTGAAATTTTTTTTTAACTTGAGTATCGGATGACATATCGAGGAGTGAGTTCCGCCATCCTCTGATCTCTTATTTGCTAGTTGTGGTGTGTATGATTTAGGTTCGAAGTAACGAAGGTCGGACCCATTTTAATTTGACCTATCAAAAAGATCAAGCGGCTCCCTAATTTGTTCGATAATTCAGATACATGGACAGATTATTTATAAATTTCACTTTGTTAAAAATTCTATTTTGAAAAACTGTCTTTTTTAATTTTATTTTTAAGTAGAATTATTTTGGGTATTTATATTATTGATATTATCATATAAAATTCTAAAATTAATATTAAATTTAACATTTATGTGTGTAATTTTAATATTTTTATTATCATATTGCTAAAAAAGTATGAGTAATTTGGATAATTGTTTTAAGATACAATTAAAATTGATACAAAAATAAAAAAAAAATAAATTAATTTAGTTAATATTTCATTAATAAAATTCATAAACCGTGTGGATTCCAACCGAAAATTGGAAAAAGGTGAAAGGCGAATTTACCTTAGAAAGATAACTACGAAAACAAAAGCGTAGGCAGGTAAAGCTGTAAATATCTCGAAAACCGTGGTCGATTTCACAATCCATCCCTAAAACGACAATAAAACCCTCTCCAGAACAGTATTCTGCACTCCTCTCTCTCCGTCTGGCTCTACCCTCCTCCCCTGTTTCTGCCCGTCCTCCCACTCCTACTCTCTCTCCCCTGTAATAAAAACAGAGAGAGAGTGAGGCAGAGCACTGAAAAGAAGCCCAAATGAAGCCCAAAGATCTGATTTAATCCTCTCATTTCTGTTCTTCAATGGCAGGTGAATGATAAATTTCACTCCAGATACACGAGCAAAATCCCCCGCCCTTTTCATACCATTTCATTTAATGGGTACAGCAGTCCCAACAGCGGAGCAGTCGAATAATAATCCAGAGGTTTTCTCATGGCTCAAAACCCTACCTGTTGCTCCAGTATACCACCCCACAATACAGGAGTTCCAAGATCCAATCGCCTATATTTTCAAAATTGAGAAAGAGGCCTCCAAGTATGGAATTTGCAAAATCGTCCCTCCCGTCGCTCCTGAGCCCAAGAAGTCGGCGATTTCCAACCTCAACCGCTCCCTTGCCGCCCGAAGCCCCAACTCTCAACCCACATTCACTACTCGGCAGCAGCAGATTGGGTTTTGCCCAAGAAAACAAAACCCAGTTCAGAAATCAGTGTGGCAGAGCGGAGAGCACTACACTCTTGAGCAATTCGTGGCGAAGGCCAAAAGTTTTGAGAAGAGTTACCTCAAAAATCACGCAAAGAAGCCGTTATCGGCTTTAGAAGTCGAAACCCTCTATTGGAAGGCAAATGGGGATAGACCCTTCTCCGTAGAGTATGCCAATGACTTGCCCGGCTCTGCCTTTGGGCCTATAAAGGAGAATAAAAGGAGGGATGCTGGAGACACAGCTTATGGGAATGTGACGGTGGGCGAGACCGCGTGGAATATGAGGGGGATTTCGAGGGCGAATGGGTCTTTGTTGAGGTTCATGAAGGAGGAGATACCAGGCGTCACTTCTCCAATGGTGTATATAGCAATGATGTTTAGTTGGTTTGCTTGGCACGTGGAGGATCATGACTTGCATAGCCTGAATTATATGCATATGGGGGCAGGGAAGACTTGGTATGGAGTTCCACGAGACGCTGCCATGGCGTTCGAGGAAGTCGTAAGGGTTCATGGATATAATGAAGAGATCAACCCTCTTGGTGAGTTTGTATGTTACTACACTTGGAAAGTAGTAATGCCGTAGTGTCTTGTCATAATATTAGTACTCGTGCTTGATAATATGTTCATGTTACTGTTTGTGAGGTACTGTTAGATTAACTATTATATGAAGCCTTTGAGAGAAAAATTATTGTCTATAGCATCTTTTTGTTTTATTCCTAATGTAGTTTAGAAGCTGAAGATATTAGAGATGTCCAATAAGAAGCGCTTCCCCTGTTTTTACTCTGTTTTATTTCCATGCGTTCTTATATTCTAGACAATTTTGTTCATGCCTCTAGTTTAAAACTAGGGATCAAATGTAGCTTGGCTTGTAAGGATAATCCGAGCGTTTCATTAATTTTTATCTGATTACTGATATAATTGAAGTTTTGTTTTACCCCTTGCTGTGGAATCTGTTTACAGTTTAAGAAGGAAAGCCTCCCATAGCCTTGGACTATATTTCTTGGGGGGAAGAGTACGATTTGGATTCTTGGGTGGGTGGTTACTGTATGAGCTATGGGACCTAGAGATGCTGTGTTGACAGTTGATAATGGTTTCAGTAGCTTTGAGCTGATGAAGCACAACATTGATTTGTTGTTACCTGGTGTTTGAAGGAAATTGCAGAAGGGTTTGTCTCGCTGAAGGAAAACAATTCAGTAGTTTGGATTGAAACTGATGAATTTGCATGCTGTTTAGAGTAGAAAGGTGCTCTTGAAATTGAAGGAGTAGAGCATTTTGGTTTTTGATGATTTCCTTTTACGGAGTCTTGCCTGGGATGGTGTTGCAGGTTTAAGTGATTGTATATTAGCCAAGTTCAACAAGCTCCTGAAGTGGTTACCTGCAACAAGCTATTGAATTTGGACTATATTTGTTTGTGTTCCTATGGTCATTTGCTTTTAACTAAATCAAGATAAGGGCTTCTTTGGCATAACTTTGAAACTATTTTTGGAGAAAAGGTAAAACTTGGATGTACACGAAAGTGCACACTAAAAAGTTTGAGGAAGATTTTTTTTCTAAGTTGAACTAGTTTATTTTAACATGTCTCAATTTAGAATTTTTTTAATAAAATACGCTAAAGTTGTGAAGTTAAAAATTGTACATCTTCCTAAACGGATTTCCCAAAATCATTAACAAAACCTCATGTTTTTTCACATTGTGAAGTTGACTAAATAGATTCTTCATCTCCATTTAGTTCTTTTGGAGGTCATGTCCTTCATTTAGTGCATATGCAGAAAATCATGAATAATGGTTTCCTTCAAACACTTCTTTAATCTCCATTCTCGTTGTTTATAATGAGTCTCTTTCAAGTCCTCACATATCCTTAGATGCTCATTAGGCATCTTCACTTCATATGACCAATCACAAAAGCATCTTTCAGATGTCTATCAGTGTCATCTTGACTTTTTCCTGTATAACATCATGGAGAATGGAGAATCCTTCCTCTTCTTGTATGACAAAAATTTCATATATATATTTCTATCACCCCTATTTCCATTTTCTACACATGATGCTAACTAATGTCCCAACGCTTCAGCCGTTAGCATGCTTGGTCTAATAGCCACATTATTGTGCTTTTCTTTAAATTTGAGTGGTATTATTTGATCTCATGGGACTCTCTTGGGTGGGGTTCTAATTCCTATAATTTCCCTGCTTCTATACTTGCTGCGTTGTTACTAAGTTACATTTTGGATGTTTAGTATTTGCTCTATTAATTTTAAACTTTTAGCTTCCAAAGTCTATGGCTCCTAACTTTCCACTTTTTGGTAATGAAGATCCTTTCCTCCACCAGGTAGGTTTGGGACAAACGCTAAGCATTAAGGATCAAACTTCCAACTTCACGAACTTTTTTGCTGCTGTTAAACTCACAATATGTATACATGTTCTTTGTTCTACTAATTTTAAAACTTTAGGCTTCTAAAGTTTCTGTCACAAACCGGACTAAACAACCATAAAATGTCCAGATAATGATGCTAAAATCTACTAAACCATACACTCCAAAACTTATATTAATCCTATCAATTTTTTTCTCTACTTTTCATTATATATTTTATACATATGAAAAACTATGTAAGCTTACTACAAATAAAACTACAAAAATCTACAAATATCTGTAATAAAGATAAGTTTGCTAAGAGTCTGTCATATAAGTTACTCCATAGAAGACTCGGCCACCTCTAGACTAATATGAAAAAGATAGGAAACAAATAGCAAATGAGCCAAATGCCCAATAAGTAATTCCATAATTAGGAAATAAAATGATGATAGAGGTGAATAAAACACAAAAAACTCATAATATTAATAATAACTCATAGGCACCATGTGCCATATAAAACATATGAAAAGTCAACTGCATCACAAGATATAAAACATAAATAGGAGTTTCGGGATTTTATACATGCTTATATTACAACTAAAAATCTTAACAATAAATATCTACAAAACTTTATATTTCTCATCAATATGGTATTTCCTACCACTGTTGTGAACCTAAGGCTAATGACTTAACTCCCCTGTTAATTGGGTACAATGCTCAAGACTATTTTCCATCATCCCACCGAGCAATGCCAAGAGTATCAAACCGCACGTCTTTGAGCCGCCCAGTCTTATCATATAATTGGATATCCTAGATATTCATATCATATACAATATCTATAGGTTTTATAGGAAAAAAGCATTACGTAAATATATCCTCAAGTCTAGTAGAATGGTTTTAGTATCAGATAACGTGGACTATGCTTATATCATTTAGATACAATAGTGTCTTTATACATCTTTCTTTATCCATGGAATGTAAAAGGAAGCATTGTACTATATTATATTTGATGGGTCCGATATTGCGGGCTGACCAGAAGTCCGAAGCGTAGCAGAGAAACTTCATCATGGTGGGAAGAAATCCCTCTTGGCGGGAAAAGTGGAGCTTCGTTTGGCGGGAAAAATTCACTACCTTCATCAATAAAAAGGGGAGGAAAGGAAAGAACAGGACCATTCCAAAAAAAACAGGGGCGCAAAGCTCCTAGCGGTGGAGCCCAAAACTCCCTAAGGCAATGCCCTTAGCTTCTTTGCTCCATCTCTCGGTCTCTCAGCAAAACAGGGCATAAAGCCCCCTGAGACTTGCGTTCAACACCTCCATCCCATTCCCTGCTAAGCAAAGACTCGAAGCTCCTAAAATGGAGCCCAGAGCTTCCCATCAGGACAGAGCATGAAGGAGCTCCCCGAGAATGGCACCCAGCCATTCTCCCTCAAATCGAAGCGGAAACAGAGCATAAAGCTCCCTTAAATGGCGCGCAGCTGATTTTTCCTCAGATAGGGGAGAACAGAGCTCAACGAAGCCCCTCAAAAGCCTCCCAGTTCCTCTGTTCTCATTTACTGCGCAATAGAGCTCGAGGCCCCCCCATCAATGGCACTCAGCGCCTTTGCCCCCATTTCCAGGAAACAGAGCTTGATGCCCAGCTCCACTGTTCTCCTTGGTCAAGCAGAGATGCAAGGCTCTCCTAAGAAGGGAGCCCAATGCTTCCTGAATATGGCATCCTATGTTCATTGTGGTCTCAGCAGGACAGAGCATGGAGAGGTCTCAAGAATGGAGCCCAGCAGCCCCAGATGCTCTCACCAAGGAGTATCGAGCTTCCTGGGCGTGTCGCCCAACTGTTCTTCTTCGATCCTGAGCATGAGCAGGACCCGGAGGTCTCCAAGAATGGCGCTCAGTAGTTCTTCCCCAAATTGAAGCAGAAACAGAGCACTGAGCTCCCCATCAATGGCGTCCGGTGATTTCAACAAAGACGCCCTCCTATCATTGGCAAAGCTAAAGGAGCCCTGAGATTGGCACCCAGAGCTCCCAACGAAGTTCCCCCAAAATTGGCACCCAGACATTCTCCCTCTAATCGGAACGAAATAGAGCTCAAAGCCCATCATCAACAACATTCAGGGCTCCTCGAAGCCCTCGGCCAAACAGAGAACGCCCGTTTATGCGGCTCTCTCTCTCACTCTCTCTCTTTACCTGACTGAGTCCAGAATTCTGCCCCCAACTCCTAGAACATTGGCTGACTCCAGGCTGATGGCAGTGGGTGTGTTACGCCCTTTCCGTGTTCTCCATTGCCGGGGCGACAAGGACACTTCAGGCGGCCGGGAACGGAAAGCTGCCCCTAAGCCGGACGCACTACAAAGCCGCTATGACAGACCACACTTCCCAACTGGAATCCGACAGAGTTTTGGCTGTAAAACGGCCGTCAAACAAATACAAACATTTACAAAATCCTATACAGTAGACAAATTTTCAACAAAATAATTACAACACAGGATCCACACAGCCATAATATATTTGTCGCTCCAACGTTGTGTCTCAGGACACAACATTGGATAAATAGATGCCACTAGGTACCTGTATACAAACCATAAACAACTTGCCGAAGCATATACATCCATCACATACACAGAGGTAATTAAACTATTTATCCATCGTCCATATACAAGTATATGTCCATCAAAATGTACAAAAGTACTTCAACTATAAAATCATGAAATCTAAGTCCATAAGATCATACTCCAAGGTCTTCATGCCTAGCTGACTTCTAACCCTCTACCATGCCTCATTGGGTATAAGTTTGTGCTCGTCTGATGGAAAGAAAAACAGTAAGGGTGAATCAACTGCTCAGCAATGTATAATATAGTAAGGACAGTAAGCAATATATTCAAAATAAAGTAGAGGATGGGTATAGGAGCATGATATCAATGCATAAATGTGAAACATGATTTAAATGCATTTTTCAGAACACCTTTATCTTTTCCATTTTGTTTCTGACACTTTTAGGTTCTAAAATATGCATAAATTTTCATTATTTTTGCGGACAAAGGCTAGTAGACCTTACCAGTTAACGGTGCGGTAGAACGAGGAAAGAAATATGTTTGCTTTTACACATTTTGAAGCACAACCCATACAATTCAACACTCCATGGTGAGCATTATATCTTTCGCCCGATATATAGGGCCATAAAACGTATGCCACCGTGTCTCCTGTGGCCCAGAGGTAATCCTCATACTTCCATAGTAATATCCTAAGGCATACCAAGGAATATTACAATTTGAAATACAAATCCTCGGTCTAATTTCATATTTACTTATTCTTAAGGAAATTCCATGTTCATTCTTAACACTTTGTTCTCACTTCGGGAAAACGATTCATCAAACATAATGTATCATGGAATTTCCTTTTTATACTTTTCATAATTGCATAATTCTTATAAGTTTAAGTCTCCACATGACTTAAATTATATGCATAATGGACATAAAACATGGAAAAAATTAGAAATTCTTATCACCATGGGCCAAACATAACTTTAGAGCTTCCGAACAACAAATTCCTTCACAAATGCATATAACATAATTTCTGGAGCATATACAAGATAACATAAATTATGTACATTTGAATAAATATCTCAATTCATGTTCGATAATATTTTCGGTTTACATAAAATTAACATATATAAAATATATGTTAATAAATACCAAATAATCGAAGTGCCCACGTCTGTAAAGCTAGGGTTTCAAATTTCTAAGGCTAAATCATGCATAAATCACAAATAAAACGGGTAAAATTTAAGGGGACGTGGTTTAGGGTTTCGGGAGACAAAATACCGCACAAATTTTACATATCGGATATGAAATCGGAACATTTACATGCTCCATATATGAGTATCATAAAAATATAAGTATGGATGAGTATTAGGACAAAAATACCCAAAGAGATTGGGACAAAAAGTGAAAAGAGAGAAAGAAAAGGGTATGAGTGTACTTGTTTCAACCCGATCTACAACTTTTCTAACTAGCTCTAAGCTGGATTCGAATCTGAAAGCTTTGATCTCCTCCTTCTCTCTCTTCTCCTTCGCGTTCTCTCTCTATGGACCGTTGCAAATCACGCGTGAAAATCCCAAACGTGTCTTTATAAATGGACTGGCACTCGAGCGCTGGTTGAGCGCCCAGCAAGCAGCCCATTCTGTTAAACACGCCTCGGGCGTGCCTCGTGCGCAGCTATTTTGCCAAATGCACCTTGGGCGTGCCTTGGGTGCCTGGCCTCCCGACTCCTCCTTTTGCTTCTGATACTAATTTTTCGCATACACTTAATCTTAATCTTGATTGTATTATTTTAATTACTTCTAATTACTATATTATAAAAACTAGTACCTTACAGCTGCCCATTAGCTGGGCGCACCTAGGAGCTCAATTCTCCGCTTAGTGAGCCGCCCCTTGATCGAGCGTACCCAGGAGCTTAGTTCTCAGCCTTGTAAGCCGCCCCTCAGTTGGGCGCACCCAGGAGCTCAGCCTTCTGCCTAGTGAGCCGCTCCTTAGCCGGGTGCACCCAGGAGCTCAGTTCTCCGCCTAATGAGCTGCCCATCGTCCGGGCGTACCTATAGGAGCCGGTCCTCCTCTCACATCCCCCGTTCATGCGTGCAACTTTGCACCATCTAACATCTTCCTTATATCTTTCTATTTTCTTGGAAAGATTTTTGACTTGAGCGTCGGAGGATTTATGGTGGGAACATTTTTTGCTATCCTTTGACCTTTTGTTTGTAGTTTGTGGTGTGCAGAGTTCAGGTTGAAAGACGCGAAAACTGGATCCATTCGTGATCCGACTTAGACGAGGAATCCGAAGGCTCCCTAATCCGCATGAGAACTCGGACCCAGGGACGCACCAATATTATAATATGAAATATCCAAGATTTATGCACCGTTGATTCCAAGTTATCTTCACATGTAGTTCTCCACCAAATCTTGCCGAATTCGCCAATATCAATGATTTATGTAAGACCATAAGAAAGTTAGAAAATATCAATAGAATTATACGGACCATATGAAAAGGTTAGGTGAACTAAACATGATCACATACTAGTACAATGGTGATCAACATAAACTGAATCATCTAGAATGTAATAATTAAGCAAAATGTATCAATTATTAATCAAATGAATGTATTTGGTAAACGATAAATATCTCATTATAGCTTAAGGTGCTGTTCACCTCTCTCACAATACCAAAATTAAATCCACTTGTCACATATAACTTCCAATCTCATCCCAAAGGATATTTCCTTAAAATATCAATAACTCTAGTGATTTTTATCCTTCCCTGTGCTTAAAACAGAACCCTAATATTTAAATAATATCTATAATAATGTGAGATCAAATCTGTCCTCCAATCTATTGACTAAAATTCATCACTTGGTGCCCCCATAATTAATATTTACTAAATCCATAAATAAAGCCATATTTATCATATTGGGTCACTCGAAATATATCTGTAGGACATTTTTTACTGACACTTTCAGTTTTATAAAATTGAACTTGAATAGTACATCCCAATTAATGGTCAAAATACTCAATTCTACTAAATGAACTCATTAACATATTTCAATATTGTTTTCTGTAATCTAAACTCTTCTTCTTCCTCCATTTCATGCACACAGAGGAGCACATCCAACCCAGAATATATAGTCCTTCATCCTTATTTCATTCACGGCAATGCCTTCAAGAAGAACAAAGTATTTGAGCTGTGTGCAGGGAACAATAAGTGTTTTAACTCTTCCTCTTCTTTTTCAATTAGTCGTGACGGCATTGAAGAAGTAACAGAGCATTTCCACCATATCCAAGAAATCCAGCCATGGAACCTCACATAAACCAATTGACACATTAAAAATAATTTTCCTCTGATTTTCATAGGTTCTGTTTTTTCTCTTTCATTGGCAAATTTAATTTACCCATATCTTCAAATTTGAGCTTGAATATACAAAGTTTATCACCACAACAAGTCCAACCTAGCACCACTCATGAATAGTGCAAGAACAAAACGCTACATAAGCAGAAATTCAATCAAAAAAGTATGTGAGATCAAATATACAATTGTTGGAATAAAGGATGGATAAATTATGAAATTACTTACTTGGTTTATCCCCCCAAACTTTCTCTTTCTCTTCTTCAAGAAATTGGCTTTTAGAGGAAAATAAGGATGCTTGTTCTTCATTTTCTCCACTTTGTGCTCAGCAACTGAAGGAAACATATAGGGTCTTGGGTTCTTCTGCTCTCTTCTTCCTCATTTACTTGTGTGGTGGAATTTTTGTATCTGCTAGGGATGGCCGAGCATCTTATATGCCATCAAATTTATCAGGTTTTCCAAGTTCAATGGTGAGCCGAGTCACCAAACATTTCCATCATCTACAGCCACCTCAAGGTATAATCAGAGTTATCTAAACCTCCACCAAATCAGCCAACAATGCTTATGCAGTGTTGGGGTCTCATTTAAATACTAGTTGATGTAAATAATTTGGTGTCCAATAATAATTCTTTTGGGTCTGCAAATATTCTCATAAATTGCAAATCATAATCCATGAATTATTAAATCTTTTTTCAATAATAATTATACCCTAAGCACAGCCCAAAATATATTTAAAATTTAACAATTAAATAACCCAAATTAATGTGCCAAACATTATTTTCCTCATGCAATATAACTTACCTCAAGAATCCTGGATGTCAGAATTTTTCTCTAAAAACTTTCAACTTAATGTTAATGCTCTCTTGTCTTATCTACAAAAAAATGTCATTTGTAAAAAAACATGCACCAAAGTATATCATCTTGAATGTGTATTGTCAATCAATCTTTCTGGAAGTGTAATTGGAAAATCCTGGCTCTTGCCTGCACACGTACTTACATAAGTCACTACTCTATTATATATATATCTTTTATAACTTGGACATATCCAGTAGAAACTCCTTTTTTTCTTGAAAAGTTGCATACGTCTCTTCGACTATATTATATGTGTTCTCTAAATAGATTTGCTTATGCTGTTATTTCTTAAATTTTTCCATCAGATGCCTTAGCAAATTGATAGCTTTTGTAGTGGACCTGTATGGCATGAATTTAAATTAGTTCTCTAATTCACTTGCATCTTTAGCATCCTTGCAATCTCTTTTTCCCATAACTTTATTGCATCGCTCATTACTTGAATACCTTTATAGTTGATACATCTCTGTGTACCATTTGTTCTTGTCAATGGGTACAAATGTGTTCTTTCTCCATTCTATATGACATCCTTTTATTGCTTAGGATTTTGTTAAACAATATAGTCAACCATGGAATTTCATTCTTTCCCTTATATTTCCAAGCCTTATCTGGGTGACCATCTTGTCCAACTTGCTTCCTAATCTTCCATCATCTGTGATGCCTCATTAACATCCTCTCTTCTGATACACTTAATGATAAAATCAACTAAGATTTACATTAGTATTGTTGCAATCACCAAGCATATGGTGATCTACATACCTCCGTCGGTAAGGTTGTGAAAATATCTCTTCCATCACTGTTGGATATCCTCATCTGTTACATGTACCTGTGCTCATCATACTGTTCTTGTACTTTACCAGGTTCAAATGTTTAGTTCTCCAATCCTTTTGGCCAATATAAAGACATCTTTTTATCCCTCTTGTGTTAAAACTCTATCTAACTTGCCACCCTTTAGGTGCCAACATTTAGTTTTTGATCAGTTGTAATTTATTCTGTTTCTTTTCCATTTCTTAAGATGCATTTCCATTACCAAGTGTTGTGTAGTCAAGCTTTCCCTAGGAATGTTTTTACAGTCCTTACAATACTTAAATTTCTATTGCTTAGAATGTATAATTAATCCATGTATTGGATAAACCACACTTACGCGTGATCAATAATCTCTTCTATTTGAAAATTATGTCAACCACAATAGTATCATAAGCCACGACAAAATTCAAAGTATCCTTCATTCTTTACCTATAACCCTAGCTTCCATGCATGCTTGTATACCCCCTTGTGTCTTGTCCAATATGGTCATTTAGATCCCCACATATCAAAATCAATTTTCTCTATTGTATCTCTTGGATCACATCATCCAATTCCTCCCAGGATTTCACTTTCCATTGTTCCCTGCACTCCACTTGGGATGCATGTGCACTAATAACGTTTAGGATTTCTTCTTGTGGATTCATCGTAACAAAGATGATTTATCCACACTTCTTTACTCTCACTACATTCTCTTTCAACTTTTTATCCACAATCAGGCCACTCCTTCCCTAGTGCTATTCTTTGCTTTTTATTTTGACAAAATTGTTCTTTGAAAGCATAATCGTGCTGCTTCTTTATGTGGCTGTTTTGTGTTTGGACAAGAGCTAGCTGGTTAGACCATGAAATGCGCACTCGGCTAAGCAACTAGCTGGCAGTAGATTCCAAGTGGCTTCAGAGAGGATACATTACTGTGGTCATCTTTGGAGTCCTCAAAAATGCATGATTTTTGTTGCCTCTTTCGAGGTTTCTAGCATTTGGTGCATGTTAAAGCTCCCTTCTCCTTTCCCAGGATACTCTTCAAAAATGAATCTCTGACTGGCTTTGCATGCCAGTAAATTGATGAGGCAGCAAAACTTAGATTCTTGTTCGCCATATGCATTTCTAGTAGGAATGTTGACCACATTAGGTTTGGACCTTTTTGTTGGTGCATATGGTATTTGAGTGGCAGATAGAATACCTTTTTTATTTTCCTTTATGTTTTTGGTGGGGGTGCTGTTTATCTAGAGGCTCTGTTTATAAGTAGGAAGAAGCACCAACTTTGCAGTCTCTGTTATGTTCTGGCAAGCTGCTTTATTGTATTAACTTGACCTATTTATTGAACGTGTAATGTTGTTAGCATTATGTTGAGTTCATTATCCCAGGTTTATTTCTAAGCTCCATCCTATAGCAGTGTTTTTTTTGCTGTCAATCTTCTGTTTTTCTGTGGGCATGCTGAAAATCTGTCATGCGGTTCACTTGAGTAATCTTTGTGAGTAATGATTATGTAAGAGATCATGCAATAATGCTGGATGCGATAATTTAATTCAAAGATGAACTGTAGATGCCAGTTGTTTTTGTAAGTATGTTATCAATGATGTTATTCTTGTATCAGTCTCTTAGGTAGGTCTCTGTATCTCGGTTCTACTGTCTTATTGAAATGGAATATACTTTGTTCATAATGTAACATTTCTTGTATATATTGTTATTAGTTACCTTTGCTATGCTTGGTGAGAAGACTACTGTTATGTCACCCGAAGTACTTATTAAAGCAGGAGTTCCATGTTGCAGGTGACCTTGCTATCATTCTCGTCTCTAAATTCCCAGATTGCTTTAAAATTACTCCTATTCTCTTTTTACTAGAAAGATCCGAACTAAAAAATTTGTGTTTCATTGGATCATTCTTTTGTTGGGACATGTGCTAAATGCCACTAGTTATGGGTTGGTAGTTCAAGTGTAGTTTTTCTACACCCCCAAAAAAAAAAAAAAAAAAAAACCACTCCCAAAAAAATGGTCAAGTATTATGGAAGTGATTGGTATGAGAAACATATACAGATACGTGCTGAAAATTGCTTAGGTTAAATGAAGAAATGGCCTCTTTATCATGAGAAGAAGAAATAAAAGGGCAGCCTGATTCATAAGATTCCTCGTTGAAGGGTCTAGGGAGGGTTAGATGTACGCAGTCTTAGCTTTTTATTGCAGATAGACTGTCAATCCATAGAAGAAATATAGAAATGGTGTACAGGCATTTTGTTGTTTTCTCAACTGTGCCTGTTTAGTTTATCACAGTAAAAAACAACCTTGAGGACACTGTATGATACTGTTATTGGTTGTTGTAGCTTGTCATTCCTTGACAATTTTAAGACTTTGCTTAAACACACATTTTGTCTCACATTATTCTCTGCTTCTAAACAGGTTAGTGCAGAATGCTGGCGAGTTCGTTGTTACCTTTCCACGGGCCTATCATTTAGGGTTCAGTCATGGTGAGTCGTCTTGTGTCTCTGCTTTCTTTTTCTTGTGGATGAATATCATCAATGAGGATTGTTATCCATTCAGCTGAACTTGTGCTGTAGGATTTAATTGTGGAGAAGCATCTAACATTGCTACTCCTGAATGGCTGAGATTTGCAAAAGATGCTGCAATTCGCAGAGCTTCGATTAATTGTCCTCCCATGGTTTCTCATTTCCAGCTGCTATATGATCTTGCACTTGCAATATGTTCAAGGTTCATGCTTTCTCCTTGAATAACGTTTTCCAGAGACATATGGGTCACACTCTCATTATCCATGCTTGAAGCTATATATATATATTTGTCTATGATATATAGATGAAAATATTGGTATTGATTGTTGTTATATTGGTATCGAACACATTGGATAATATGTATTAGTGTTAGATATGTAGGATGGAGAGCAATTGTGAAAATCATAAGTGATATGGCAATATTGGTTGACACAAAAACAAATCGTAATATCGGAAAATGTCAGTATCAAGGGCCCTCGATGTCAGTACATATCAATTGATATGTATCGTATCGATTAATATTTCCATCAATACTCAGTATGATATGATCATATGAGAATGAATTTATTCATTGAACTAGAATATGCTTAATATTTTGCCCATGAACTTTTGTACTTGAGCTTTTAGGTTAAGATTGATGCAGTTAGTAAACAGATTGTCTTTATCTTGTTGGTGAAACATTTTTGTTGGCCATTTTCTTCAATTATTAGCATGGACTAAAATACTGGTATTAATCACGGTTATATTAGTGTCGGATATATTGGGCAATACTTATCAGTATTGGCCATTTTCTTCAATTATTAGCATGGACTAAAATACCGGTATTAATCGCGGTCATATTAGTATCGGATATATTGGGCAATACTTATTAGTATTGGATATACAGAAAAAATTTTTGAAAATTGTATACCGACAGGACCGTATATTATTTTTCTAATATGGGAAAATATCGTGATATTTTTGAAATATCGAGATATATTAGTATCAGAAGTCACGATATCGATACATATTAACTAATATTTGTATCAATAATTATGAGAAAAGGGATATTTGCATATGATCTCTAGGTTTCTGCATTCTCTTCTATGGAAATTAATCTCATAGATTTGTTCATTTAATTCTCACAATAGACGGTTGAAACCACAAAGATTATAATGAGATTTGAGTCTTGTGGTTCTGAAGGCTTGTATTATTGTGTAGGATGACAATGAGCAGCAATCTGGAACCTCGAAGTTCTCGTCTAAAAGATAAGATGAAGGTTGAAGGGGAAACCTTGGTCAAACAGCTGTTCGTTCAGGATGTAATGCAGAATAATAATTTGCTTCATGCTCTCGGAAAAGAATCCACAGTTGTGCTTCTACCACAAAATTCTTCAAAAAAGTTTGCTGGTTCCAATTTGCGTATTGGGTCCAAATATAAAGGAAAATATAGGGTGCCTTTTAGCTTATGCAGCTCAGAGGCGGCAGCTGAAGCTTCGGAGCATATAGCTCCTAACGAAACTGCACTAGTTGGAAGGCGAGATGCTAAGCAATATAAGGCTTTCTATTCGGTAAGAGCAAAATTTTCTTCGGTGTCTCAAAAGGATGATCTTCTGTCGCCTAGTGGTGGCAGTGATGCATGTGCTTTACCTTTTGAGACCCGATATTCAGGAGCTGAAAATGAAGGAAAAGATGTTGGTGATGAATGTTTGGATCGAGGATTGTTTTCGTGCGTCAAATGTGGAATTTGGCCATTTGCGTGCGTTGCCATAGTTCAGCCAACAGAATCTGCCGCACGATACCTCCTATCCGCAGATTGTAACTCTTTTAATGACTGGCTTGTCTGTTCGAGGGTATCTAGTGATGGAATGATCATTGCCGATGATGAGCAAAATGCTTCGGAGCCAGATTCTAGTTCTGGTAAGTTCTCTATGCTTAATTTTTTTGTCTTCGATTGATGTCATATTGCAGAAGACCAGAAGTTTTTCTTCATTTGCTGACATGGATAAAATTATTTGTATCAGTTTATTAGTATCAGACATATCAGACAATACGTATCTGTATCAAAACATTGGATGGAAAAAACATTTCTAGAAATTATAAGCTAATAAGGTCATATTGATTGATATATCGACTGATATAGGGCATATCATAATATTGTTGTGGTATCGAGAAATATTGACATTGGAAAGCCTTAATACTGATACTTATCAGCCAATATGTATTATATTAGCCAATATTTGCATCAATTGGTTACAGATCTTTTCTTTTTTCTTTTTTTTTTTTTGGAACTTTAAGGTCCTTTGATACTCGGTGTTGCCTAGTCACAATACTTCTACGAGCCTTTTTTGTTGAAACGGATCATAGATAAAATGATTGATATTCTTCTCTTCATTTTTAACGACTAAAAGAATGAAACTATGAGTTATTAATTTTATATATGTGTCTTCTCATCGGTCGCTTTTGTTTTTGTTCCACAAAATAAGAAATGTCTAACGTGCCAAATAGATGTAAATATCTAGCCTCCCAATATTGGTATTTTTCAATATCACAACAATATTATGATATATTGTTGTATTGTTGATATACTGCAATATATCAGCTGATGATATTTAACTGATATTTCAGTCAATATAAACTTGTCAACTTATAATTTTTAGAAAATTTTTTCTTTGGTATATTTAATATTGATAATTACTATCTGATATATCTGATACTCATGTGACCACGACCGATACTGATACTAATATTTTTATACACACTGCCAACTGAGGTCCATAACCCCATCTCAACAGAAGAGTATATTGATATGGGTGCTAGATGAAAAGCCTCATAGCTACATTCAAATAGTGATCTTATTTTTGTTATTTTTCTGTGGTTTCTCATTTTACTTCCATAGTACGTATTATCTATTTGCTACTTCTCTTATGCAGCATCCCTGAAGAAGAATGTCCCGGATGGTCTCTATGATGTCCCTATTCAGTCTGCTGATTTTGAGATTCCAATGGTCAGTCAAAGCACTTATCCCATCATGTTGTCTGATTTTCCAATGCCGAAGGAAGATACAACCTTCGAGATGGCTGCAAATGTTGAAAAGCCGGAAGTTTCTTCTGCTCTTGGTCTATTAGCTATGGCATATGGAAACCCATCTGATTCTGATGAAGATGACATTCCACCTGAGAGCCCCGCCAATATTGATGATAGTATTTCAAAGATGGCTCATGGGAAAGCAAATGTCAAAGTGATGATTCCCAATCCCCTTCATTTCAGCGTGGCCATGACAGTCGTGCCAAAAGGGCTCACGGTAGCTCTTTTACAAAAGTTGAGTCATTGGACAGCGAAGATGAAGATTCTTCTAAAAGAGTCAACTTACATGGGGCTCACGGAAGCAGAAGAATATACGATAAGGATGGAGAGTATGTTACTTCTTCCGACTTCAATGAGGAACTTGCTGTTAATAATCTGTCCAACACAGAATGGCATTGTTCCTCTGGTGGCCATGATGCCGAAATTAGTCAGATTGGCGATGGCAATGCAGCGGCTGAGAATGTTCCTTTTGCGTGTGATGAAGATTCTTCAAGAATGCACGTCTTCTGTCTTGAGCATGCTGTCGAAGTAGAGCAGCGACTTCATCCAATTGGTGGTGTGCAAATCTCTCTCCTTTGTCATCCAGGTCTGTTTTTGATTTTCAATGTGGACTCCCAAACTTAGGAATCATAGGATATATCCTTTTATATAACTAGCCAATATTGAGGGCATCCCTGTATCAGTGAAAGAAGTGGTGGACAAGTAACTAGGTTTGTCTGAATGATGTAAATATCGGCAATATGCATCAGTTTTAGGTCCCTCAATATCGATATTTTTTGATACCGTGACAATATTACAATATGTTGTTGTAGCTATAATATATTATGATATATCAATTGTATATGGTTCATTTAGTTTACGATTTTCAAAAAAAAAGTTTTTTTACCTGATATACTCAATATTGATATGCATTATTTAATACTGATACAGCTTTGACTAATACCAATATTTTCATTCATGGTTTGTCTCTCTAATAGGAGGCAAGCTGGTTTTTGGATTCAGTAGAGGGTTTTGATTGGATTATCTTATGAGTGCTCTTTTTCCCAGTGGTAGACATTGCTTTTTTTTTTTTGGGTTGGGGAGGGGGGGGGCATCATCTTGAAATTTTTGTTTTGTTCATGCTATAGTTGATGAGACGGAAAAAAAAAAAAAAGAGGGGCCTATAAAGTAGCTCCGAGGATGATTGATGCCCTAATTAATTGAGTTGTATATGTATTGAGCTGTGGAGGACAATCAATTGGAAAACAATTTGGAAGGAAGCATGGAATTAAATATTTGTATTAGGTCATCCTAGTACTGATATGTCTGATGCTGTGAAAAAATCACAATATGTCATAATTGGGGCTATCATTATCGGTGTTTTTATCCATGGGTGGGAATAGTTAATCAGAAGGTTCTGGTTGGTAGGATAGGAGTTTGAATGTTAAACTATAATGGTTAGAGGTGAAGAGAAATGCTAGGATGAAAAGGAAGTGGAAATGAATTGTTGTGTCATGGATTTGGAAGGAGGCATGGTGAAAGCAAGGAATTAAATATCTGTAGCAGGCCACCCTAATATTGATATTATAATAATATCACAATACTTCATAATTGGTGGGACCGATATCGGTATTTTCATCCATGGTTGGTTGTAGTTAATCGGAAAGTTCCGATTGGTGGGATGGGAGTTAAAATGTTAGATTATAATTGTTAGAAGTGAAGAGGAATGCTAAGATGAAAAGGAAGCAAAAATGAATTGTTGGGTTACGGGATGTTTATGAGGTTGCACTAGAGAAGGAAGGATATAATTTTGGCGGTCATGGTCGATTGATGAAAATATCGATATCAATAGTGATATTTGCCATGCTAAGATGATACTTATTTGTATAGGCCATGGATGAAAATACTAGTATTAGTATCAGTATCAATATTAGCCATATTAGATGATAATTATTCGTATCACCTATGAATGAAAATATCGATATTGGTATGGGTATTAGTCGCAATTATATTGGTATTGGATAATATATATTGGTATTGTACTTATCGGAAGAAAAAAATTTCTAAAAACTATAAGTTAATAGTGGCATATTGGCCGATATATCGGCCTAATTGATCGATATGTTGGCTTTATATTGAGTATATCAACTGATATTTTAAATATAAATTGATATATTGTGATATATTGCTTTTTTTTTTTTTTCAGGGTTTTGCCCAGAGAGGAATAGAGAAAATTAGAAAGTCTATTTGAACCCAAATGAAGTTCTGAATATCTTTAAAAAAAGAAAGAGCAAATGTCATTGAATTGAAAAATCTTTTGATATGGGATTTGCGTTCATTTAAAGATCCACACAAGGCATGGTTGGGTATCGAATACTGCTTTATATCAACTTACTTGCGTATTGCTTTTTTAATTTTTTTTTTTTTATGGAAACAAAAACATGCATTTATTTGTTGTTAAGTTGGTATTAAATAGTTTTGTTAATCTATTATATTCTTAAATCTATAAATAAACTGTGATTTTTAGTTACCATGTCATATCCTTGTTTTAAAAAATGACATGTCAATGTGTTGGTATTGTGTTTGTGTCGGTACTTGCAGTTCTTAGCCTCCATGTGCCCTTATGAAATGTAATCACGTCTTGTGGATAAATTGATGATATTTTCCAAAATCAACTGCAGACTATCCCAAAGTGGAAGCGGCAGCAAAGCAACTGGCTGAAGAACTAGAAATGGATTATCCATGGAAGGATCTTTCGTTCCAGGTTGCCACTGAAGATGACGAAGAGAGGATTCGATCAGCTCTCGAGAGCGAGGAGGCGATGCCAAAAAAGGGTGACTGGGCTGTGAAGTTGGGGATCAATCTTTATTATAGCGCTACGCTTTGTCGATCTCCCCTGTACCGTAAGCAGATGCCTTATAACTCTATCATTTATAGTGCCTTTAGCTGCAGTTCTCCCTCGGATTCTCCTTTAAAGCCCCATGTGAGGGGAAAAGGAGGCAGCGGTGGCGGTGGCAGGCAAAAGAAGATTGTGGTGGCCGGAAAGTGGTGCGGAAAAGTCTGGATGTCGAATCAGGTTCATCCGCTGTTGGTGCAGAGAGATCGTGAAGAAGAGCAAGAAGAAAGAACCTTTAATGGATGGTCGAAGGGCGGGGAAAGGATTACAAAAAAACAAGAAAGTAGCCACCGAGATGAGAATATCTTGATTTCCCGAAAGCAGGGGAGGAAAAGGAAGATGAAGGTAGAGAGTAGACCAGTCAGGAAGATGAAGTTTGTAGAAACCAACATTGCAGAGAGCGATGATTGTGAAGATTCATCGGCCGATAAATCTCATCATGAGGAACATAAACGGAGTTTTAGAAGACCAAAGCCGAGGGTTAATGTGAGGAAACCGAAGGCAGAGAGTAGACCAACCGAGAAAGAAAAACGCCGAGACAGAGGGATTGTCGAGAGTGATTTGGAAGATTCCGAGGACGGAGGATCTCGACAAGATCGTAGGGGAAACGTCAGAAAACAGCAGCTTGGGCAAGAAACTCCTCAGCCTCAAGGCAGTCGTAAGCGGACCACAAAACCTGAAGAGGGGAAGGAAGGTGGACCGAGCACACGTCTCAGGAAGAGAATCGCAAAGCCTCCTGTTGACTCAGAAACTAAGCCGTCATCCGGTGAGCTATCATGTAAGAACAAAGGAAAGAGATCTGTGGCCTTGACGGGTCCGAAGATGAAGCTTCCAACCTTGAAATCTCCCACGGCAAAGGGGCCAGCGTTAAGACTTCCTGCAGCTAGAGCTCCAGCAGGGAAAAGGACTCCGGCAACGAAGGGTCCTGCAAGGCATAACGAGGCTGAGGAAGGGGAATATTTCTGTGACATCGAGGGTTGCATCATGAGTTTCGGGTCGAAGGAGGAGCTCTCATTGCATAAAAGAAACATATGCCCGGTTGAGGGTTGTGATAAGAAGTTCTTCTCGCACAAGTATCTTGTGCAGCACCGCCGGGTCCACGAGGACGACCGACCCCTCAAGTGCCCATGGAAGGGATGCAGGATGAGCTTCAAGTGGGCCTGGGCCCGCACTGAGCACATAAGGGTCCACACGGGTGCTCGCCCGTATGTCTGTAACGAACCCGGTTGTGGGCAAACCTTCCGCTTCGTGTCTGATTTCAGCCGCCATAAGCGGAAGACCGGCCATTCTGCTAAAAAGAAGGCAAGGGGTTAAGTTCTTTAAGAGGGGCCATGTAATTGAACATATGCTTGTGACAAAAAAAATTGTACATTGATTAAGTTAGGCCTAATTTTAGGTTTCGGGCAGGTCCCGGTAACTTTAGAGGCAGCTAAAATTTGTATTGTTGTTGGGTCTTCATTGGGACCCATTCATTTTAGCCGAATGAAGCCATTCCTTGATCTTGGAACTTGATTGTCTTCTTCCATGGATGCTTGTTGAGAAGCTTAGCAAAATCAGAAAGGATGGAATTGAAATGTGTAATTGGTAATGTAGAAGGGGGTGATCTTGACCTAACTTTTTCCTGCAGCAATGGAGGTTGTCGAGGAGTTCAGGAAATAGAAATTTGGTGAGTCTAGTGTTTGGAAGAAAGACAATCTTTCTAGGGTATTTTTGATCTCGCGCGGTTCATTTAACAACAATAATAAAGTTTTGAATCTTGTAAAATAAGAATTTTCTGATCTTCTTGAGCATCGTTTGCGTCTTGATTTCGATATTGATTAAATGTTTTTCCTTATGAATAAACTTATTATAATCGGGTTATTATATTAATTATTCAAAGACCAAATACGATTAATTCAGTCAAGATCCTATATCCGCTGTCAAGCACTATAAATATTGTATTGTTTTAGATTTTGTTTTGTTAGGTTTGACCTAATATTTAGTTATTCAAATTTTGTCGATTTAAGAAAAAAATTATTTGATTTTATTTATTATATAATTTATTTCCTCCTCATATTTAGCTCATCAACAGTCATTATTGGAGAACCATTATGAAGAAGTACAGAAAGTAAAGTAAAATTAAATGTTTCACTGCTATGCTATTTGGCAGAGTGGCTGCAATTTTGAGCTAACAAGCCACAAAGTCACTGGGGATTTTAGTTTCTGAAGAGACAAGTCTCCTTGGCAGAAAGACATTCACTGAACAATAGAGAGTCATGTTCAGCTGTTGTAACAGTGCACATCCTTGATAGTTCAAACCAAAGGAATGATCGGTGCCATTTATGATTGTAAAAGGGGGCAGCACTATAGGGTATTGATTTCTTTATGAATAGATTTCTTATCCGATTTTGAGTCATTTCTGTAGAAATTTTGAGAGAAGAGAGAAAAGAGAAGAGAAAAAGAGAGAGAAGATAGGAGAATTAGAAACAATGATAAATTAAATATATCTTTGAGTAAATTTAAATAAAGATAAGTACATTTAAATATCTCTTTTCTTTGTTAATGTTCCTTTCTAATATCTTTTGGTATTTATTATTATAAATATTTATATATAATAGGTATGGTGATCTAAGGACCAACCCAAAAACTCTGCCTGCTGAAGAAAGAAAAGCCCGAAGGACAGTGGTCTATTGGGCAACTTGTCGAGCCCAAGGTCCCGATAGTAGTACAATTAGCCCAAGCAGGTCGACCCAGAATTGTATGATAGGTAGCGGGCGATTAGGGTTGGGCACAATGCCGCCATCGTGGCTACATCTCCTGAACTATCGCCGGCAGTCCAACAAATATCCGCAGAATATCCACCCATACGGCGTATCACTCTAAGATGGCAAGCACAACTCTTCAATATTTTCAAAAACGGCAACGGTTACCATATATATTTCCTCACGATTGTTGAGATAGCTTAACAGATCTGTGCAGGCAGCCAGCATTAGTCGTGAGGCCCAAAGAAGTTCACACCGGTTCTAATGTTATAAATATCCCTTTACCTCCGTGGAGGAGGGGGACTTTTGGCTCAAAAAATCATTCCTAATGCCAAACTTTGAGGTGCTCTCGGAACTCTCAAACGCTTGAGATACCACCAAGCCACTCCTCACCAAGCGCACCTTTCTCTCTATAAGACGTTTCCAACTAAGCGCATATGTCTCTAAGTCACTCCCTAATCGAGCGCACTACCAAAGCCCAATCATCTATTTATAAGCTGCTCTCCAACTGAGCATATATGTCGAAACTTAACCCTCCGCTAATACTCAATCCTTTGAAACATACATTTATGCATCATTCACTTATTATCTCATCTTTCTATCTACTTGAGAAAGATTTCTAATTTAAACGTTAGAGGACATACCGCGGTGTGAGTCCTACTATCCACTGACCTCTTATTTATTAGTTATGAATGAAGATCGGGCACACTTCAACTCAACTTATCGAGAAGATTAAGCGGCTCAATAATTCGTTCAGTAATATGGATTCGACGACTTGTCAATATATGTGTTATTTTTATAACTAAATTGTTTATACTTTACATACCTATTATTCCACTCTTATTTTAAAAAATTTTTATAAAATACATATCTTGAATCCATACATATTGTATTGAATGCTGCATTTCTATAATAATACTCACTTATGTCTTAAATTTATGTTTTATTACCCATGCATGTCTTTCGACTCTACATACACATGTATTAATTTCTTATATAATTGTTCATACATATTTTACATTTAAAATAAATTGATAAAATTATATTAATCATACTATTTTTTTTTTGTAATTTCTACAATAAATAACTTCTACATGTTATAAATTGCACAATATAACTCTTGCATCTTTTTAAAATGTATGCTTAAATTCCTGCATGACTTATATTTTACTGCATGTCCTTTATTTAACAAAATACGAATGAAAACTCTAAATATGTTTTAATAATGGAAGTATTTTCTTTGATACGATAATATCTAAGAATATATTCGTATTTGAGTAACATTTTTAGTTTGAATAAGTGTGAACCATTATAAAAAATTATCAAAATATATTCCAAAATGTTATAATATATTATCAATAATTTGAATGTCAAACATATCATTCGTGGTCAGAAAAGCGATGTTCAACCCCATCTATAAGTTATATGAAGACGGTCCATCTATAAGCTTTAAATAATAGCATGTGGCATTTGGTTATTTAGAAATAATTATAATTTAAATTTCAATATTCATCATTTATTGGTGAGGTTATTGTCGATTCTAATCCTTTTTTGTGCATTGGTATAATTTAAATATATTTTATATATTTGTATAATTTGATATATGTGACATTGAAAATACAAATTTGAACATGATTATATATTTGTACAGTTCGATTTAATTGAACATCAGTTTTAAATTACGCATGATATGTCATCAAAATGATATTATCGCCTTATTAGATTTTTGATCATACTATTATCCAACATACTTCTTTAATATATGTCTACATATGAAATATATATAGTTTAGTAAATAATTAGCTCATTTTTATCTTTATTTTACTAACCTTTCATATTAGGGGAATCAAACTAACTTACAAGTGATTGGATTTAAATGATGGCTATTTGGGAATTTAGATGTTGGTTAATTTAGATTTTATTGTACCCAACTGACGATGATATCGTGATGACAACATTTAAATTTGATTTTGATTTTCTTTATAGAGTTCAACTGAGTCATAGTTTTGATTATTCTTATATTAATAAAGATATTTTTTCTTATGTATAATTCGAGACATTATAATTATCAGTATTTAAAATTACTTTCAGGTGTGACATTTGAATCTTATGATTTAAATTAATATTTTATTTTGAGTCATTTAATGGTGCTTGATTCGTAAGTTCGCATCCCGATATTTATTTTATATTTTTAGTAGATGGAATAAATAATTGAGTTTTGAGCCTTAAGAATTAAAATATGAGGTAATTTAATCATATTTTTAAAAATTAATATAATCAATTTTTGGAATCGGAATGGTGATAAGCATTAGCCAATATATCATGTCAGCCATAATCAGATTAAAGTATTTGAGGAATTATACACACGAAAAGACTATTTCAGAAAGGTCGACTAAGTACACAATCTTCCGAGTGACATTAATATTATGAAGTTAAGAAAACGTGACGTCACACTGCGCATATCCATCAAGAGCGGTTAAGAAGATAGGATCGGTGTCTAGTAAAATTGATCGGTTATTCACAATAATTAATAATAAAGTATGACCTAATAATCATTCACCTAAGTTATCAACCTAAGGGGTGTTCACAAGCCACTCCCAACCTAAAGCATCGTGCCTTTATCATGCCTTTATATTTATAAAGTCTATAAAAGGAGAAAGAAAGTAAATCCGATGCTGTAACAATTAAAGTATCAGATAGATTATTGACTTTTCTGAGTACCTTTTATTTTAAAAAAATTCATAAATAATTAATTAAATATAAATTTTACGGCACTCAAACTTGTACATAAAAAAATATTTACAGTCTGTATTTTAGGCATTTTCTCCCCAAAAAAATCTGAAGGCTCAGTGTATTTTCCTCTAGAAGCCCATTTTCTCTCATACTGTACTCCTCGCCTTCCGGTATAATTACTGTGATTTGACTCTCAAATGATAAATTAGAGAACAAGTCATGTACCTTTGAACATTTATTTTAATTTACTATCTGTCAGACTTTTATTAAAAAATCCAACAGTCACTTTTAAATCTCTTAAATCAAATTTTAATTCAACAATACATAAAGAAATTCATAAATAATTGTTTAAATATAAATCCCGCAGGACTTAAACTTGCACATAAAAAAATATTTACAGCCTATCCTTTAGGCATTTTTCTCACGAAAACTCTAAAGATTAAAAGTATTTTCCTCTAAAAGCCCTTTTTCTCTCCTACTCCTCTCATTCTATTTTAATTACTGCGATACTGATTTGAGTGTTAGATGATAAATTAGAGAACAAGTTATGTACATGGAAGGGATGCAGGATGAGCTTCAAGTGGGCCTGGGCCCGCACTGAGCACATAAGGGTCCACACGGGTGCTCGCCCGTATGTCTGTAACGAACCCGGTTGTGGGCAAACCTTCCGCTTCGTGTCTGATTTTAGCCGCCATAAGCGGAAGACCGGCCATTCTGCTAAAAAGAAGGCAAGGGGTTAAGTTCTTTAAGAGGGGCCATGTAATTGAACATATGCTTGTGACAAAAAAAATTGTACATTGATTAAGTTAGGCCTAATTTTAGGTTTCGGGCAGGTCCCGGTAACTTTAGAGGCAGCTAAAATTTGTATTGTTGCTGGGTCTTCATTGGGACCCATTCATTTTAGCCGAATGAAGCCATTCCTTGATCTTGGAACTTGATTGTCTTCTTCCATGGATGCTTGTTGAGAAGCTTAGCAAAATCAGAGAGGATGGAATTGAAATGTGTCATTGGTAATGGAGAAGGGAGTGATCTTGACCTAACTTTTTTCCTGCAGCAATGGAGGTTGTCGAGGAGTTCAGGAAATAGAAATTTGGTGAGTCTAGTGTTTGGAAGAAAGACAATCTTTCTAGGGTATTTTTGATCTCACTCGGTTCATAGAACAACAATAATAAAGTTTTGAATCTTATAAAATAAGAATTTTCTAATCTTCTTGGGCATCGATTGCCTCATGATTTTGATATTGATTAAATGTTTTTCCTTATGAATAAACTTATTATGATCAGGTTATTATATCAATTATTTAAAGATCAAATAGGATTAATTTAGTCAAAATTTTATATCCGTTGTCATACATTATAGATATTGTATTGTTTTAGATTTCGTTTTGCTAGATTCGACCCAGCATTTAGCCCCGACCTTCATCACAAAAGGACCTTCCATACGGCCCCGTCTGGCCATAATTTGAGTCCTCCAAATGCCTTGATCCACTTTATAATCTTACAAAACTCCCTTGACTATCACGCAACAGCATAGACATTCAAACATCCATAAAGCAATAGAAAACTTCGTCACCACAAAGTAGCTCATCAACAGTCATTATTGGAGACCCATTATGAAGAAGTACAGATAGTAAAGTAAAATTTAATGGTTTCACTGCTATGCTATTTGGCAGAGTGGATGCAATTTTGAGCTAACAGACCATAAAGTCACTGGGATTTTTAGTTTCTGAAGAGACAAGTCTCCTTGTCAGAGAGACCTTCACTGAACAATAGAGTCATGTTCAGCTGTTGTAACAGTGCACATTCTTGATAGTTCAAACCAAAGCAATGATCGGTGCCATTTATGACAGTAAAAGAGGGCAGCACTATAGGGTATTGATTTCTTTATAAATAGATTTTTTATCCGATTTTGAGTCATTTCTGTGAAAATTTTGAGAGATGAGAGAGAATGATAAGAGAAAGAAAGAGAAAAAGAGAGAGAAGATAGGAGAATTAGAAACAATGAGAAATTAAATATATCTTTGAATAAATTTAAGTAAAGATAAGTACATTTAAATATCTCTTTTCTTTGCTGATGTTCCTTTCTAATATTTTTTAGTATTTATTATTATAAATATTTATATACAATAGGTATGGTAATCTAAGGGCCAACCCAAAAACTCTGCCTGCTGAAAAAAGAAAAACCCGAAGGACGGTGGTCTATTGGGCAACTTGTCGAGCCCAAGGTCCCGATAGTAGTACAATTAGCCCAAGCAGGTTGACCCAGAATTGTATGATAGGTAGCGGGCGATTAGGGTTGGGCACAATACCGCCATCGTGGCTACACCTCCTGCACAATCGCCGGCAGCCCAACAAATATCCGCAAAATATCCACCCATACGGTGTATCACTCTACGATGGCAAGCACAACTCTTCAATATTTTCAAAAATGGCAACGGTTACATATATATTCCCTCACGATTGTTGAGATAGCTTAACAGATCTGTGCAGGTAATCCAGCATTAGTCGTGAGGCCCAAAGAAGTTCACACCGGTTCTAACGTTATAAATATCCCTTTACCTATGCGGAGGAGGGGGACTTTTGGCTCAAAAAATCATTCCTAATGCCAAACTGCGAGGAGCTCTCCGAACTCTCAAACGCGTGAGATACCACCAAGCCACTCCTCACCGAGCGCACCTTTCTCTCTATAATACGTTTCCAACTGAGCGCATCTGTCTCTAAGTCGCTCCCTAACTGAGCGCACTACCAAAGCCCAATCATCTATTTATAAGCTGCTCCCCAACTGAGCGTATATATCGAAACTTAACCCTCCGTTAACACTCAATCCTCTGAAACATACATTTACGCATCATTCACTTATTATTTCATCTTTCTATCTACTTGAGAAAGATTTCTGATTTAAAAGTTGGAGGACATATTGGGGAGCGAGTCCTACTATCCACTGACCTCTTATTTATTAGTTGTGAATGAAGATCGGGCACACTTCAACTCAGCTTGTCGAGAAGATCAAGCGGCTCAATAATTCGTTCAATAATACGGATTCGACGACGTGTCAATATATGTGCTATTTTTATAACTAAATTGTTTATACTTTACATACCTATTATTCCACTCTTATTTTAGAAAATTTTTATAAAATACATATATTAAATCCATACATATTATATTAAATGCTGCATTTCTATAATAATACTCACTTATGTCTTAAATTTATGTTTTATTACCCATGCATGTCTTTCGACTCTACATGCACATGTATTAATTTCTTATATAATTGTTCATATATATTTTACATCTAAAATAAGTTGATAAAATTATATTAATCATACTATTTTTTTGTAATTTCTACAATAAATCACTTCTACATGTTATAAATTTTAGAATATAATTCTTGCATGTTTTTAAAATGTATGCTTAAATTCCTGCATGACTTATATTTTACTGCATGTCCTTTATTTAACAAAATACAAATAAAAACTCTAAAGATGTTTTAACGATAAGAGTATTTTCTTTGATATGAGAATATCTAAGAATATATTCGTATTTGAATAATGTTTTTAATTTGAATAAGTGTGAACCATTATAAAAAATCGTCAAAATATATTCCAAAATGTTATAATATATTATCAATAATTTGAATGTCAAACATATCATTCGCGGTTAGAAAAGCGATGTTCAACCCCATCTAATAGTTATATGAAGACGATCCACCTATAAGTTTTAAATAATAGTATGTGGCATTTGGTTATTTGGAATAATTATAATTCAAACTTCAATATTCATCATTTATTGGTAAGGTTATTGTCGATCCTAATCCTTTTTCGTGCATTGGTATAATTTCAATATATTTTATATATTTGTATAATTTGATATATATGACATTAAAAGTACGGATTTGAACATGATTATATACTAAAAAATTAATATAATCAATTTTTGGAATTTGGAAAGGTGATAAGCATTAACCAATATATCACGTCAGTCATAATCAGATTAAAGTATTTGAGGGATTATACACACGGAAAGACTATTTCAGGAAGGCTGACTAAGTACACAATCTTCTGAGTGACATTAATATTATGAAGTTAAGAAAATGTGAAGTCACACCGCGCACATCCATCGAGAGCGGTTAAGAAGATAGAATCAGTGTCTAGTAAAATTGATCGGTTATTCACAATAATTAATAATAAATTATGACCTAATAATCATTCACCTTAGTTATCAACCTAAGGGGTGTTCACAAGCCACTCCCAACCTAAAGCATCGTGCCTTTATCATGCCTTTATATTTATAAAGTCTATAAAAGGAGAAAGAAAGTGAATCCGCTGCAACAATTAAAGTATCAAATAGGTTATTGACTTTTCTGAGTATTTTTTATTTTTAAAAAATTCATAAGTAACCATTTAAATATAAATTTTACAGCATTCAAACTTGTACATAAAAAAATATTTATAGTCTGTCCTATAGGCATTTTCTTCCCAAAAAAATCTGAAGGCTCAATGTATTTTCCTCTAAAAGCCCATTTTCTCTCAAACTGTACTCCTCGCCTTCCGGTATAATTACTGTAATACTAATTTGACTGTCTAATGATAAATTAGAGAGCAAGTCATGTACCTTTAAATATTTATTTTAATTTACTATCTGTCAGACTTTTATTAAAAAATCTAACAGTCACTTTTAAATCTCTTAAATCGAATTTTAATTCAACAATACATAAAGAAATTCATAAATAATTGTTTAAATATAAATCCCGCGGGACTTAAACTTGTACATAAAAAATTATTTACAGCCTATCCTTTAGGCTTTTTTTTCCCGAAAACTCTAAAGATTAAAAGTATTTTCCTCTAGAAGTCCATTTTCTCCCTACTTTGGTCTTCTGTTTTAATTACTAATTCAACAATATGATAAATAATTGATTAAATATTCCCACGGTACTCAAATTTGATTTTAGATGATAAATTAAAGAATATTTTCCTCTAGAGCCCATTTTATGTACCTTTGAACATTCATTTTAATTTACTATCCGCCAGACTTTGGTTAAAAAAAATCTAACAACCACTTTTAAATCTCTCAAATCAAATTTTAATTCAACAATATGTAAAGAAATCATAAATAATTGTTTAAATATAAATCCCACGGTACTCAAACTTGTACATAAAAAAATATTTACAGCCTGTCCTCTTGGCATTTTCTCCTGAAAAATCTGAAGGCTCAAAGTATTTTCCTCTAGAAGCCCATTTTCTCTCCTACTCCTCTTCTTTTGGTTTAATTATTGCAATACTAATTTAAGTATCAGATGATAAATTAGAGAGTAAGCTATATACCTTTAAAAATTTATTTTAATTTACTGTCTACTAGACTTTGGTTAAAAAATCTAACAACCGCTTTTAAATCTCTCAAATCAAATTTTAATTCAGCAATACATAAAGAAATCCATAAATAATTGTCTAAATATAAATCCCATAATATTCAAACTTGTACATAAAAAAATATTTACAGTCTGTCCTCTTGGCATTTTCTCCCAAAAAGAAAAGCCCATTTTCTTTCATGATATTGATTTAAATATCAGATAATAAATTAGAGAATAAGTTATATACCTTTGAATATTTATTTTAATTTATTATTTGTCAAATTTTGATTAAAAGATCTGACGGTCGCTTTTAAATCTCTCAAATCAAATCTTGATCCGGTAATACATAAATTCTGTGTTTTATATATTATATGTGTGTTCAAATTAATTATAAATTAATAAAATTAAATGTTAATTATATGAGCCGTAGGTTCATTCTATTTTATTTTAGGACTAGTTTGGATTCATTTCTTTTTCTTTGTATTTATTGAATTAAATGCTACATTAATTAAATACCCTACAAATTAGGTGGCCGGTGTCAGTTTATTTCACATTTAAGGGCCATGAATTCTGTCATCTACTCAACGGCGGCGGTAATAATAGTGGCGGTGGGTGGAAGCGGTGGCTGGTGGCGGAGTGTGGTCGGTGCATGGGTGGTTGAGATTTTCTATTTATGACTAATTAAAAATATTTAATTTTTAATCATTTAAAATTAAAAAAAAATTAAAATCTTTTTTGATGGATTGAGGGGGCGTCCTTCTTCCCAGTGGAGAAGGACCGTCCTTTTCTTAATCCGGGCCGTCGGATGTAAAATTCGACGGTTACGTATTTTAGATGATTAAATTTAAAATCGAACGGTCCACGTTATATTATCCATTTAAAACGTGTGGACCGTCAAATTTTACATCCGACGATTTAGATGCGGAGAAGGACGGTCCTTCTTCACAAGGGAGAAGGACGCCTCCCGGATGGTTTTCTGATATTAGTCATTCTCTTCTTATACAATGTTAACTTTCATGTGAATAATTAATTCTACCATATATTTATTTATTAAAATATCATTTAAACAATTTATCTATTTTTAAATATGCAACAAAATTGATTTTAATAAAATACATAATAAAAATAATAAAATATTTTTCAGAATATATAAATTTTAAGGAAAAAAAAACTACGTGAATATTCAAGATAGAAAATAAAATTAATCTCTTTTATAATCATACAGGGGCCTAAAAATTTAAATATGGCTATAATTAATAAAATTCTAATAATGTGTACGAAAATATATTCAATTTTTTTAAAAAAATTTATTTCAAATCCTTTTTTTTTTTTTTTTTTGATTTTACAGAATCAACTTCTGGGATTTTTTTTTTTTTAATATCAATCCATTTTATGCATAATATGCTGCCCAAATCAAATGAAAAACCTCTAAAATTAAATAAAAATTTCAATAATATTTTTTTTCTACATTATATATATATATATATATATTAACAATTTAATGTTAGAATTATTGCATATCATACGAAATATATTTAATAATTTATTAAAATAATTAAATATTATATATATTGATGGGTCCAATAACCATGAGTCTAATGGGCCAGTCCCTGCAGCAAGCCCACTATCCAACATATTCCTTTCAAATTAAAAGTCCCACAATACTTTTTGAGAAACAATACATTTGCGAATCCCACTATAAAAGTAAGAATCCTCAAGTATTGAAGAACAAGTTGGAGAAACTCGAAGAAGATCCATAACGCTCCATATGGCTCGGAGAATGGCATAGCCGTTACTAGCCGATCTCCAATAAGAACAAACTGACTGTCAGGAGACCCTCGACTTTCCTCTCAACCAAAAGGCCCCTCGGCTCTCCGCCCATCCGGAGCCCCTTGGCCACCTCAAGTTCTTGATGCTTTTAGCCCTCTCATTTGGAGGCCGTTGGGCCTCTGCCGCCAGGAGGCCCTCAGCCCTCTTCCTGTCCAGAGGCCATCAGCCTTCTGTCAGTTAGGAGGCCCTCAGCCCTTTGCCTGCCCGGAGGCCCTCATCCTTCCTCCAGTCCGCAGGCTTTCGGCCCTCTGCTGCTAGGGGGCTCTCAGCTCTCATTCCGTCCGGAGGACCTCGATCCTCTGCCAGTCCGAGAGGCCCTCAGCCCTCCGCCTGCTAGGAGGCCCTCAGCCCTCCTTTAGTCCGGAGGCTCTTGATCCTCTGTCGCTAGGAGGCTCTTAACCCTCCTCCTATCTGGAGGCCCTCAGTCCTCCATCCAGGAGGCGCGGAGCTCTCCTTATTCTAGGAGGTACGAAGGCCATTAGCCCTCTGCCACGGGGAGGCCCTCAGCCCCCCTCCGTTTGGAGGCCATCAACCCTCTGTTGTTCGGAGGCCCTCAGCCTTCCGCCAACTAGGAGGCCTTTAGCCCTTAGTTTTGGAGTCACGATCCCTCCATCCTGGAGTCAGAAGCTTGTTGTCCAAGAGTTAATTATCTACTCAGGTAACTAAAACGTTTATTGACTAGTACAACTCAGTCCTTCTCCTCTAAGTCGCCCCCTCGGCAGGCACACCTATAAGCAGCTCTTCTGCCGGGCGCACTTTAAACCGCCCTCCGCAGGTGCACCTATAAACCGCCTCTCTGCGGGGCTCACTCCAAGCCGCCCTCCGCGGGCGTACCTATAAGTCGTCCCTCTGCCGAGCGCACCTATAAGCCTCCCCTCTATCAGGGGCACCTATAAGCCGCCTCTCCGTCGAGCACACCTATAAGCCGCCCCTCTATCGGGGGCACCTATAAGCCGCCCTCCACGGGCGCACCTCTAAGTTGCCCTCCACGGGCGCATTCACGGAGCTCAAGCCTCCAAATATATCTCTCTCACACTCCCATCATCGCTACATATTTGCATTCTCACAACGTTTACCTTTAAACGTGCATTCCTCTATTTATTGTGGAAAATTTCTAACTTGAGCGTCGGAATGTCAACGGGGGATAGCCCCTATTGTCCTCAAATCTTTTATTTGTAATTCGTATTGTGCAGGTTCTTGGTTATTAACGATGGAGACCGAACCCGATCCAAATCAACCCGTAATGGAAGATTGGAAGGCTCCATAATCCGTACAATAACTGGGGACCAGGGACGCAACATTGGCGCCGTCTGTGGAAAACGCGACAAAAAGTCTAGCGTATCCCCTCAACACTCAATCTCTTATGTAAAACAAATATGGTCAATATCCGTGCTCTAGCAAGCATGTCGGTTGAAGATATCACCTCCCATGGTGACGACCCCTCATCGGGTAGCCATGCCGATAGGTGATTGACGCCAAATGTACGAGTGCCCGATACTCAATCGAGCATCCTTTACTTGACCGACTGCATTCGTCAGATGATGTAACACTGGGGGCTTATTCGATCGGCTTTTAAGCGATCCGAGAAAGTCACATCCTCAAAGGATCAATCGGCCTGACGACCTCAGGACCCAGGAGGCCCCCAGTACCTATCTCATCAGCCTGACGACCTCGGTATTCGAGAGTATCCGAGCGATAGGGCACATTCTCTACGGTTCCAAGGAGCTAGGCCAAAGGGGCCAGATTGGGCAACAAAGCCTCCCTCAAAACCTAAGCTTCGCTTCCGTCCTTCGTTCTTCAACTAAATAGAGCGTCTTGGAGCCATACAGAACACAAAACTCTCCGGCACTCTATCTCTCATTCGGCCGGCCTGTAGTAGTTTTTTGGACTGAGAAACTTTCCGATATTCCAGTCAAACTGAGGAGCATTCTGGCATTCCAATCAGATTGAGGAACGTTTTGGCTCTCCAGGCGGTCACCTTCGTTGCCAAGATCTTCTCTGGCCTATCGGAGCTCTCATCGTCGGATATTCTCTGGGCTGCCGGAGCTCCTCTCCGTCGAATCTTCCCCGGCCTGCCGGAGCTCCTCATCACCGGATCTTCTCTGGCCTACTAGAGCTCTTTGCTGCCGGATCTTCTCAGACCTGTCGAAACTCTCGCCGCCAGATCTTCTCTCGCTTAACCTTCACCACGCAGCATTGCTCCGATCAATAGGCTGATCCCGCTGCAACCTGTTGCATGGAAACATACCCTGTAAAGTTATGACAAAACTTGCAATGGGAGCTCAACGTGCTTGACCCACCACCCATTACACCACAGAAAATATCATCTAGCCCAGCGCTACACTCGTCTGGGTCACCTGAGGCAGTATCAGCTGACAACGGGACCTTAACCACTGGTCAACCGGCTACCCAGCACGGCAATAGCACGCTACCCAACCAATTCATGGTACAGGACCGAATCCTACGGAGCATAGAAGCCATAGGCTGAGACGCCTACCAAAGTACCCTGACGACCCACCGAAGTGGTGCACGCTAGCCGTACATTTGATATGGTAAGCCGATTACAAAAGCACCACTCACGCGCCAACGACTGTTTCACACCGAATCCAGGTAAGTCTTGCATATTCCATACTGCTTGGTTGAATCATATTTCCATTAATAGGATAGAAATATTATCTACTCATACGAGTGATTACATAACACTGCATAACATCATGCGATCTAGACTGCCCCTAAGTCGGGTGGGTTTTCACCCGTTTGTAACTAAACCCCGATCATCCAGGCGGTCCATGAGCGGTCGTAACTAAACCCTGGTCATCCAAGCGGCCCATAAGCGGTCGAATTAAACCCTAATCATTTAGGCGGCCTGTAAGCGGTCGAATTAAAACTTGGTCCCGTCACCGAGCGGCCCATGTGTGGTCGAACTCAAAACCTTAGGGGGGTTTTTAGCATGCGTGCGGCGACCTCCTGCCGAAGGAAAGAGCACCATCAGTCAACGACGGTCGGCGGACTAGGACCAGACGCATGAAAGTTACGACGTCCTCAAGAAGGACCAAGCATTTGAGGTACATGCAGGTGACGGCCTAGGCTAGCAAAAGCTCGGTAACGATAGCTTCCAGCTTAGCCGGCAACCTCATCTTCTCAGTGCCATGGCCTCCTGTTGGCAGGAGCGAGCACAACCAACCAGACGTGTTCGTCCAAGGCCGGAAGGCTTAGATGACAACCGTGTCTCCTAAGGGCCACAACTTCCCTTCATGGAAATGATCAGGATCCAGCACAAATTAACACCAACAGCCCTGACACTCCACTAGAAAGCAAAGCGTCATCCTCAAAGAGGGAGTCGCAAAGATCGGGATCCCAGACTTGTCCGTGATCATGATATCAACCCATTTTTTCGATCCGAGAGTCAAAGGATCCCCAGTTTCACCAACTGAGCTTACTGGGGGCTCCTCACTCCTAGTCCCATTGGATGATTCGCCCACGGCAAGAGCCCTTCCAAGGAGCGCAAGGTGCATTCTATTACTACAGCTCGAACGATCAACTATCTTAAGGCAAATCTCCTCCCGACCTCATGAAGAGCATCCTTATAGTGAGGAGATCTCATCTCGAGCCTGAGATCTTCCCTTTAAATGCTCTTGGGTCTTGCCTGAGACTTTAAAAGCTCTCAACGAATTGGGTCAACAAGGATTTTCGGCTTCGAACTGCTCTCCGGATTTGAGCACTTCGCCGGTCAAATTTTCCGATCAACAAAGATTTTCGGCTCTGAACTGCTTTCCGGATTCGAGCACTGCTCCCCGAATTCGAGCACTTTGCCAAATAACGGATCCGGTCAACAAATATTTTCAGCTCTGAACTACTCTCCGAATTCGAGCACTTCGTCGGTCAACTTTTTCGATTAACAAGGATTTTCGACTTAGAATTGCTACCTAGATTTGAGCACTTCGCCGGTTAACTTTTCCGATCAACAAAGATTTTCGGCTTAGAACTGCTCTCCGGATTCGAGCATTTCGTCGTTCAACTTTTCTGGTCAACAAGGATTTTTGGCTTAGAACTGCTATCTGGATTTGTGTATTTCGTCGGTCAACTTTTTTTATCAACAAAGATTTTCGGCTCAGAACTGCTCTCCGAATTTGAGCACTTCGTCGGTCAACAAGGATTTTCGGCTTTGAATTGCTCTCCGGATTCGTGCACTTCGCTGGTCAACGATTTCGGTCAACAAGGATTTTTGGCTCTAAACTGCTTTCCGGATTCAAGCACTTCGCCTGTCAACTTTTCCTATAAACAAAGATTTTCGGCTCAGAACTGCTCTCCGGATTCGAGCACTTTGTCGGTTAACGAATCCAGTTGACAAAGATTTTTGACTCTGAACTGCTCTTTGGATTCGAGCACTTCGCCGGTCAACAATGTTTTTCGATTCTGAACTGCTCTCCGAATCCGAGCACTTTGCCGGTCGATGAAGCTTTTTAGCTCTAAATTGCTCTTCGGATTCGAGCACTTCATTGGTCAACAAAATTGGACAACCATATTTTTGGCTCTGTTCCGCTCTCCGGATCAAGTGATGCGGTCAACCAAGCTGGTCAACCATCAATCTAGTTCCATCCACTCTCCAGAGTCAAACTCTTCTGTCAATGAATCCAGGTCAGACTTGAGGGGACAACATGGCCAGTCTCATCTCATCATGAACATGCCGGATGTCAAAAAGTCGATCCACCGGCATGGGGCCTAGTGACGAGTCCAGTAACCATGAGTCTAATGGGCCAGTTGCCATAACAAGTCCACAATTCAACATATTCCTTTCAAATTAAAAGTCCCACATTACTTTTTGAGAAACAATACATTTACAAATCCCACTATAAAAGTAAGTATTCTCAAACATTGAAGGACAAGTTGGAGAAGCTCGAAGAAGCTCCATAAGGCTCCATATGGCTCGGAGAATGGTATAGCCGTTACTAGCCGATCTCCAATAAGAACAAATTGGCGGTCACGAGACCCCCGACTCTCCTCTTATCAATTAGACCCCTCGGCTCTCCGCCCATCCGGGGCCCCTCGGCCACTTCCAGTTCTTGAGGCTTTTAGTCCTCTCGTTTGGAGGCCGTCGGGCCTCTACCGCTAGGAGGCCCTCAGCCATCCTTCCGTTCAGAGGCCATTAGCCTTCTGTCAGTTCGGAGGCCATCAGTCCTCCGCCTGCAAGGAGGCCCTCATTCCTCCACCAATGTGGAGGCTCTCGGTCCTTTGCAGCCAGGGGTCTTCGGCCCTCATTCAGTCCGGAGGACCTCGGTCCTCCACCAATCCCAGGGGCCCTTAGCCCTCCGTCTGCCAGGAGGCCCTCTGCCCTCCTTTAGTTCGGAGGCCCTTGGCCCTCTGTCACTAGAAGGCTCTCAGCCTTCCTCCTGTCCGGAGGCCCTCAATCCTCCATTCAGGAGGCGCGGAGCTCTCATTCTTCCAGGAGGCACTGAGGCCATCGGTCCTCCGCCACCAGGAGGCCCTCAGCTCTCCTCCCGTTTGGAGGCCATCAACCCTCCATCATCCGGAGGCCCTCAGCCCTCCGCTAGCCAGGAGGCCTTTAGCCCTTTGTCTTGGAGTCACGATCCCTCCATCCCAGAGTCAGGAGCTTACTGTCCAAGAGTTAATCCTCTACTCAGGTAACTAAAATGTTTATTCACCAGTACAACTTAGTCATTCTCCTCTAAGTCGCCCCTTTGCTAGGCGCACTCCAAAACGCCCTCCGCGGGCGCACCTATAAGCCGCTCCTCTGCCTGGCGCACTCTAAGCCGCCTTCCGCGGGTGCACCTATAAGTAGCCTCTCTGTCGGGCGCACCTTCAAAGTGCCCTCCGTGGGCGCACTCCAAGCCGCTCCTCTGCCGGGCGCACTCCAAGTCGCCCCTCTGCCGGGCACACTCCAAGACGCCCTCCGCGGGTGCACCTATAAGTAACCGCTCTGCTGGGCGCACCTCTGATCCGCCCTCCGTGGGCGCATCTATAAACCGCCTCTCTGTCGGACGCACCTCCAAGCCGCCCTTTGTGGGCGCACCTATAAGCCGCCCCTCTATCAGGCGCACTTATAAGCCGCCGCTCTACCGGGGCACTTATAAGCTGCCGCTCTACCGGGCGCACCTATAAGTTACCCTCCACGGGTGTACAGGTAAACCGCCCCTCTGCCGGGCGCATCCACGGAGCTCAAGCCTCTAAATATATCCCTCTCACACTCCCATCATCGCTGCATCTTTGTATTCTCAGCACGTTTACCTTTAAACGTGCATTCCTCCGTTTGTTGTGAAGATTTCTAATTTGAACGTCGAAGTGTCAACGGAGGATAACCCCCGTTATCCTCTGACCTCTTATTTGTAGTTCGTATTGTGCAGGTTCTTAGTTATCAGCGACGAAAATCGAACCAAATCCAGATCAACCCGCAACGGAAGATTGGAAGGCTCTATAATCCATATAATAACCGGGGACCCATGACGCAATATATATAATTACGGTACAGATTCTCTTTTTATCTTATAAATAATAAAACTATCAATCATATTTATCTGGGTAAAAGGTATAGTTTTCTAGTCTAAATAATGTTGTGCACTTGTACTGAATTAAATTAAACAAAGTTTCTTTTAACTTCTCATATTGTATAATTTTCTTTAAGTGGCCCACTGGAAAACAGTCAAGCCTCATTTCTTTATAAATTTCTGTAACTCTTAAGAATATTAAGTATAAATTTTAAGTTTTTTTTTTTAAAAAAATATTAAGTATAGATTCATGCATATTATTGGGTACGTGTGTGTGTATATCAGATCTGGACTCAATTAGACACCATCCTAAAGAGCCCTTCGGATCGGGACATGTGTGGAAGATAGCAGCGATAGCCAACCTGACCTTTAACCCACAACCTCAAAGGAGGTTACAGTCACAATACCAAGTCAAAGAATGAAAGACACGTCAATATAACCATTAGTTATCACTTTAAAAATTAAATATATAAATTAATTAATTTAAAAATTAATTAATATAAAAGTCACGTCAAAGGAGAATAACAGGAAATTTTTCTCTCTCTCATGCACAGATTCTCAAATCCCTAACTCTAAAGAACAATGCATTCATTCTACTTACAACTCCAAACTACACTAACCTTCCACAAGAATAGCATTGGCTCTCTTGATAGATCACAATTGCTCTAAGAATGAAGTGTGCTAAGTACACATTTAGGAGCCAAGATCTCACAAAGGGCATACTTTGAGGCCTATTTCACATAAAGATTGAATATTTCTCGGCACCTAAGTCACGAGGGATTTGATTATCAGAGGACAAATATATTCTATAAAGTTCGTTAGAGCATTCAACCCTGTTATGATCATCTGCCTAATTTTGGAATCCTAAAACAAATTGTTGGTGATAGGCTAAGGGAAGATGAATATGACATCAACCGGTCATATCCCTAATGCCTTAGGCGACACGCGTTACAATGGCTCGGACAATGAATCATGATCTAGGACCCAGACATAATTTTTATTTGTTCGAATAACAATACAAGTGAGGCATAGTTAGAAATAACGAATCTCTTTATCATAAACAAATCAATTTTTCAAATTCATTACAACGGGTGATTTTTACAAAGAATTAGAGCTTTGTGGCAAAATTTGAAGATTCGATAATCTCCTAATCTGTTTTAATAGTTTCAAATTTTGTACTGGTTTAGATATCAAATGTGCCTACTAGAAAAAAAAATAATCAAATATTTAACGTTGCCATTTATAGTGTGCAAGATTAGGATAATTGCATTCAAACATGGACCCACTCTAGTTGATCATCATATCAAACAAAATTTCAATTCAGATACACATTAATTATAAATGTCTAGTTTTATATTTTTATCATAAAATAACACAATAATTCAATAATATATAAAATAATATACTCATATAGGCTCTTATATTTTATACTAATGACAATGACATGAAAGTTTTTATGAATGAAAATAAGATGTATTGAGTACATCTTCATATTTCCATCTCTAAGCTCTCACTCCATACTTGACAATTTCAAGATAAACCCATTAAACCACCTATGCTACTCAAAAAGAAAAGATAGTACAAGTGATTTAAATATTCAACAAGTAATTTTTAATTAAATTTAATTACAGTAAAAATAAAAAAAATGTACTGTAAAATTTTTTTACAAATAATATATTGAAGGAACAAAATGACACAATTAATATTACCAATAATGTTAAAACTTAGTCAATGATGTAAATAAATAATATTTATCATATCAAAGCTCCATAAATAATATAAATATCTCAAAAAATAGCCATTGAATTTCAACAAAATTTCCAACATAGAATATGAGGGAACAAGGGGGCTGCAACACGCAGCCCCATCCAACGCCAACGGGAGCCATTAGATTGAAATTCAACGGCTCCCATTTTTTTAAAAAAAATTGTAAAATTTAAAAATAAAAATATTAAATTTTTTATTTTTATAATCAAAAGCTGAAAAAAATATTAAAAAAATTAAAAACTATTTTTTTAATATAAAATGGGAGCCATTGGATTTTTCAATCCGACGGCTCCCAGGAGTGCTGCAGGTGGCTGCAACGCTCCGTGCGTTGCAACCATCCCGAATCCAGAATATGAGGCCTTAGTTTCAAGGAATATATTATGTGCCTTCCATAAATAATACTCCATTATCATCTTTTAAAGCCAAAATTGAGTGATAAAAATAAATGGTTAAGTTTTATTTTATATTTTAATGATATATTCAAACATATGGCAGTTAATTTATATGTTTTCCATGGAGATTAAAAAAAAAAGTAAGGACAAAAAGGTCATTTCAAAAACCCACGAGATCTATAAATCGAAATTAAACCAACCATCCAATTCAACCAAACAAGAAAAAAACAATGCATATTTCTCCTCGTCCCATGTCACCCTGTTCCTCTCCGACAACTCTCCCAATCGCCGCGGCCGCCGCCGCCGCCGCCGCCGCCGCCGTACTCCTACTGCTAATTTCTCCATCCTCGGCCTCAAAATCTTCACGCCCATTTGCCAAAATATATGCCTTTGGCGACTCGTTCACAGACACCGGCAACACCGCCTCCGCCACCGGCCCGAGCGGCTACATGTTTGTCTCCAACCCCCCTTACGGCATCACCTTCTTCCACCACCCCACGAACCGCTACTCCGATGGCCGCCTAGTCATCGACTTCGTCGCCTCATCCCTCTCTCTTCCCTTCCTGCCACCCTACCTGCACCTCAAGGACGGCCGCGGAGCCGCCAGTAGCGGCAGCGTGAACTTTGCTGTTGCGGGGTCGACTGCCATAGAGCACGGATTCTTTGTGAGAAACAATCTTACTCTCGACGTGACCCCCGAGTCACTTGGGACTCAGCTGGGTTGGTTTGACGAGTTCGTGAGGCGGCAGGGGTGTGAGAAAGGGTGGCCGGAGACGCCGTGTAAGGCCTTGTTTGGCGATGCGTTATTCTGGATTGGTGAAATTGGGGCTAACGATTATGCTTACTCTGCCATGAGCCCCATCTCAAGCAGTGTTATTCAGGATCTGGCCATTAACAGGACTACTCGTTTCCTGCAGGTAATAATTCGTTCAATCTTTCATTTATTTATTCATTCATTATTATTATCATTATTAATGCATGACGTTGATCGGATTGAGGGAGCGTCCTTCTTCTCAGTGGAGAAGGATCGCCTTTTCTCTTAATTCACCGCTTCGGATATAAAATCCGAAATGCTTCGTATTTTGGATGATTAAATTTAAAATCGAACGATCCACGTTATATTATCCATTCAAAATGTTATAGGCCAAATGATTTGATTTACATCCGACGATTTTAGATTTGAAGGGCGGGGTGATGAGGAGGATGACACCCTAATCCGACGTTGATCTGGATTTTAACTCAAGAAATTTCAAAACAGATTTTTTTAATTTTATAATTTGAATTATGAAGAAAAGATGGAGATTATTCTTTAAATCTGTTTCATTTATTTTTAAATTAATAATTATAATTTAATAATTAATTTTAATTATTATTTTTTAAAATAATTAAATTATACTTATTTGTTTAAAAATAAAACTATTTAAATTTACAAAATAATTAATAATGTCTTTTTAAAAGGCGTAGCCCTTATTAATCCTGAACTGTACGATGCAGGATTTGATGTGGCTGTCTTTTGAAAAAATAAATGCAGGGAAATTAATGTAAATAAAAAATCGGAAAATTTAAATAAAAAATTTAATTAGTCAATAGCTTTCGACCGTTAATAATATAAATATGATTAAAGTATTTATATCCCTAATTAAAGTGTTACTATTATTAAGGACTCATTGGGGTGCCTTTTTTAGAGAAAAAATAATCTCTCTATTTAAATTATTTATTTACAAATAAATAAATATATTTTAATTATTTTTAAAAATTTATAAAATTAGTATTAATTTTTATTTAAAAAATTATTAAATTTTAGTCATTCATTTTAAGATCTATGGTTGAGAACAAAAGAAGCCATACTTGCCTACTCATAGATCGACATCTGAGGCGCCCGTATCTTTTTATATTGTTTAATATTTTAATCTAAATATTATAATTTTTTAATATATTTTATATTTTAAAAAATTTTATATTAATATAATTTTTTAATTAAAAATACTCAAAAATAAAAATATCCCTAAATAGCCTCAATTTAGATTATTAATAAATACGATTATACTCTTTAGACCAAAGTAACTTAACAACCACAAATTTTTACATAAATCCGACCCGTATCCAACTCGGTTTTAACTTATGGACAGATATGATTATAATATTTAATTTATTTTAACTTAATAGTTATAAATTTTTATCTAAATTTAACTTATATTCTATACAAACATATTTATAATCAGGTCTACCAATGACCAGTAATGATGGGAGGGCCAGTGGGCTGGTTATGTACTCAAAGTAATGTGTCAATTTTGAATTGGACCAAGGGATCCTACTTCTCTAAGAGAAGCAGGAAGTCCTGCTTCTCCTATCTAAACCATTAGATTGAAAAAAATTTAATGGCTGAAATTTAAATATTATATAATAATATTTATATAATTATTTTTTGAAAAATAATTTAAAATTTTAATTTAATATTTAATAGATATTAATATTTATATCACTATATTTAATATTTTTTATATTTTTAAATCTTAACCATTGGATTAATTTTTTTCAATCCAATAGCCATCGTGAAAAAAGCAGGAGATCCTGCTTTTCTAAGAGAATAAGGAACCCCAAACCACAATTTTGATACAAATAGAGTAAAAATAAGAGCACAAATATAAATTTTTATTAAATAAAAATTAATTATTCTCACTTTTTTTAACAATAGATATTACTACGTGATGTTTATTTGCAGGCACTGCTAAATAAAGGAGCAAAGTACGTGGTAGTCCAAGGCTTGCCGGCGACGGGGTGCCTACCGCTAGCGTTGGCATTGGCTCCGGCAAACGACAGGGACAACATGGGCTGTGTAAAGAGTGTCAACCACCGAAGCCAAAGCCACAACGCCATTCTCCAAGCCAAAATCCGAACCCTCCGGGCCCATTTCCCCCATGCGGTCATCGTCTATTTCGACTACTGGAATGCCCACGCCGACGTTATCAAAAACTCGAGCAAGTTCGGGTTCAAGGAGACGTTCAAGGTCTGCTGTGGCTCCGGAGGCGGCCGTTACAACTTTGACATCCTCAATGTCTGCGGGTCGCCCTCTTCGCGCTCGTGTCATGACCCGTCTCGGTATGTCAACTGGGATGGTGTTCACCTCACCGAAGCCATGTATAAGGCCATGGCCGAGGCTTTCATAAATGGGACTCACTCTCGACCTCCTTTTCGGTACTTGTTGACAAAGAGAAACCGCCACTGAGGGCCGAAAACTACACCGTCGAAGGGTTATTGTTGCCAATGGTTTCAATCGTGATGGGGATCGAAACTTCTACCCCAGTCTTTTGTCGTGTCGGGGCTAGGGGAAATCATGAAATAATAAGTCTTCCCCTAAGTTTAGTGACATATTTAAGAGTAAATTTTTTGTTCTACGTATCTTATTATGACACAAATTCATTTATAAACTTGTTACGAAAATGACGGCCCTGTGAAGTATCATTCCTTCTTAATTCTGTTGGGGTTATTATGTATATATATTGGACGATTATAATTATAACAATATATTAAAATATGTTAGACTTTGAAAGTTATAGCAATTGAAACTATAAGGGTAAAATTCTTGTATTTGAGAGTATTGGAATGGACTAGCAACTCCCATCATTTTTTTATTTTTTTGAGTTTTGTTAAGATTATTCCTTTTTTTTTTTTATCATTTATCATATTTTTACTAGTATGGATTTTTTTGATAGTTTAGACAGTTATATTATAAAAATATATTTAAATATATTAAATCTATTTTATAATCTTATTTATTTGATCTCCTAGGATGAAATCTTGGCCCTTGGAAATATCATAAGACACTAATAGCTTTAATTATTCTTTTTGAATTCTGTCAGAATAATTTTATTTTTTTATTTTTATCGTATTTTTAAAGATAAGAATTTTATCTTGACAATTTAAATTGTTATAATTATGAGAACATATTAAAATATATTAGATCCATCTTATAATCCGATGGCATTCTCGAATCCTAACTCTAATAGGGATGAGGATCCGACATCAATACCAAATAGTGATAGAGCAAAAAGGAATGAGAGAAAGTACGAGAACAGATAAACAAAGAGTTTTTACGGGGAAAGCCTTCTCTTGAATGAGAAGAGAAAACTATGGGACCTTTGTCCGAGAATTACTTTCACTATCTTGTATTTGGTTACAGAATGCGCTCAAGTATAAGAGATTGAGGGTTAAGTATATGGAAACTCTTAAAAGTTACTCTTACAACACGGGCTCTTTCTTTCTCTCTCTCTTCTCTCTCCCTATTACTACTAGTAAGAGTAAATGTTAGGATCCTTTGTTAGATGTAAAGTGAATACTTATATAGTTGGCGAAACTCCCTGCCTAGAGCTGCCATGTGACACTAGCGTGTGCAGAAGATTCTGTCACTAATTCTGCAAATCTCTTTTGCTGTATCAGGAAGGTTGCGTGCACGCCCGCCTGGTGTGACATTTTCTCTGCAGGGCCGCATGCTTTGCTGGCCATCATTCTTCTTACAATCTAACAGGATCAGCCACCAAATCTCTAGTACGCCGATTTTACAGGCAGGGCAGCGTTCGAGGCCTATCTCGAGTCCACGGGCTACAATGGACTTTAAGCCCATTGTGCTTCGTGGGCCAGCTCTGGTACCTAGACCTCTTGGACCTCTGTAGTATAAAGGCCCAACTCCTGGAAAATGGATCTTTAACATAGGCCTTGGGTATTAGTACACATCACTAGCCTCCATACCAAAAGTTTAAAAATTTCAATCTTTGGCATGTTTGCTGTCCGCGGAACTGCTCCAAGTGCCAATCGAAGGTGTTCTTCTTTGGAAATTTGTCCGTGTCCTTTACTTTTCGAATGTTTGCAGAAATGGTTAAAACCAAAAGCCCGGGGACATGTGACTAAAACGTTCATGAGCTCATTGAAGCTTGCACTTTGCCTAAAGCGTCCGGGGAATTTTTGGGTCTATGGCATGACCACAACATTCAAGGACTTTCTAGATTTTTAGGCACTGCTAGACATCCACAATGATCACCGTCTTCGCATATTTGCTCGAGATCTAAAGATGTCCTCTGATTATATAGGCTTTGATGAAGTGACGTCTAAGTACGTTAAAGTGCGTTTGTGTCCGAGAATTCCCGTAGAGTCCAAGATCTTGGCCTGCACCTCCATTTCTGCCATTAAAGCACAATAAATGCGCAATTAATGAGAATGACATCACCTTGGAAACGTGAAACTCACTACCTCTGGCAGCGTACGGGTAACTGACGTGTGGCAAGGGTAATGATAGGCACGCCTTTTCGATTTTGAAGCCTTTCCTGTTTTTTCAAATACAATTTCAGCCTTCATTCTAATTTACCTGCTCCTTTCCTTTGAAGAAAAATTTTCTAAGTCTTCAAAAACGGTCAATGTGATTCCATCGTTGTGCACTGTTCATCTCCATTCGTACTTTTCTTCATACTCTAATGGCGCCAGGAGTGAAAGATATTGCGTCTTCCCTGACCCTGGATAGTCTCGACGCCATCCGCACAAAGTATGACATCCTAGATTCAATGGTGATGGTGGTCTCTGAGCCCAATGATAGGGCGTGCAGCCCACCTGATACCTGATGGGTTCGTCACTGTCTACGACGTTCACCTCAGGGGTGGGCTTTGTTTTTCTGTTCCACTGGAGCTATACCACATTATGATGGAGCTTGGCATTCTGTTTGTGAGACTACAACCTAACGCCATCAGATATCTCGTTTCCCTATATGTCTTTAAACGTTGCTACAAGAAAGTTCTTGAGGTGTCGATGGTGAAAGTTATGTTTCGCTTTACTCATGACTTGGATTGGATCACCATGACTCCATGTCTTGAGTTCGCTGTCATGAGTGGTAAAAACCCCAATTCCACCAAATGGTGGAAAGTAAAGTTTTTCTTTTTTACTGTCCGAGAGAATTGGGCTCTCTCCATTGTTTGGGGAAATGTGACGGACAAGCATCACTCGGACGCCTCCAAGGAGGAAAGAGAGGTTGCCAAGGAGGTCAAAGATTTAGTGATGGCTAACCTTGGTAGCTTCAATGAGAATAAGAGAAACATTTGGTTGAGTTCCGAGAACTTGGAGAAAGCCAAGTGGGGTCTCAGTTCGAGGACTCTGGCGTTGCTGCTGCTGCTTAGAAGAAAAAGAAGAAGAAGTTTAGGAAAAGGAAGGAGACTCTGAGGATTGAGAAGTTGTCCGAGCGGTCAAAGAAGAGTCATCAGACTGAAACTTCGAAGCGTTCGTTAACCACTGTTGCGAGCTCCTCGTCTGATGATGACGACGCGTGATAGTGCCCCTGGTGAAGAGGTCGAGACCTCCGCAGGCAGCGCCAGTCTGAGAGACTGAAGTCCCAGACCTTTGCCCACAACCGAGTCCTCAGGGCAGCATCTGGGCCTGTGAGCCAGCCTGAGGAGCCGCCTGCTGCCCAGCTTTCTCCTAATGAGTCAATGTCTGATATTCCTTTCGAGTTCACTGGTGAGGTCTCGGACTAGATTGACAATCCACCTGAGGTTGCTGTTGAGGGACACACTTTGAGGGAGGCTAAGGTAGTTTAGGTTGAGGAAGCAGTGATGACGACAACTACGACAATTATCGCTGATGCTGCTGAGGCTGAGGAGTGTCGTGTTGTGGAGCTGCCCGTCACAGAGGCTACTGAGCTCCCATGCCTGGCAATCAAAGTTTATAGTCCAGTGATGACACCGCCCGCGGCCTCTAAGGAATCCTTGGCCGAGGATAGCGCAAGGGCTTCACCTGATGCTGGAACAGATGCTGAGGCCGAGATTTCTATAGTGCAGGAGGTCACAGCCAAAGGACACAGGGAGCCTAAATCCCCTAGAGAGGAGAGCTCTTCTGGGAGTTCTTTTGTGACTAAGGTATTTCTTTATCCTCGTCCTGATTTTGTTCTCTTTTCTTCATGCTTCACTGACTCGCTTTGCCTTTGCAACTTCAAGATATGGTCGGTGGCCTTAGCGTGATCATTAGTGAGACTTCCCAGGCTTACGCAGAGTTGGAGGCTTCCAGGTCCTTGGGGAATCGCGTCCAAAGTTTAGAGTTTAAGATTGCTGAAGCCGAAAGTCGCATTTCCACCCTGGAGGGCCAGCTGAAAGGAGCAAGAAAGGTTGCATGTCGTCCTTCAAGAGAGGACTCTCTTGTTGGAGCAGGAGCTCAGGACTTCATTGAAGCCTGATGACATCACACCAGCTCTTGAGCACAAGTATTGGGACGCAATCGATATGTACCGACAGGTTATGAAGCTTTTGGTTCCAAGGTGCCCAGTCGCTCTCTTTGACCGGAGAAACTCCATCACTCAATGTAAGGATGATCTGGTCGGCCTCCTAGACCGTTAGAGGTCTTTTGAGCCTCCGCAAGCGGGGCCGTTCAGCTGGCCAGGGCCTTCTGGACAGCTAGAATCCTCGGAGCAGGCGAGACCTTCAGCTCCTTAATGTGTTTTGTTGTTCACATTTTTTATATATATACAAGCACACTGTTGTATAGATATCAATTTTATGAATAAAATTTAAATCATTTAAGTGCAAACAACTTGTTTGTCTTAGTGGTTCTTTTTTAGACTTAGGTTCTTAGAAAATTTCAACCTTCTTGAGCAAAATGTCTGAACCCTTCGATCATTGTTGACTGAAGGTGCGACCTTTTGAATATTTGTACACTTGCTATTTCTAAGCCCCCTAAGTTTTAGCTCAACCTTTTGAGGGTTGCTTGGCACTGCCAAGTTTTAGGTCTGACCTCCGGGGCTGCTCGTCCTTAGGTGAGTTTTAATATGACCTCTTGGGCCGCTCGGTATATTGAGTTTTAGTCCTATCACTTGAGCCGCTCAGATACAACTGAGTTTTTTATACGACCTCTTGGGCCTCTCGGACACTGCTGAGTTTTTTATACGTTCTTTTGAGCCGCTTGGATATAGTCGAGTTTTAGGGAAAGTGAAAGGAGTCCTATCCCCTTGACTAAGGGACAGCCTAGGTCTTGTTACTTTATGAGATGGTGTGACTTATTTATCAAAAACAAGATGATGTGTAATCATTCAGTGGAATGCAAAATGATAATTTAAACAAAAACTGTCACTTTATTAATGAAACGTTATACAGGCATGTAATGCAAACAATATACCTACATGTTTTACAAGTTTATTGATAACATTTCTTGAGGTGAATAGCATTTCATGTTCGCGCGATAAGCCTTCTCTTCTAGGTGAATTCTTGTATTTTTGTACGAAATCCATGGCGTCATACTTCATGGTTGGTCAGTAGTACCCTTACCTCATCAGCTTGAATGCAAGGTTCTTACTCTCAATGTGGGATCAACAAATCTCGATGTGCACCTCTCTGAATGCGTAATCATCCTCTTCTGGGGTAAGACACTTCAGGTAGGAGTAGAGAATCCTCGGTGATACAGTCGGTCATCCATGATAGTATACTATCCTGCCGTCTTTTTTACCTTCTTGGCTGTTTCTGCATCCTCGAGCAATATCCCATCAGACAAGTACCTTAGGTAGGGGGTCGTCCAATTGTTGGCCTCGGATATTTATATCACTTCTGTCTCGGAGTCTTCTACACTAGGTTTGTTGAGGATCTCACGCATTCCTCGGGCATATTGCTCTAGGTCTCCCGAAACTGCTGCTTTTGCAAGCTGGTCTGCCATTGCATTTTCTTCCCGTGAGATGTAGACCATTTCTGCCTTCTCAAAGGCTGACATGAGCTCTCGGACTTTTGAGAGGTATTTGATTATCTGAATTATGCCTTGAGTTGTGTGGGAATCGTGGCTTTGTTTCGGTAAATCAAAACTTGGGAAAAACAGAGCATCGGCTCCAGACGATGGAGGCGGAATTGTTTTAGGGGCTTAGGCTGAATTGGAATGCAATAGTTGGTGGAATTATGTTATGAAATCTATTGAATTACTTGTGAATGATGAAAAGCTGGGGTTTTTCCCATCACCCGCGACAATCGGCTGGTGGCTGAGAGAACAGAACGTTAGGCTCTGTGGTGTGGGTTCAGTGATGGAGATGGTGAAGAGTGCAAAAGGGCGATGTAGGCGTGTGCTGGGTGCATCGTGGGTGCTGCTGGACAGAGTGGGTGTGCTAGTTGAAGGTGCGCTGTGTGCATGCGTGAGGGAAGTGGCCTGTGCTGCTGGTGTGTGCATCCATGAGTGCGTATGGCTGTTGTGTGGGCTTGGCGGCAGTGTGCGGTGTGGGTGTAGCCGGTGTTGTGTGTGCGTCGTGTGCGTGTTGCGGCGTGTATGAGGTGCGTGGTGGGTGTGTGCGGGCGCATCCGAAGGTAGTGTGTATACGGTGCACAGTGAATGGGTGTATACGTGTACAGAAATATAAAATATGTATATATATATATGGGTGTATATATATATATAAATATATTTATATATATATATAAGGATTGGAACATTTATATGAATATTTATATGTACGTGTATAGAACATGTTATATGAACTTGTGCATCTATGTTGATACGCTTGGTGCTAGAATTTACGCTATTGGAAAATGCGCCTCGTTTGCCCAGCAAGCGCAACTCAAGCTTTCATTATGCGGTGAGAATATTTGCCTCCATCCACCACGACAGGTGGGTATGGACCCACATAAAAGTGACCCATAATCCAACAAAACTTCCCCTCACGACCGTATGAGACCATTCATCGTCATCCCAACAATAGAACAGCAAGTTTCAAGCTTTCCCTTTTGCAATGCTTTGGTCATCATATCTGATCATTTCTCCTCGATCCCAACATTTTTCAGCACCAACAATCCCATGTCAATAACATTCCGCACCCAGTGATACCTTACATCGATATGCTTTGATTTGGAATGAAATGACAAGTTCTTACAAAGGTAAATCACACTTTGATTATCACAAAATAACACATATCGCTCCTACTTAAGATTAAGTTCCTGAATGAATTTCTTCATCCATAACATCTCCTTGCTTGCCTCCGTTATAGCAATGAACTCCGCTTTAGTAGTGGAGAGAGCAACACACCTCTACAATTTTGATTGCTAGGAAACGGCTTCTCCCGCAAACATGATTAAATATCTCAAAGTAAACTTCCGTGAGTCAATATCACCCGTCATATCTGCAATCGTATATCCAACTAGAAGTGGCACGTTGCTTCCAAAACACAAACACAGTTTAGAAGTTTCTCGGAGATACTTTAGAATCCATTTCACCACGGACCAATGCTCTTTACCAGGATTTGACAAGAATCGACTAACAACTCCAACAGTATAAGCTATATCTGGCATCGTACACACCATGGCCTACATTAGGCTACCCACGGTTGAAGAGTAGGAAATGCCTTTCATGTATACTTGTTCATCTTCTGTAGAGGGACATTGTTGATTGCTCAACTTGAAGTGATTGGCTAACGGGGTGCTCACCGATTGTGACTTTTTCATGTTAAAACGTTGAAACACTTTCTCCACGTAGCTCTCTTGTGACATCCATAGCTTCCTCGCTTTGCGATCGCGAAATATTCTAATTCCCAAAATTTGCTTCGCCAGCCCCAAATCTTTCATAACAAAAGACTTCCCAAGCTGTCGCTTTAATTCCGTGATCCGGAAGGCATTACACCCAACTATCAGCATATCATCCACATAAAGAAAGAGAACAACAAAATTATCCTTAGAAAATCTCTAAACAAAGACACAATGATCCGAGGTTGTCTTCTAGCAGCCTTAACCCACCATGACAAACTCGAACTTCTTGTACCATTACCTTGGTGCTTATTTCAACCCACGTAGACTTTTCTTGAGATGACACACTAATTGCTCCCTCCCATTGACCACGAATCCCTCCGGCTACTCCATATAAATCTCTTTCTCAAGATCACCGTGAAGAAATACAGTTCGCACATCCATCTGCTCTACTTCCAAATCAACAACGGCAGCCAACTCGAGTACCACTCGAATAGAAGACATATTTATAATTGTAGCAAAGATCTCGTCAAAGTCAAAATCCGTCCGTTGATTGAAGCCCTTCATAACCAATCTCGCTTTGTACCTCGATTGTGAGTTGTTTTTATCTATTTTCAGCCTGAAGGCTTACTTGTTTTTCAATGCTCGTCTTCCCTTTGGTAACCTTGTCAACTCAAACATATGATTTTCATGCAGTGATGTCATCTCGTCTCACATAGCTTCCATCCACTTCGCCTTGTGTTCGTCCTCAATTGCTTCCTCAAAACATTCGGGCTCCCCTCCGTCGATAAGTAACACATACTCCTCGACCGACAGATGAATAGAGGGTCTTTGATCTCTCGTGGATCGTTGAAGTGGAATGGTCTCGATAAGCTCAGTGGTTTCATGAGTAACAGCCTCATTCTCATCTCTATCGGACATTGGAGTCTCTTGGTCTTCTTTCTCTTCGGCATTGCCTTGATTTTCACTCTGATGATGAACAGGTGCCGGCGTGAGATTTGAATCATATGCCCGACTGTCATCATTTTTGGAGACAGTCTTTACATCTTTGCCAATATCCTTTATAGTCTCATTCTCGACAAACACAACATCCCTAGATCGAACCATTTTCTTCTCAATCGGATCATACAATCGATATCCAAACTCATCTTTCCTGTAACCGAGAAATATGTACTGTCTAGTTTTTGACTCTAGCTTGGTCCTTTCATCTTTGGAAACATGAACAAAGACCTTGCATCCAAACACCCATAAGTAATCGTAGGATACTTCTTTTTCGGACCATATCTTTTCAGGCACTTCTCCTTTCAAGGAACTATACAGTGACAAATTAATGACATGAGCCACAACCCTCAAGGCTTCCCCCCAAAACGAACTGGGGAGCTTCGCCTCCGAAAGTAACATCAGACCTTCTCCATCAAAGTCTCATTCATCCGTTCGGCCACCCCATTTAGTTGTAGTGTCTTCAGTGGGGTCTTCTGATGGCGAATTCCATGAAATCAACAATACTCATCAAATGCTCCGATGTACTCCCCACCATTATCACTTCAAATGCATTTTAGTTTCATCCCCATTTTGCCTCTCTACCAAGGCATGAAAATGTTTGAAGAATGTAAAAGCCTGATCCTTTGATTTAAGTTGATACTCCCACAGTTTTTGAGAGCAGTCATTAATGAACGTGATGAAGTAAAAAGCTCCTCCAAGAGTCTTCACCTTGAAAGGGCCACAAAAGTCGGTGTGGACCAATTCAAGGAGATCAGTCTTCATTGTGGATGAATTAGTATTGAATAAAATCCGTCGTTGCTTTCCTACCATGCAATTAGGACAAGTCTTCAACCGAGCTATTTTTACACCCTGAAGACAATTCTTTCTGGCTAAACAGTTCAAGCCCTTTTCACCAATGTGACTCAACTGTTGGTGCCACAAATCTGAAGACCCCTCATCTCTAGCAACATGCACATCTCTCGCTACAATCGAGGCTTACAACACATACAAGCTAGAAACTTTCCTACCCCAAGCTACAATTAATGATCATCTAGTCAACTTTCATGCTCCTTTGCAGAATGTGCTACAAAAACACTCTTCATCAAGCTTGCCCGCCGAGATCAGATCTAGTCAAATATCCGGGACGTGTCTAACATCCCTCAACAGTAACTTAGTTCCATTATTCATGGTAAGGCACACATCACCACAGCCAGCAATTCGGGATGTACCTTCATTACCCACTTTTAACACTCCAAAATCACCAGAAGTATATAATGTGAATAACTCCCTCCACGACATGACGCGAAGTGAAGCACCACTGTTCACCACCCAGTTTGTCTCAAAATCAGCCAAATTGATCACCTCATCCTCCTGACATACCAGCCAAAGATCACTCCCAGTAATAACAGTAACTCTTTCTTCATCTCGAGTCTTGTCTACCTTCTTTTCATTACCTTCTGTATTTTCTCGCTTCCACTTGTAACAATACTTCTTGATGTGTCCCTTCTTTTCACAATGATGGCACTCGAGGTTTTGGTACCTTGATCTAAATTTACTTCGGCCCTTCTCTGCAGGTTTAGGGCCACGCCCTTTACTTCTTCCCCATGACTCAAAAACTAGCACTGCGGAATACATAGAAGAAGACCCATGTAATCGACATCTCATCTCTTCATTTAAAACCGCTCCCTTTGTTATCTCAAGGGTCACCACGCCGTTTGGAGTTGTATTGGCGATAGTAATCCTTATCACCTTCCACGAGTCCGATAAGGTGGTCAGAAGCCACAACCCAGCAATTCATCATCAAATTTTATGTTCATACCACTCAATTGATTAACACATCCTTGAAACTTGTTTAAGTGATCGGCAACAGACGAGCCCTTTTTGTACCTCACTTGCATTAATTTTACCAAGTGAAATAATTTATTATTACCAATCTTCGAGGCATAAAGTGTTTCAAATTTTTGCCACAAGGTTCTTGCATGCGTCTCATTTCAGATGTGGTTATATATATTGTCATCCGCAAATTGTCTAATATAGCGACAGACTTGTTCATACTCAAATGCCCATTCCTTCTTGAACTTCGATTCCGATTTTTGCGTAGCAAATACTAGATAGTGCAACGATTTCACAAACAGCAAGTCCTTCATCTTGCTGCGCCAAAATCATAATTCGTGCCATTCAAATAAATCATCTTATTCCTGACCTCCATCGATTCAAGCAAGTCGCAACACCCAATACAACAACTCTCTGATACCACTTATTAGGAATAAACTACGTATTTAAACCATGAGAAAATACGAAATGAACGATAACAAGTACACAATAATCAATTACAAGTAATAAATGCACGATTTTTACGTGAAAAACTCACTATTAAACGAGGGAGAAAAATCACGGGACACTGAATCCGAAACTTTTCACTAGCATGATTTTATCGGTTACATAAACTACAAATCTCAAGGGCTACAACCTCTTATTTCAAACAGTCCGTACAAGAAATATAAAGTAAAAAAGTAAAGATAAAACCTGGTAGATGTTCTTCTTAGTAGCAAGAACTTCGTACGTGTGATTGGTAGAGATTGGAACTTGATTCAAAACCCAATTGGAGGCTTAAATCTTCCTCTTCTCCTTATTCTCTCTCTTTCTCTTCTTTTCACTCTCTTAAAGAGTGCTCAAAACTGATCAATAAACCCTAAAACGTGAGGAGCGCGTTTTATAAAAACCGACTGGTGCTCGAGAACCATCCAAGCATTGCTCGAGCGTCCGGTGTTGGAATTTGCGCTCGAGCCCAATTAAGACGAGGATCGAGCGGGAGCTACTGGAAAACGTCCCTTGAGTGCCCAACAGGCGCAACTCAAGCCTTCATCATGCGGTGAGAATATTTGCCTCCATCCGCCATGACAGGTGGGTATGGGCCCATACAGAAGTGACCCATAAAAAACAGAATTATGTCCTTTTCATATTCCTAATATATTATCAATCAGTCTCTATGAAACCCCCAAAAATGTTTTATGCACTAAAATCTTAAAGATAAAAATATCAGTATCGATATTATTCATGGCTATATAAATAACTAATATAACGAAAAATACGTATCAATATTAAATATATTAAAAAAATATTATACAAATCGTGACTTAATTATAAACTATCTGTTGATATGTCATAATAGTCACCACTACGATGATAGATCGTAATACTGTTGTGATATTAGAAAATAATAATATCGATGGGCCTGATAACGATATATATTGATTGATATTTTATTACTTGCTTCAAAGATCTACCATAGGAAACTTCAAAGCAGTGAAAAATGATATACTTAGAGAAATACTAGTGCAATATCAATTAATCTTAAGGATGAAAATATCAGTATTAATATCATTCATGGCTACATGAATAATTAACATATCAAAAAGTATATATCGATATTAAACATATTAGAAAAAATATTATACAAACCGTAACTTAATTAGAAACTATATGCTGATCTATCACAATATTCACCACAACGATGACAGATCGTAATACTGTCGCAATATTAAAAAAGAAATATCAATGAATCCAATATTGATATATATTGACTAATATTTTATTCCTAATTTCAAAAACCCACGATAGAGAACTTCAAAGCAGTAAAAAATATGATGCTCGGAGAAAAACTAGTGCAATATCAGTTAATCTATCACAACATACCGCCAATTTTATCGCAATATTAAAAAATATTTGTATCATAGATACTCAACACAGATATATATCGATTAATATTCATTGCATAATTTAAAAGATCAACCACAAATAACTTCAAAGCATAAAAACAGAATACTTAGATTAATAATAGTACAAAACATATACATAATTCTGCAAACGATCGAGCCAAGAAGAGGCAACTGAGGAAGAAACCTTACCAGACTCTATTTACGTTTGCTGGTCGGCATTTTCCTTCTGTACATCAATTCTTTGAGTCCGGTTAAGTGAAATTCAAGATTAGCTTTCAAAATAAATCCTATGGTCCAGATTAAATCATGAAAATTGAAAGGTTTATATTACATCTCTACTTGTAATCTAAACCCTTCAATTTTTATAGTTTAATTTGGACCGTAAGGTTCACTTTAGAGCCTAATTTTAAATTTACATTATCAGCTTCCCAATTCTTGTTCTGGTTTATCACCATAATCAATTAGATCAAGTACTCGTAGTAGACTAAGAAAAGAGCGTCGGGAATGTCCCTAGGCAGTCTGTTTATGTAGCGATCGAACCGCAAAGTATCCTCCATCAACACGGTCTTCGTGTCGACTGAGTCACCGCAACAAGTGAGAACCCACAAGTCTGCAGATTTCACCCTCTTTAGACTACCCCGACAAAACGGGCAAGATTCTGATCTCAAACTCCTGTCAATGAAAAGGAAATATTAACTCTTGACACCCTATTCGGATTCGAGTAAATACAACGGTATCAATAAAGTCTTAAAATCTCACTAAGTTTAGGTATATGATCCGTTTTCATAATTATGCTCGATTTAGTGTAATATCATTCGATAGAAAAAGCTACATAGACCAAACAAATGAAATCTTTCTTTCCCTTCCCTTATCCTACGTCCTTTTTAAGCCAAACAAAAGGATTTATTTTGATAACCAATTCAATATACGAAACTCCCATGTTATGTGCAGAGTCCGAGGTAGGGTTGGACTGCTTTAGGTCTATTATGAACAATCTTACCTTACATTACACAAGATGTTATTTCGACGACTCGAAGCCATAACCACTAAGCCATACGGTAACAACTCTAAAATTGAGCCAAAACTCCCGTCTACTTTGACAATTAATGATTGGTGAAGATATCAATATCGATTGCGGATATATCTATATCTAATATATTAGAAAAGAATTTCTAAAAATAATAAGAATATTATAATACTGTCGTAATATGAGAAAATATCGGTATCGAGGACCTGATAGCAATGAATATCGACCAATATTTTCATCTGTGGAACTAATGAAATGCAAAATCCACTTACCAGTCGTGGTAGCAATTGATGCACATTGCATGACAGCAGTTTGGCAACACCATTTTGGTGCAAGGCTCCAAGCAAATTCCGCACTCATCTTCCCTCTCGGCATCGTTATCAGAAAGCTTTCTCCTTTCCTCCGGTCTCTTCTTAGCAATCAAGTCTAGGCTGCTAAATTCATCCAGATTATTGCTTAGCAGTGATGATTCTCCATGAAGGCGGTGAAGATACGGCAATATAACACCTACAACAACAATATAATTTTAAAAATTATAAATTCACAAGCTATATTGGTCAATATATTAACCAGTATATCGCAATATATTATAGATACAGAAGTACATCGCGATGTTGTCGAGGCATCAAGAAATACCCTGATAACAATATACATTGGCCGATATTTGAATCAAGTATTATTTTTGAAAAGTAAGAACTTCAAATGTATGAGATACTCAACCATTGTTTTTTACCCATTTGCCTGGCTTTCTCTTGAAACCATAAACCAGGTCAAACAGTACCTATCCAAACCAGATTTTGGCTGCTCAAACAAGGGCTTTTGGACGAGCCAAATATGGAGGCATTCTTTTAACAACTTATCCAGAAAGCTGAAACTGAAAATTTATGAAATTCTCAATCTGAATAGAAAATTCTTGCTAGTTGTTAATCTAAAGCACCATCGTAGGTTATACTCAAATAACATTATAAATACTCTATCAAGGGTACTTAAAATATAGGCTAAAGGAAGCACAAGGAGGGAGATGTGATAAAAACGTGATTTAAAATTATTTATACTCTCTAAGGATATCATACTAAATCAACTCAAATGGCAATAAGAAATTCATACATCCCACTCCATTTGATAGAATATAAAACTTTATTGTTCTTTCTCTATCTGGGATATATGAGGTTTTGAAATTAGAAAAGAACTATATTCAAATATCACTTTGAAGATTTAATGCCAATATAGACTATATTTGAGGATGAAGAAACTTAGAACAAAGTGCTTTGTTTACAAACCATAAAATTCCTGTATGCTTGCTCTCCTTCTATGTGATGAGAGATTTGGCCTCCCATCTGCACTGACCTGTATGGCACCAAAAAAATCAACTTAGGCGAAAAGTATTGGTGAACTATAGCTATGGTCTAACATTTTCAAGTGTTTGGGATTGAAATGACCATCGATAAAAATATCAATCGACATATATCGATATCTCTAATACTGTGGCAAAATCATGCTATATTACCGTTATAATAACATATTACGATATATCGGCCATTATTTACCTGTCGGCTCATAATTTCAAAATTTAATTCTCTTTTGATATATCTGACACTGATATGTCTTTATTCGATATTGATATGGTTATAATCAATATTAATATTTTCATCCATGTTAATAATAAGAGAGATGACCAGATCTATAGTTCCAAATGAATGGGGTCCGTTGAGCCCACTGAAAAATTATAAAAAAGAAAGAATTATGCATAAATAGATTAATAATTATACTGAGATTTTTATTGACCCTGCTAAAATTTTATATTGCCATACTGAGATTTTTATTGGCTACTGTGGCTCACTCCTATCTATAGGATTAGTCACTTTTCACTATCTTTTTAGCAAAATCAGTTACATTAAATTGAATTAGCTCTGTTAAATAAACAATAGAACTATAAAAATGTTGATTTTTTTGACAATTTTTATAAATATATCAACCCCATTAGAAACAAGTTCTCCATCCACCTAGATGATGAGAAGACAAACCTTGTCTATGACAATGTGGAAGAGGTTCAAATATCTTGGAAGTAGACATGTACACGAGCAATCTATCCATTGGAGTATGTACAAAATGAGCGGCGCCCAATGACTATAAATTAATTTCATCCGAAGCCAGTCCCCACTCTTGCTTCTAGGGATAGAAGCCGCCCTGAAAGCATATTCAGAAAAATGAAAAGAGAAGGTGAGCTTTGCAGCAATGGGTATCTCTTCAATCCATCATACATCATTGAAAAGTCAAGTAGATTATATAGGCTAACGCTAGATTTTTTTTCAAATAATCTTCATATGTGAGACGGTATACTAGAGTTCGCTACATTTCCTAATTGATAAAAATAACAAGTCATCACTATAACTTCAATAAACTGCAGAATCAAAAATGTAATCTCACATATCTAGTTCAGCAACAAAGCCTTTAAAATTCATCGATTAATTTTAGCAGTTTCCACCAGTCTAAAACATCCCAGCATTAACAGAACTACAGAAGTGTAGAACATTTCTTAATGTTTGAAATCATTGCTAACAAATGTTGGGATTCCCCGGGAATAAAAACATTCACACAAACGGCACAACAAAAAAGAACCCCAAATCCATTGTCAATTGTTAGCCACTAAACACTATAAACTAAATACACAGAGTTGCATAACAATATTTAACATAAAAAATATTTCTCAACCAAGGAAAACCACGAGAGAAACTCTAAATAAATCAACAATCAGTGTCCGGTTACAAATATAGCCTCCGCTAAGATTCCTTGACAACGACCTATGTGAATAACAAATTAAAGAGAATCCCAACACACTGAGCAACCCGTAGAGAAGAATAAACCAAGAAAATGAGTAATCAACATCCTAGAAATAAAATTAAAGTAACGTACTTGAACTTGGTAAAGAATGAATTCGAATTAAACTACAACCGAATGTCAAACTTCTTCGCCTTCTCTCTTTTCTCTTTTCTCTTTTCTCTCTCTTCGTATGATCCCCTTTGTATTGAAATTATCTCTGATTTGTCCTAAAATCTAAACAGAGCCTTTTATATTCCAAGTGGCCGATTAAACGATCAGTTGATGGCTATCTCACAGTATACCAATAAAAATCCTCCCAATCCTACGCTTAAACAGCCAACTTGCAATTCTCTCCAAATAGCTATTAGAAATACTCCCCAACATGGTGCCTAAGCCATCAGTTTGCAACCTTCTCGCGAAACCTCCTGCAAACAGTTTCACTCAAGCAAACCTTACACAAACATCGAGCGAAAATACTTAAAAAGCTCAAGAAATTACAAATAATACTTTCAATGGGTATGGAACTCACAAGGTTGTAACCTAAAATCTAATAAACTTCACCTCACAACCATACGGGAAACCTTACTTTCCGGTGAGTCGCTGTCACATTGCCCACGGGCAACTTTTTCTTTACAAGGATACTGACATTATCTTTGCAAGCTTAAACAACACCCTTTTTGCTCCACCGAAGTACCTGAAGCATTGCCACTCCCCTTTGGTGCATTCACCATGGTAGGGTCGATCCCCCTTGCACTCCTTCTAGTCCTGCTCCTGCCACATTAACCAAGCCTCCCATTGGTTATTTTGGCATTATAATTGACAACCAAAGCCTCCATTAAATACCGACTTGAATGCTCGCTTTCCATTAATACAACCGAGACGCCTTTGATAAGCTTCTATTGACCTTTGCTAAGCATCGTGCAAAAGTCCTCCTCGTTAAGCTTTCAAACTGAAATCAAATTCAATCGAATATCCAGAGCACGTCACACGCCCCTCAATACAAGTTTCATCCAATGCTTATCCGCAAACTAATATCCTCAAAGCGTACTATCCTCAACGAGCCATCATTACCTATTTTCAATATCCCATAATCCTTGGACATATATGAGATGAAGATGGATTTCCTCAATGTCAAATGGTGTGAGAATCTATTATCCATCACCCAACTTGTCTTGTGACACATTGAAATTTCATGTCTTCGCTACGTCAATGACTAGATGGTCTCCATAGTTAACAATAAAGGCCTGATCATTATCGTTTTGATCCCTCCTCTCTTGTCACTCATTACTACTCTCATTCTCCTATTTTTGCTTGAGACAATCTCGTTTCATGTGATCTTTCTTACCACAATGAAAACATTCAATATCCTCAAGCTTATACCAACTGTTGCTCCTCCCGAATTGCTACTTCTCTCCCTCGATCTCCCATACTCCCAACCGCTAGTGGACACCAAGGTACTCGACTCCTTCAAAATCTTATCACTTTCCTTCTGCCTAGACTCGTTCATGAGAAAGAAAGCAATAACCTTATTAAGGTTGAATGTATCATCCTCAAACAATAACATCATGACAATATGATCGTACAAGGCCGATAACAAAGCTAGTAACACCAACGCCTTATCTTCGTCATTGATCTTCTCATTAAGTACTAATATTTATCTTAAAATTTGACTGAACTAGTCCAAGTGCTCATTAAAGCTTTCCCCTTCCGACAATCGAAGGTCATAAAATTGCTTCTTCACATGCAACCTCGTCGTTAAAAAATTTGACTTGTATTGAGCTTCAAGCTTCATCTAGACTTCCAGATCCGACAAACAAATTCACTCTCGGGGAGTGTTATCTACAAGATATAGATTAATTGTACAATTAGCTAGATCCCTTATACCTTGCCACTCATCCCTCAACAATTTCTCCAACTAATCCTCCCTTCCCTAATGATTTTCTCGTTCCTTCCTAGGTCAAAACAATCCTCAATTTTTCTTGCCGAAAAATAAAATTATTTTGTCCATTAAATTGCTCAATGTAGAATGGTGAGCCTTTCGTCGTTGACGTTAATAAATTGTAGTTTTACAACCCACAAAGCCTACATTCTGATACTACTTGTTGGAATTCACTAGGAATAAAAACACGCACGCATTTGACGCAACAAAAACAAACCCTCAAATTTTCTATCAATCGTCAGCTACCATACATTATGATAGCACAAGGAACAAAATTATGCAACTAAACACACAAGTTGCATAACAGTATTTAACGTGAAAAGTCCTTAATTAAGAAAAAATATAATGACAAATTCTAGAAAAATCCACTATAAAAGTATCTAATTACAAATATAATCCCCTCCGAGATTTACAACAATCCGTGTAAATGACCAATAAAATTCGATCCCAACACACCAAACAACTCAGTAAATAAAATTACACCAAAAAAAGAGCAACCAAATAGTAGTATGTCCTAAAAATAAGACAAGAAAAATGTAATCGAACTTAGTGAATAATGAAACTCAAATTAAACTTCAATTGGATGTCGAACATCTTCATCTTTTCTCTTTTTTTACTCATTCATAAATGAGTGGCTCAAAACCATAAACCTAAAGATAACTAATGAAATTTGAAAATGTAACTACTACCTGAGTTAAAAAATAATAATTGCAACCCGTTTTTTGTTCTATCTATACTACCCTCTATTCATATTCCAGGTCGTAAAAGGGAGTGTGATAAACCAAAAATGGACTGGGAATTTGGCAGTTTGCTCATAAAATCCATATTCCAACACAAATTGAAATCTCATTTAATGTTTACTGCATTTAAAACAGTAAAATTTAATCTTTACTGCATTTGAAACAGTAAAAATGCTTCAGATTCAACAGGACATGTTAATCTCTTCAGTTTACTTCTTCCTTTGCCTTTCTTTTTTCAGGAGCGGGTGCAGAAGAGAGCTACTAAATTCACAAAAAATACACCAATAGGGATGTCATTAGAGAAGATGAAGAATTATGCAACAAAATTCATTATATAAAATAAAACATAAAAACCCAGAAACCATTTTATTGTTTCTTCAACTATGCTACTTCATAGCTAAAATTAAACAAGGGAAATTCGATATATGAAAACAGCAAACAACTCATCTAAAACAATTCAACGAGAGAGGGAAGTAAGAGAGAGGACTCACAGCATATTGGCATGCTGAATATCAGCTTCAATAACCTTAAGAGAATCTTGACCAGTAGACCTAGCCGACTGATAACCCAACATCATCACTAAAATTAAATAGATAATCAGCGGTGAAATCCAGGTATTCGATGGCTTATACTCCAAATTTTCTGGGTTCTCAACTTAGCGGAAAAGAAACGTTTGGTTTATTGGGAACTAAACACAAAGAATGACCAAATTCAAAGGCTTGTTCGTTGAAATTATCACCCTCTTTTCCCGGGGAAAAAAAAATGGAAGTAACCACAAAGCAGCCCCAAATTGACTATCAACAGCAAAACCCAGGCAAATAGCGGCCCAATAGTGTATGATTTTCAGGGTATTTGTGAAATAGGCAAACAGCAGAGAAAATTGAGGGTTTCGTTTATTGAAATTTTCCGACCATTTTCTCTCACAACAATGAAATTGAGAACAGAGCACATAGAGCAGCCAGACTAGAAATCCGAAACGGAACCCAGAAATTCAATGGTCTTACAGCATGAAATTTTCTGGGTACTCAAAATTAGGCCAAAAAAACTAAGAACACTAAATGGTTTGAGTTGGTTGCAATTTACTGACCATTCTCTCTCAAAAAAATCAAATTAGGAACGGAACATGGAAAACAACCACAATTGATTATCACCAGAAGCAAAACCCAGTAATTTTGACACTTTGTCCTCTGAATTTTTCTGCGCGTTCAACAATGACGAAGAAGAGAGTTCTTCGCAGTACTGTAGTTGGGTTTGGTGTGTATGATTGATTCTATGACAGCCCGCTCTTCTTACAACTGTAAACCTAATCTTCTTCTGAAACAGAATGAGGATAGAGAAATTTTTTGAGGAACCCTTTTTAAATTTTCTTGGTTTTCCTTTTTTGGTTGGAAATTTTTTGTTGAAATTTGTTATCCGCTGACTCTGACCTTCTGTTGCTACTTTTGACCCCTGGGGCTACTTACGCAGGGGATGATTGTAGCCTATTTGAAGCTTTCAAACAATGAAAAAACATTATAAATTACATTTTTTTTTAATGAAATTAAAGTTAATATTAACATTTTGATTAATTTAATTATTTTTACTTTAGTTTCCATTGTTATTATATAATTAAAAAAAAATTAAAACTTCTCTTATCAAATTAAGACACTAACCCCATGTTTGGTTGGAGGGAATAGAAATTCTATTTCCTTCTTATTCTTGATGAAATTACTATTCCACCGTTTGGTTGCACTTAAGTTGGAAATACCTATTCCTCGGTGGTATTAGGTATTTTTTATTCCTGGTTAGGGAGGAAAAAAGAATTTTCACCAAATAATTTTATTAACCCAAATTTGTCACATATTATTATTATTTTTTTTATTATTTTTATTATTATTATTATTTTATTAATATTTATTATTTTATTATTATTATTACTTTTATTATTATTATTATTATTTTATTATTACTATTACTTTTATTATTGTTATTATTATTTTATTAATATTTATTATTTTATTATTATTATTATTTTATTTTATTAATATTTATTATTTTATTATTATTATTACTTTTATTATTATTATTATTATTATTATTATTTTATTATTACTTTTATTATTATTATTATTATTATTTTATTTTATTAATATTTATTATTTTTTTATTATTATTATTATTATTATTATTATTATTATTTTTTTTTATTATTATTTTTATTTTTATTATTTTTATTTTTATTTTTATTACTTTTATTATTTTTATTATTTTTATTATTATGATTATTATTTTATTATTTATTATTTATTATTATTATTATTATTATTATTATTTTATTATTATTACTTTTATTATTATTATTATTATTATTATTATTATTTATTATTATATTATTATTATTATATTATTATTATTTTTATTTTTATTTTTATTTTTTTTATTATTATTCTTGTTATTATTATTATTATTATTCTTTTTATTATTATTATAAGGGTAAAAACGTCATTCCGATAAATTCTCACCTTATTCCTCATACAATTCTACAAACCAAACATTTTAATACAAATTCTCAACTAATTCTATTCCAACAACCAAATATAGGAATAACAATTCCCAACTTTATTCGCATCTAATTCTATTCCCTGGGAATAACTATTCTATTCCCACATTATTCCATTCCAACAACCAAACGTGCCGTAAGTATTAATTGACAATGAAATATTGTAATTGGCATACACTAAGGGCATGTTTGGTTGAAGTGAATCAGAAAAGAATTGTAATTCGCAATTGCGAATTCCCGCTGGAATTTTAAATTCCCGTTTCCCTATGGCAATTCCCACACATTCGTGAATTTCTAATTGTTACACATATATACATATATTTGTTTTATTATTATTATTATTATTATTATTATTATTATTATTATTATTATTATATTTTATTTTATTATTATTATTATTATTATTATTATTATTATTATTTTGTATTATTATTATTATTTTGTATTATTATTATTATTACTATTATTATTTTGTATTATTATTATTATTATTATGTATTATTATTATTATTATTTTGTATTATTATTATTATTATTATTATTATTATTATTATTATTATGTATTATTATTATTATTAGGTAATATTATTATTATTATGTATTATTATTATTATTTTGTATTATTATTATTATTTTGTATTATTATTATTATTATTATTATTATTATTTTGTATTATTATTATTATTATGTATTATTATTATTATTATTTATTTTGTATTATTATTATTATGTATTATTATTATTATTATTATTATTTTGTATTATTATTATTATTAGGTAATATTATTATTATTATTATTATTATTATTATGTATTATTATTATTATGTATTATTATTATTATTATTATTTTGTATTATTATTATTATGTATTATTATTATTATTATTAGGTAATAATAATAATAATAATAATATTATTATTATTTTATATTATTATTATTATTAGGTATTATTATTATTTTGTATTATTATCATTATTATTATTATTATTACTATTCCCACCTTATTCCTCATACTATTCTCCAAACCAAACAATGGAATACTAATTCCCACCTTATTCTATTCCAACAACCAAACATAAGAATAACAATTCCAACTCTATTCCTATCCATTTCTATTCCCTGGAATAACTATTCTATTCCCACATTATTCTATTCCAGCAACCAAACGTACCGTAAGGTTATATTTGGTTGTAGGAATTGGGATGAAAAAGAATTTCAATTCTTGCAGAAATTAAAATTTTTTCGTTTGGTTAGTAATAATGTGGGAATGGTTATTCTCACACATGTGGGAATAACAATTCCCACATTTTTTTTGTTTTATTATTATTATTATTATTATTATATATTATTATTATATATTATTATTATTATTATTTATTATTGTTATTATTAATTATTAGATATTATTATTTATTTTATTATTATTATTACATATTATTATTATGTATTATTATTACATATTATTATTATATTTATTATTATTATTTATAATGTATTATTATTACTTATTATTATGTTTATTATTATTATTATTATTATTACTATTATCATTATTATTATTATTACTATTCTCACATTATTCCTCATACTATTCTATAAATTAAATAATGGAATACTAATTTCCACCTTATTCTATTCCAACAACCAAATATAAGAATAACAATTTTAACTCTATTTTCTTCCTTTTTTATTCCCTAGAATAACTATTCTATTCACACATTATTCTATTCCAACAACCAAATGTACCGTAAAGATATCATATTGCTTCAATTTGGGGTTCTGAGTCACTTGATGATAGAGTATGTCTTATTTGAAAAAAAAAAGTTTAAGTTGATTTAATTTTATAACTATAAAATAAAGTTAACTTAAATTAAATGGAAGAATAAAAATAATAATTTTAAAAATCAAAACATTCCCAATATATTTATCATAAATTAATTAAAATTAACTATTTTCTGAGAAAATTAATTCCTTTTTTAAAAGCATCTGAATACCCATTTTGAAAAGCACCATTTTTTATTCTCCTAATAATATAGTTTTTTTTTTCAGGAAAAAAAAAAAAACAAGAAGCCTCAGGTTTTTATCTTGGGTAATTGAAAACAAGCCTCAAATGTTATAAGGTCAGTTTGGAATAAAAACTAAAATTTAAAAATTAATTTTAATTTTACTAGAATTAAAATTTTATAAAATTTAAATTATGTTATTTAAATCATATAATGAATTATAATTCTATAAAGAAATTAATATATGACTAATTTTTTAATACATATATAAAAAAAATAGAATATGAAATGTATTTTTTAATACCCAAGATTTAATATAAGAAAATTTATAAAATTTTAATTTTAGATATAGATAATAATTTATAAATACATATATTTAGATAATACTCTTTTTTAGACTAGTGAGTTTTAAAATTTTAAATTATAATTATATATTTTAAAAATAAATTCAAAAATAAAATCATGATCGAGACTCACTTTTACTAGACCCAGACAGATAAAAATATTTTATTTAATAGCTCTCATATTATTTAATTTTATCGTATTTAACTAATTTATTTTATACAATAATTAGTGATTAAATTGTCAATTTTTAGGAGTTTTTTATTTTTTTTCAACTAATCTAACCTATTAATCACATTAAATTATCAATTAATATAATTATGTCAATTATAATAAATAAATAAATAAATAAGACAAAATTAATCTTTTGGGTATCGATAAAAATTAAATAATACTATAATAATGTTATGTCAAAATTTATCATCTTTTAGGATTGAGTGGAAAGTAATCTTTTGCTCCAAGCAATTTGACTCTTCAAACAATTCAAAAAAACATAGGTCACCAAATTGACCACTTCCCCCCAACTGTGATACCAGCTCCTACCCACTCCATAAATGCCTTAATTAATTGGGCATAGTACTTGGAAAATTAAATGTGCCAAACTATATGTTGTACATGTTATTTTAATATATAAATAAAAATAAAGGGTGGTTGCAATTAATTGTAATGGTTACAATCGGAAACCGAATGACGTAATATTCAGGTGGATAAGAAGCCAAAATGCTAAATGGTCCAACAAAAATTGCTACAGAGCTCATCGGGTAATAGCGCTCAAATGCTTAACTTAAAGGCAAAATTTGAACATTCAAACAATAAAAGATCATAATGAGTGTCCAAAATGACATTATACTTAGAAATCAGGTGATTCTATCATTAAATAGAAAACGACCGTTACATACTGTTAACAATGCTTCTTACTGCTAACATCAAACAACGTCATATACGCACATCAATTTTAGGTACTGATTAACCAAACGATACCTTTAATTATAAATAAAACCTCTCCCAAATAGAAAGGAGATTAAAAAAAGGTTATTTAATGAGATAAATATACAAAAAAATATATAACCCTCCAAAAACATACACTCATCTCAATCCTCTTTCATTTCCTATATTTTTCTTCATCAATATCTTTCCAAGTTTATTAGAAAGATCATTGATTTGAGCAATAGAAGATATATTAAGAAGTGGGCATCGTGTATCTCTTACCTTTAATTTATTTTGTTATGACACGTAGGATTCTGATTCATATTTATAAAAATCTGACATACTTGTATTCAAATATCCAGGCAAAATAATCGGTTCACTAATTCGTACGATAATTTAAATTATTGAGATACATTAAATTGTAGTATTTTTATTGGTTATCTTCATTGGTGATAAAATTTTATAAATACTAATATTATTAATATAACTCATTGTATATTTATTTATATAAAAATTATTAAAAGTGGGTGTTGGTCTCATTTTGTTTTAATTTTTTCTATTTAAATCCTCTCTAAGCAATGTAGTGAAAATGCCAATAACGGGTTAGCCCATGAAAGAGTAAATGATCTAAATCCACAATGGCCCAATTATGCCAGAATGATCAATGCTGTTGTTGACCGAATGAAGAGTAAGTGGGTCAGCAAAGGCCCAATAGTAGGACGGCCTATTAAAGTCTAGAACGGTCAACGCTTCTGTTGATCGGAAAGATGGCCAGTAGACTAGTTGGAGCTCAGGATGCACGCAGCCCAAGCACTAATTGATCCACGTGTCCACCTCAGAGTCATAATGGTTATCTGCCCTAATTTTTCACATCTCCAAGAAGGCAAGCTCCACTACAACGGTCACTTCCAGAATTAGTACGCATCCTAGGAGGAATGCCCCAGAATTGTACAATGTCTGTTGGAAACCCTAACAGTTATAAAACACAGAAGGAATGAGATTAATCTCTTGAACCGTTACAGCTAAAAAGGTGCTCATGCCTATGTCAGAAAAGGTAACAATCCTGAACAGCGCGCGGGTATCCAGCCTTTCTGCGTAAGGAAGGCAGCCCGTGGCCATGGCTATAAATGGCTATGGAAGCTCTCTTCAAAGGCACGCTCTCGAATACGCTCTTAAACGCCTGTAAAAAGCCTTCAGGCAATCTCAAACTCTCAGAAGTTCTCCAACTCTCTCGAGTCTTCAAGCACACTCTCTCTCAGCTATCAACTCCCAACGAACTCTGTACTGAGAGGTTCTACTCCTCACGAGCAACCAAACAAGTCACTCATCCCATGAGTGTGTTCCCACCTACACAAACACTCATCAGTATTCATACTGCATCTACATTTTCATTTCAGAAGGTCAATTACTAACTTAAGTATCGGAATATTTTCGATAGGATCAAATCTCGCCGTCACCTAACCTCTTGTTTGAAGTTGTGGTGTACAGGACCCAAAACTAAGTGAACGGAGACCGAAATTTGACGGATTATTCAACCTAAATCTGTTCAAACTTGGATCCTGGACGCATCGTTGATACCGTATATGGGAAGCTAACAAAAAGCTAACCACTTTTATCTCTGCAAACACTTTCTTCTACAAGGTTAATACCATCAGACAAAATAGTGAACACCAGAGCCCAAACTAGTGATCCTACTTCTCCTGAACAAGACCACTCTGCTAGTAACTTAGTCAGAGGGGCACCCACACTATTCCTCCAAAACCTGGCAGAGCAGATGAGCAATATGAACAAAATGCTCCTGATACTCTACACTCGCCCGGGCAAGAAGAAGCAAGGGGCTCCGCTCTCCACAACTCCTACCTAGACTTCCAGGAGAGGAGACCATAGGAAGAAGAAGCAGGCCAAGAAAGCCACGAGACCGGCCAACTCTCATGCTCCGGAGGCCTCCAACGCCCAAAGCCGTCCCAAACTTGAGGGATGCTTAGACCATAAGACTCCAAATGAGAGTCCAAAAAGGAGGAACCTCTGATATACTTGGGACGAGCCAAGGCCTCAAGCTCAGGAGGGAGCCTTTAGGAACGAACGATCCATCAACGGTAATAATCGGCGGTTACACGCCACACTACTGAAAGAATAGAGTTGAGGATTTATCTCGACTCCAAGAGATTTGGGAACGCCTCTCGTGTGGAGGCAAAAGTTGAGAAGATTTGGAACTGCATGTTCAAGGATGACAACATACATGCCACAGATCTGGAGAGATCTCCCTTCGCTGCTGAAATCTTGAACCGTCCATTACTGATTAAGTTCAAGATGCCGACACTGGATTTTTATGATGGGAGCGCTGATCCCATGGATCACCTGGATTACTTCTGCACCCATCTGAGTCTCCTGGGCCTGGAGGATTTGGCAATGTGCTAATACTTCTCACTCACCTTGAAGGGAGACACTGGGATCGAGTTTCATTGGCTCTCGTTAAACTCGATCTGAAACTTCCGAGAGCTCACTAATCTCTTCCTGGCCCAATACGCTTCCAGCCACCGGGGAGAGAAGTAGTCGTGGCACCTCTCTTACATCAAGCAGAGACAGGGAGAAAATCTAAAGAAGTTCCTAGAGCGCTTTGCAGCAGAAGCCAAAAGGATTCACAGGCTCATAGAGGAGATGAAACTTGGCGGTTTTATCTCAACCTTGACGTACGGAGACTTCTTCAAACACCTGACCCACAATAATCGGCAGATCTTCTGAAAAGCGGAATCTATCACAAAGTCCTACGCAACCTCCGAAGAAGCTAACGAGGCAAAATATCCTGAGAGAACCGACCAACCTTGCTCTTTCCTGGCCTATGGAAAGAGGAAAAATGGTGGTGGCAATAATTTTTGCCAGAAGTAGCACAGGACTGGAATAGTGGACCATAAGGAGTACAAGCTGATCAACCTAACTCCCCTCAACGACACACCGACCAACGTCTTTATACAGATTCGTAGTGAAATGTTCCTCGGGTGGCCAAAACCACTGAAGAATGCGAAGGGAGAAAATTCAGCTAAATACTGCAATTTTCATCGATTTTCAGCACACACCACAGAAGATTGCAAGACACTCCAGTAGGGGATTAAGGAACTCATCCGGATGGGCCATCTCACCAGGTTTGTCAGGAACTCTAGGCAAAGTTCTGGCACTTCAGGCAAAAAAGGACCAAATCCATCTCAGTCACGGAACCGGGTCGCAGATGATGTGGTCAACATGATCATGACCCGACAAGCCAAGACCAAAGCGGATCACAATGAAACGGCAAGCCGACGGAAGAAGTAGAAGGCGGAAGGAAATGTCATTAGCTTTAGTAATAGTGACATGAATCATGTAACTTTCCCACATACTGATCCTCTTATTATATCAGCACTCGTTTTAGACGGTACTATAAATTACCAACTAAAATGAGTTTTCATCGATATTGGAAATTCTAAGGATTTGCTTTATCTTAATACTTTCTTTAAACTTGGATTAAAAAAGAGCCAACTAAAACCTACCAAAGGGCCACTATATGACCTAGACAATGAGCATGTGGCCGTCCAAGGAACGATACAGTTGAAGGTCACCCTAAGCACATATCCTAGAACGGTAAGTTATACACTCACTTTTTGGGTCGTCGACCTACCCTCCGTGTACAACGTTATCTTAGACCGGCCATGCCTAGTAGCATTTGGAGCTATCACTTCGATACCGTATTTAAAAATAAAGTTTCCAACAATATGCAATATCAGTGAAGTATTAGGTGACCAAGTGATTGGGCGGATATGTTACATGTCCCAGATTACACCAAGCAACAGCGGACGGCCTACAGGGGAGTTGGACCATAGAGAGGAGATAACCTTGCAGTGAGCAATACCTGGCAAGGCTGATTGGGGGCTCATTCGTCGAAGTACTGCGTGACGAGCTGATAGTGTTCTTGAGACAGAATGATGATATCTTCGCATGGACACCCGCTGATGCCTTGGATTTCGGTTGAAGTAATGGTCTACAAGTTTGGCCTTGATTTCAGCTATAAGCCCATCAGGCAAAAGTGGAAGAACCATTCCATGGAGAAGCTCATCGCCGTCCAGGAAGAAGTGAAGAAACTTCTAGACACCGAATTTATCAGAGAAGTCCAGTACCCGAATTGGCTCTCTAATATCGTCTTGATAAAGAAGAGCAATGGAAAATGATGGATGCGCGTCAACTTTATAGACGCCAACAAAGCCTATCCAAAAGACAGCTTTCCTTTACCCAAGATTGATATGTTGGTGGACCCGACTTCAGGACATGAGTTACTGAGTTTTATGGACGCGTACTCGAGCTATAATTAGATCCGAATGAGCTCAGAGGACGAGAAGCACACCTCGTTCATGACCAATTAAAATACCTATTGCTATAGGGTCATACCTTTTGGTCTAAAGATTGCAAGCATCACCTATCAAAAGCTCGTGAACAAGATGTTCAAGAAGCAGATTGGCCACAATATGAAAGTGTACGTCAACGATATGCTCGTCAAGAGTAATACTACCAGCAACCATATTCGCGATCTGGCTGAATCCTTTGAGGTATTCCACACGCACCAGATGAAGTTAAATCCTTCAAAGTACGTCTTCGGAGTATCCTCAGGGAAGTTCCTAGGTTTCATCGTCTCTCAGCGATGGATCGAAGCAAACCCAGAGAATATCAAAACCCTCACAAATATGTCTCCACCGTGGAGTGTCAAGGATATCCAGAGGCTAATTAGACAACTAGTAGCACTGTCCTGCTTCTTGGTAAAGTCGGGGGACAAGTATTAGCCTTTCTTTAAGGTTCTAAGGGAGACTAAAGCAAACGGCTTTCAGTGGACTACAAAGTGCCATGTAGCCTTTGATGAGTTGAAGAAATACTTGGCCAATCCGCTATTGCTGACGTCACCTAGGGACAAAAAAGAGCCATACCTCTACTTAGCGGTGTCAGGGGTGGCTCTCAACTCTGTTCTCATTCGTCAGGACTCTGACTCTCAGCGGCCAGTCTACTATGTGAGTAAGATATTGACTGGCACAGAGACACGCTACCCGTGTGCTAAGAAGTTAACTTTGGCACTTATCTTCTCAGCCTGCATACTGAAGCCGTACTTCCAAGCTCATCGCGTAGTTATCCTAACCGATCAACCACTGAATGGTATTCTCAAAAAACCTATTGGACGGCTAGTTAAATTGGCCATCAAGTTGGGAAAGTTTGATATCGAATTTCAGCCCAAACCAGCCATCAAATGGTAGGCCCTGACGGATTTCATCGTCAAGACCACGACCCCAATTGTCAATGAGCACCCCACTAAGGACACGAGTCATCACCAAGAAGAGCCAGAATGGGTTCTCAACATGAATGGTTCATCTATGAACTTAGATAGCAGTGCTAGAGTGATCCTAAGGACTCTAAAAGGGTTTGAGATGAAGTACTCCCTTAAACTCAATTTTTTAGCCACCAATAATATTGCCGAGTATGATACCCTGTTAGCCGAATTACGACTAGCTGAAGAGTGCTCAACTAGGCAGCTAACTGTCTATAGCGACTCAGAACTAGTTATTAACCAAATCAATGGTAGTTTCAAGGCGTACAACCTTCACTTGGCCAAATACCTGGCCAAGGCGAAGGATAACATACAGAGATTTGACAAGTTGAACCTGGTTCACGACCTCAAAATTGAGAACTAGAAGGCCGACCAACTTGCTAGAGTAGCAGCGGCCGACGATCCAAAATAGTACTCAAGGGACATGATGGAGGTTTTGAGTACTCCTAACATAGAGGAACAGAAAGCGATACAAGTCTCTGACGTTGAAAACTCGATGACACCTTATTGGAGATATCTGGCGGGACGAGCACTACCGGAGAACTCGGACGAAGACAAACGGATCAAGAAGGCAGCCTGTTGATAAACCATAATCGATGGACGTCTCTATCGCCGCGGATACTCAACTTCGTACCTTCCGTGTCTTACTCCTGAGGAGGCCAATTACGACCTGAGCAAAGTCCACTTCGGGATATGTGGGTTACACATTGGCGGCAAGAACCTGACGTTCAAAGTCATGCACAAAGGATACTATTGACCTACGATGAAGAAGGATGCCCTAGAGTTTGTGAAGAAGTGTGAGAATTACCAACTTCATGATAATCTTCACCACCAACCGCCCGCAGAAATGAGATCCCTCCAAGCTCCTTGGCCTTTCGTGCAACGGGGGTTCAATATTCTTGACCTCTTTCCCATCGCAATTGGGTAAAGGAAGTTCATCATCGCGAGCATTGACTACTTCACCAAATGGGTTAAAGTCGCCCTATTAGTCAAGATCACCGAGCACAATGCCTTAGAATTCATCCGCCAGGGTATAGTATGCAGATTCGACGTTCCTGAGGTCATCGTGACTGACAATGAAACCCAATTCTCAAAAAAATACATCACCAAGTATTGCACCAATCTCGGTATCGGATTGGTCTATACTTCGGTAGCATACTCCCAGGCAAACGGACAAGTGGAGGTCATCAATCGTACGCTAATCTACGGTCTGAAGACTAAGCTGGAGGACGTAGGGGGCTCTTGGATCAACGAGTTACCTTCCGTCCTATGGTCATACCGGACGACTCCAAAGAAACCAACTCGTGAAACACCCTTTAATCTCTGCTATGGGACTAAAGCAGTAATTTCGGTTGAGATTGGGCTCCCAAATCTTAGGGTCAAAACCTTTGACCCACTTGATAACTCCCAGAAGCTCAGGGAACACCTAGACTTGTTGGAGAAAACCCGTGATACAGTCAGGATACGGACAGTTGCCTACCAATAACGAGTCACTCGCTATTACAATAAGAAAGTAAAAATGCGGCAATTCAAAATTGGAGACTTGGTCTTACGAAGTATAGAGGCTACAGATAAAGCCACCAACTGGAACAAGTTTTTTTAATTAGGAAGACCCTTTTCTAGTCTCGGTCGTCCTGCAGAATGGAGTATACAAACTCCGAACCCAGAATGGTAAGTTGGTCCACGGGCGTGGAACGCGATCCACCTAAAACACTACTTCCAATGAGAACCCAGGTAAGTCATTTGTATGGTATAAGCGTGCTTGTAATATTATATTGTCATTAATAAAAGAAAAGTTCTTTTTCACTTGCATTGTGTTATGTATCTTTTTTTTCCTTTTCTTTTCCATATAAATACTTGCTTGGAGGTTGTACGAAATAAATGATCTAGACTGTCCCTAAATCAAGCGGGTTTTCACCAGTTTGCAATTAAACCCTGGTTATCCAGGCGGCCCGTAAGTGGTCAAATTAAACACTAATCATTCAGGCGGCTCATAAGTGGTCGAATTAAACCCTAATATCCAGGCGGCCTGTAAGTGGTCGAATTAAACCCTGATCATCCAGGCGGTTCATAAGCGGTCGAATTAAACCTTAATCATCCAAGTAGCCCGTTTACGATCTAATTCCAAACCTTAAGGGGTTTAAGTGGCACGCGTGACAACCACGTCCAACAAGAGTTAGCGCTGTTAGTTTACGACGGTCTACATCCCAGGCGCAATGCTCTGTCCAAAAGCTGGCCGCCCAAGATCAAACATGGGCAGTGCCACTCAGGCCTCAACTCATGATTGGTTTGATATGACTTCAGGATTCACCCTAGTGTCTTCTTGAGGACTTAAGTCCATCTGAGAGCACAACAAACATCTCCGATGTTGTGAGATGGACCGCCAACTTGCACGAAGTGCACCAAGTAAGTCGGCTAATACAAAGAGCAAATACCTAAAGGAATAGCTAATAAAAGTCAAGTCATATAATACAGTATGTTGGTAAAATAACTATTTTATTAATGATAAAATTGTACTTACACTCACATTAAAAGGCAAAAAGTAAGGGACACAAAATCTAAGGAGTAGAGCTCCTTAGAGGAGGCGGGGGATGCCCCCACACACTCTGGGACTGGTCCATGAGGCTCTCACGTCGCCTGACAATATGGTTCACTAGGTTAAGGACACCGATAGAAAAATTGGGATCCACCAGTTGGGCAATGTGGCGGCTGATATTGATACCTTCCTATAACCGTGCCCACAACACATGAGAAACCTCATGAGGGCGTATGCAAGTAAATAGCTCATTTTCTAACAAGGCTATCTTTTTCAGAAGCTCATCCGTATGCCCCGCAGTCCTGGCAACCTCCTCTTCTATTCTTGCAATTTTTACTCTCAGCTCAGATAATTCTGACTGGAGAGCGACCTTCTTCTCCTGGTACTGAGCCCTCAGTAGGTATACCAGGTCCCGTTGACGCTGTCCCTTACTCACTGCGCCCATAACCTTTGCCTCCTACCAGAAATTAAAGGAGTTAAACCACGACAACAAAGGAAGAAGAGAAGGGAAGCTTCAAATAGTTACCAGCCAGACTTTTCGCTGCCTCCTTACTAGCCTGCTCCGTGACCTTGGTACTGATGGTGGAGGACTGGGAACGGCAGCCTCCTCAGCATGCTTCGTTGAAATCTCAGTAACAATCTCCTCCGTCAACTCTACACTGATGTTAACCGCTTCAAAAAGATCTCCAGCGGCTGGCTCATCAGGCGCAGAAGACGGCTCCAAGGCTGGCTCCTCCAACTCAGCTAGCAGCTCATCAGTCGACTCCATATGGGCGGCTGCAGGTGGCTGCTCCATTGGCGTGGCTTGCGCCGCCAAGTCCACCGGCTATGGTAGCGCAATGACAACACCATTTGCGGCAGCACGCAGTATGGCCTCGTACTCCTTAGCCGCCTCCACTCCGGAGCACTCTACGGCTTCAAAAGTCATCTGACCGTTACGTAATTCAGCTCTATGGAGGATGAGGAAAAAGGCACTATCATCGCAGCCCTTTTTTGCCTTGGACTACTGGGAGTGTCGCCTGTGGAAGGTGCACAGACTGCATCAATGGAAATGGCACCAGCCTTCCTCTTGTGCTATGAGGCATTCGGCGGTGGTAGTCTGATCTTCTGGACCAGAGAAGGAGGTCCCAAACGAGCTTTCTTGGTTTTCTTCCTAAAAACCAAGTGATCCCTCCTAAACTCGTCAGAGTTTTCCCTCACTAGCTCCAATAGCGGCTCCACAGCAGCCACCTTAGCCTTCTCGGGTATCCCGGTGAAAGCTTTGGGAACCTTGCCCTAATCCCAGGACAAGGGCCATGAGTTGCCAACACGCATGAAAAAGTAGCAGTCCTTCCAATTCTTCAACGAATCGTAGATAGCCTCGCTCATAGAAAGGTCTCTGGGGGACAGAGAAATCCGATTCCCACTCAGGGTGAATCGAAACATCACCCTAACTGCTTCTTTCATCAACATCCATGAATGGTGACGTAGGAAGATGCATAGCGAGTAGAGATAACGAACGACATTAGCATGGAATCATGCGATAGGAACTCTAAGCGCTGTAAAGATGTCCAGTATCTCTTCTAGGATGGGGATACGAAGCCCACTCCTCAGATGAGATTCGTGCACAGTGATGCAGGCTCTAGGACGGAAGCAGGCCCTATCATCTTCACTAGGCATCACGGGGGACGCTCTCACGTGGAATGTTAAACTCCATGTACAACTCTCTCACCTCACCAGGGATAGTCACAAAAGCAATCTCAACAATAGAGTAAGCCATGGAAACGAGGGTAAAAAGAGTAGCAAAAACTTAGAAAATTTTCAGTGTGAGAAAGTTGAACAAACGGACTGGTTTTTGTAAAGGCACACAGCCATTGATAAGGCAATGCCTCAAAAAAGCACGCCCATTATGGCGGATATGTGTCGATTCCGAAAAGGGCGCAGTCGAATTAGATCTCCTATAGAATTAATTACTGGGATTGTAAATTCGTTGTGTGTTGACACATGGAAAACTTTTCGTCTGACAGTCCAGCGTTATGATGGCGTGTCGTTTCAATTCCCACAAGTTCTCCGCATTTTGGCTAGAATGGTAAATGAATCCGGTCAACGCTACTTTCCTTTCAAGCTCTCCGAATTTTAGACAGAACGGTCAACGAATTTGGTCAATGCTACTCTTCTTGCTCAGTTCTCTGGATTTTGGCTAGAAAGGTCAACGAATTCGATCAACGCTTCTATTCCTGTCGAGTTCTCCAGATTCTTACTGAAACGGTCAATAAATACAGTCAACGTTTCCTCCAATTCAGTTCTTCGGATCTTGGTGTATGGTCAACAGCCGCAAGTGACACGATCAGCAGACCAAGTGCCATTGCCAGTTTCAAGCTATCTCGAGCAAGTTGCCCAACCAGAAACATCCTATCATGAACATGCTAGAAGCCAGAGCCCTAGACCACCAACATTGGAGGCTAGTGATGGGAACGCCAGTAACGGGTTGGCCATGAAGGAGGAAATGGTCCAAATCCGCAATATCCCAAATTTGCCTGGACGGTGAACGCTACCGTTGACCGGATGAAGAGCAAGTGGGCTGACGGAGGCCCAAGAGCAGGACAACCCATTAAAACCTAGACCGGTCAACACTTCCATTAACCAGAGAGGTGGCCAGTGGACCAGTTAGGGCCTAGGACACACGCGGCCCAAGCACTCATTGGTCCACGTGTCCATCTCAGAGCCACAATAATCATCTGCCATAATTTTTCACATTTTCAAGAAGGCAAGCTTCACTATAACGGTCACCTCCAGAATCAGTACGCATCCAGGGATGAAGGTGCAAAAATTTGTGCGCTGTTTGTTGGAAGTCCTAACAGTTACAAAATACAAAAGGAAAGAGATTAATCACTTGGACCATTACAGCCAGAGAGGTGCTCACGCATGCGTCAGGAAAGGCAACAACCATTAGCAGCGCGGGGGCATCCAATCCTTCTGCATAAGGAAAGCAGTCGAGGGCCATGGCTATAAATGGCCATGGAAGCTCCGTTCAAAGGCATGCCCTCGAATATGCTCTCAAACATCCGCAAAAAGCCTTCGAGCAATCTCAAACTCTCAACAATTCTCCAATTCTCTCGAGCCTTCAAGCGTGCTCTCTCTCTCAGCTATCAGTTTCCAGCGAACTCTATACTGAGAGGTTCTGCTCCTCACGAGTAATCACATAAGTCACTTATCCTACGAATGTATTCCCACCTACACAAACACTCATTAGCATTCATACTGCATCCACCTTCTCATTTCAAATAGTCGATTATCGACTTAAGCGTCGAAATATTTTCGATGAGACCAAATTTCGCCGTCACCTGACCTCTTATTTGAAGTTGTGGTGTGCAATACCCAAAGTTAAGCGAACGGATACCAAAATCTGATGGACTATTCGACCCAAATCTGTTTAAATTTAGATCCAGAACGCATTATAATGATGTTTACAATTTGATATAAATGAGTAGATAATTAAGTGTACGAATATTATTTCTTTTTTATCAATCTTTTATTAAAATAAATAACAAAATCTAAAATCTAAACTAGCATTTTTTTTTTCTATACTTGATTCTTTCTTTATTCTTTGATAAAAGGGTTTTTATATTTTATTGCTTAATATACTATATATACAAAGAAAATTAAAACTAATGTGTGCCTAAATCTAATTTGATTCAGGCTTCTAATAAGCCAAATAGAAGTCCGATCTGAATATTTTAAACTAATATCTTGCACACCACGAATGACACAGAAGGTCAATAGGCTAAGAAATATTTAGTAATTAAGGTAGAGTAAACCCATTAAAGTAGAGTAAAAGTATTTACTTGGACTAAAAGGGAGCGGCTAATACCAACTATGTGTCTTAAGTGTCTGATGACCTTGATTTGATCTTTTATTTTCTTTTTCCAATGCCATCTTTTTTTAGGAGGGGTTTCCTAATGAGAGTTCCCCCATTTGGACCAGTGGGTGCAATCTTATGCAGAGGATTTTTGTGAGGTCATTGACCATTATGAGGCGCTTAGTCGAAATTTTTACTTGAGAGGGGCGACGATGCTCGATGCCCTAGCCAAGTAAGTTCTTATTGGTCTTGTCAGTCCGCATGCCCTACAACCACCCGTCGAAATCTGCCGCATATCTGATGTAGTTGCAACACGTCTTTTTTCATTTCTAATTGATAGTATTTTCTATGATAACTCGTTTATATATCTCTAGTTGAAAGACACATAATACAATACAAATACGATGGTGGAACCCAATTGTCACACAGTAGGAAAACAATATCCCGGCATTGCACACAACCGTTTTAGGCACCTTTAGTAAGCCAGGCTTACCAATAGTCAAGCTTACTGCTAGGGTTTTGGTTCGCTTTGTTTGGATCTTTAAAGTGTTTTTTGGGTTTGTTAGTTTTTTTTTCAAATTATGACTAATAATGTATCTCTAATTAAAAAACATATAATACCGTATAGATATTATAGTGGGACCCAATTGCCACACGGCATAAAAAATGTATCTCCAGTTAAAAGACATATATTACAGTATAGATATTATGATGGGATCCAATTATCGCGCGACAAGAAAACAATATCCCGGCATTGCACACACCGTTTTAGGCACCTATAGTAAGCTTGGCTCACCGATAGTCGGGCTCACTGCTAGGATTTTGGTTCATTTTGTTCGGATCTTTGGGGTTTCTTTGGGGGGGTTTGTTGGTTTTTTTTCAATTATGACTTATATGGATTTGAAGTTTTTTTTTTTTTTTTATCCAATAATAAAAAAAGAGCCTTTAATTTACAATTGGGGCGGTACGAAAAGCCCTTCTGCATCCTCCCCACTGAAGCAAGCCGGAAAACGGAAGTTGGAAAACCCAGCAGTGAGAGGGCGAAGCCATGGAAGGGGAAGAAGGAACACAGAATGCTCACCTTATACTAGCTCGCAAGCTCTTCCTTCTCACTCACCCCGACGTTCAGGACATCGAGAAGGTTCGTCTCAGAGAAGAGGTCTTCGATGCCGTCAAGTCCGACGGTAAATACTTAGCTGAAACCCTAGTTGTTCGATCTCCGTTTAGTATATTCGGTCTAATTCATCTAATTTTTGATTGATTTTCCCTTATCGTACTTGTAGATATGGCTCCGCTCTACGAAACCCTAGCGGCTGACAAAATTATAGAGATGGATCAGTCGATTTTGGATTCCATGCGTGCGAAGATCGGCGATGAAATCAGGAAGCTCGACGAGAAGTGAGTTTTTATGTGCTTTTTTTACTTCAAGAAAGTCTCAAATTGCCTTATCCTGGCGAAATTTGGCTTTCAGGAGGTGTGTTGGTCAGGGTTTAACTTGTCTTGGCCGGGGTCTGCACACCATGTACGAATTCTTTTAATCTGTGCCCTGACCGTCTTAATCACGATAAGGCCTTGCTAGAATTATCTGGATCTCGGACATACGATGGCAAAGAGTGATAGACGTCAGTGGGCCCATCTGAGGTTACAAATCATATTCCTCAATGTGGAAAAATTGGCTGAAAAATAGGGCTTATCTGAGGTTTTCTCCTAATAGCCATGTGTTTCGGGTGAGTCTGACTGTTTGAGGCAGGTCCTCATAGTGAGAAGATTTGTCAGATTTAGGCCGAGGTTATTCACCATCGATTTGCTAGATATTTCTGTCTTCTATTGTAGCCTCTTGAGAATTTTCGGAAGAACACCTGGGTTAGATCTTAAGGCAATTGTAATTAAAATGAGAATGGTGAGAGGGATGAGTGGTATTGTTTCATCAGTGGTGTTGGGTATAGCATCAATTGGTGATCCCATGAATAAGCCCAGAAAGGAGAAAGTATTAACTGGCTAATTAGGCCCAAGTTCAAAGAACACAGAGTCTGATTTTGACTTAATTTTAGTTAGAACAAATCAAAATTGGATAGGCGATCGAGTGGTCAAGCAATTGTTGAGCAAATTGGGTAATACGCTCTCATGGCTACATATTCTAATGTCAAGCTGAGCGGTTAATCTAACCGAACAATTAAGCCAACCAAGTGGTTAACCCAATCAAGTAGTTTGTATATTTTGCAATTAACCTAGGCAAGGGTCTTTAAATGACCAATGTCAATTGCTCATCATCATTAATTTGATTTTTAGTCGTTAACCGCATTTAGTAAACCCCATAATCAGAACCTCCACAATGGCGGTTGAACTAATGTCTCTAACTAGCCTAACTATTCAAATTGTAGTCAGTTATTCTTTTTCAAGAAACTGCCATCAATTGGTGACATTGTTATAAATACTTCCCACTTCCTTTAAAAAAAGGGTCTGATTTTGGAAAACAAAGATAGAGCCTAGCCCTCTAATATATTTATTCTTCCACAAAAAATAGAGCCAAGTCTTCTCTCTCTCTCTCTCTCTCTCTCATCCTTTGAGCCTCTTTCACGTTCCAAATTTTTGGGAAGGATACTAACTTAAACATCAGAAGATATATTGGGAAGTGAGGCTCGATTCCTTTGAGCTTTTGTTTACTGTTATGGTATGCAGGATCCACATAAAAAAATCGAGAATCTAGCTCAAGTTAATTTGAATCATGATCTAGATTTTAGGTGCACATAAAAAAATGTGATAGCTATCAGATACATGGCAACGTCTCCAAGTAAACGCACATGGAACTCTAAGCCTTGTAGGTTCCATGGCTGTTTACACAATGAGGGCACATCCTAGGTTTATTTCCTTTGAGATCAGTCAAAGAAAATTTATTATCGTTGCAGTTGACTGCCTCATAATGTGGATATAAGCCTCTCATCTTGTCAAGATTACAGAAAAAATATTACAGAATTCACGCACCAAAGGGATACTAAGTGACACCTCCTCAGAACTGGAAGGTGTTATGCGTGACACCTTTGCTAGAAGGGATATTGAGATCCTATTGGTATCTCCATCTCTGAGTAGCAGGAGGCTGAAATTTCAGGGGGAGCTACAGGTTTTGATATCTCACTGTTTCAGCCAATCTTGTCACTTATTTTCCGGAGGCCTTCAATCTCTCCAGACACTGGTGTAGTTGGCCCTTTGTCTGACTTCATTGTAGAAGAGAACTTTTCCACCTGGAAAGTATATATTTGTTTTTGACTTTGATTTTGTTATTGGTTTTTTTATTGTTTCTAACATGCTCTTTTGTTGTCATTGGAGCTAGCAAATCAAGTTAGGTGTAGGCTATTTTTTCAGGATCAAGAAATTGCGCGCCTGACAAGATTATACATTGATCTAGCTATAGTTAGGGCCTTGAAATGTAGAGCGGTGGCTGTTAAGGCCAGTGCATCGAGTCTCGAGGGTAGATTGGTCCACCTAGAGAAAGAATTGACCGATTGGATAAGCAGAGCTCATGACACGAAAAGTCGAAATAGTTTGCTTGAAGATCGAGTTGTTGCTGTAGAGGAAAGAGTTAGTTCTTTTGAGAACAGGGCTATTGAAGCTGATCAATGCGCCTTTGTGGATGAACACATTACTAAGGGATGGCTGGCAATCTTCATGAAGCTTGAGGAAACATTGATTAGTGTTTGACTAAAGGAACTGGGTCATTTGCTGGATGCCTGATTTAATGAGGGCACCAATCTTTGTAGGAGGATAACTATTCTGGTAACTCCTGATTTTCCAGTTGGCTGCTTGGACATAAGGAATTCTAGAACTGATGACTCCTAATTTTCTAGTTGGCTGCTTGGACATAAGGAATTCTAGAACTGGTGACTCCTGATTTTCCAGTTGGCTGCTTGGACATAAGGAATTCTAGAACTGTTTCAGCCTCAAAAGTTAAGGATTTTGAGCCTCAAGCGGATCCTCAAGTCCATGCTTCTAGTGCCGAGGATTAGCTATAGGGTTATGCTGTCAAATTCCTCATCCCTTAATTTGTAATACGGTTTCATAGGTTTGCAAGAAAATGATGTTATTTATACTCCAATGAATACTTCTTGAATTGTTTGCCTCACCATATAACCAAAACTAGTTCTCATATGTGAATGTAGATTGTGGGCTCTAGCTCCTGAGCATTTGAATTCTTGAGTATTGATCATGTGATGGTTGAACTAATTTCTGGCTAAGTTGTTAGACTGTTGTCGCTGGTAAAAGAGGACCCCAGTCCTTGACCGTATGACTGATCTTGTGTGTCCCGTAGAGGGGTTTATTATCATTTACGCATATGTAGCGTCTCTAAGTTTTAATCGGTTGGGTGACTATATTATAGACGAGTCTTGGAGGACCTTAACTCACCTGATAGTTTACCTCTCAAAGGGATATTGAATGCCTTGGTCTCAATCTCCCGAGTCTTATTGTATTTTCTGTGTGTGACCAAGCTTAGGGCTGTATGGTTCTGTTGAACTTATATCATAATCGCCCACTTGGGTTAGCGCATTTTAGCAGGTATGGCGTTGAAAACAACTGTCTGACTTAAGGTCAATCATGGCCAAATTATTGTACTTGTGACAATTAATAAACACATGCATGCATACAAACTTGGACAAAAAAGAGTTTTTTTTACTAATAAATGTTCAAGATATTTATATTCTCAAATTAAATTAAAGAAGGGGTAGGGCATATCTATTAGCTCCTAGGTTGGCCTTTTCATTGGTTGTACTCTTTGAGGTTAAGACCATTCCAAGTGCACGAGATAAGTTTTCCGACCTGCGTATGTAACTTATACCCTCCGTTCTGGAGTATTGCAAACATTAAGGATGGTCATTCCCATGTTAGGGACCACTTATTCCTTTGTGTAAGTTTTCCGGTGGCTTTGATGTTCCTTGATGCTAAGTCGCTAACTTCAAACATTTGTGCTTTCACCTTTTGATTGTAATATTGAGTGACTTTTTGTTGGTAAGTTACTACTCAGATGTGAGCTACTTTTCTAGCTTTTTCTAAAAGATTCAAATTCTATCTGAAGAGTTGAGAATTTTGATTTGGAATAAAATTTTCCATCTAGTAGTTTGGTAAACCTATTTCCACTAGGATCATCTCTTCCATTCCATAAGCTGAATGCTGTCTCTCGAGTGGGTTTTCTTAGGGTTGTTCTGTATACCCAAAGCAAGGATGGAAGTTCGTTTGCCTAAGCACTTTTGGCCTTGTCTAGCTTGGTCTTCAAACCGTTGATTATCGTTCAGTTGGTCACCCTTGCTTGCCCATCTATCTGTGGGAATGAGATTGATGTGCGAATTAATCGAACTCTCATATCTATAGTATTTTGTGAACTTTTGTCTTAAGAATTGAGTACTATTGTTGGTGATTATAACCTTTGGTATCCAAATTTGCAGATAATACCATTATCAGCTACTATTTGGGTGGTTAGGCCAGTTGGAGATTGATTAGTTCAATTATCATTGTGTATGTTCTAATCGTAAGGTTTGTTGGAGGCAATTAATGCATGAAAATCAAATTGATGATAATGAGCAGTCAATATTGATCAATTCAAAAACCATTGTTTGGGCTGACTATAGAGTATACAAACTGCATATTTGGGTTAACCGCTTGATTGGGTTAGTTGTTCGGTTGGATTAATCACTCTGCTTGACATTTGAATATACAGGCATTTGGGCCTATAACCCAATTTGCCCAATAACTGCTTAATCATTCAGTAACCTGTCCGATCTTTATTTATTTTAAATAGAGTTGGGTCAAGACAAGATTTTGTGTTCTTTGAGCTTGAGCCTATTAAGTTGGTTAATAGTTTTGCCTCTCTATGCTTATTCATGAGCTCATTGTGCTAATCAGTTGGGCTTGCTAAGTTGATGCTATACCCAACACTAGCCCCATATGCTTGGATGTTGAATTTAAGCTTTGAGGATGATTGAAAGAAGGATCAAATTAGCCCATTCTTTGTATTTTTCAAGTGCTTCTTCCCAAGGGACTCAAAGTCAGTGAGCAATCAATGTTGATTAGTTGCGTCAATCAAATACTTGCAACCTGTAGCTTCGGTAGAAATTTCTAGACTGTTGACTGCATACTTTTGCTTTAAAACACTTTATTTCCTGGCTCATTTTTGGCTATAGAAGGAGCTGATTTCATTCCATCTTCTTCATCCGATTCCCATACCTTAGCAACTAATAGGCTCGGTTGGATCTTTCCATCCTTTTCTTGCTTGGTGCAATTTTTATTCTAAACAGAATAGAGATGAACCTAATGCCATGGTGTTCTATTGGGTGTCATTGACAAGTCTATCTCGGTTTTCTTCCTTTAGAGGGGAAGTTGTCTAAGTTTTCCTCTTTTGCACGGTATCATCAATTGGACTGGTTTCTACCTTGGTTATTACAAGTGGAACCTTATGCCTTTGAGTGTATCTTGGCTTATGCATCCTTTGATGAGACTAGCATATCGGTCAAGATATATCCCTTGTGGGTATTCTGCTGCTCACCGTCATTTTATGGGAGTCACCTGGCTGAGTGTTGCCTTTTCTCTTTCCATTTGGACGAGTGTCTGGCTGAATGTTGCCTTTTCTCTTTCCATTTGGATGAGTTTCTGTTGGAGTAAGACATGATGAATGTTTTGCTGCTGCTGATGAGATTCATTATCTTGATGTTTTTTTTTATTCCTCAAGCCTATTGACTTAGTATATTCATGTCCAAATGTATCTTGTACATTATTGTTACCAAGAATGAATAAAAAGCTGATCCTTTTGATTTTTTGTGTTCAGATTGTATTCTTTGATATGCTTCTTTCGTATTTGGATTTGTGTACATCCATATGGAAACGTAAAGTCACCTAAAGTTTTGATTAATTGACAAATCCGATGAAAGCTTTCATGAATCTTTGTCTTGATGTTTGAGAGTATGCCATGTGATAACCGGGCAACTGACTTTTGAGTTTGATAAAATCTGACAACTGGGCTATTTGACAAATCAGTGTGCTTAACTAAACTAAAGTGGAATTTTAAGAGTTTAGCCAGTTTGTCTCCTGGGACTAGTTGGATTTTAATTTTGTTGTATTTGACCAGCTAGTTGAATGGCAACTAGTGTGATGTCAATGTTATGATGACTCTTGTGATTGAGATGACCCGTTGATAGCACATTTAATGCTACATCAAACGGCGTTCTTCTCTTCTAGACACGTGATGAGTCGTTTGTAATTTCATTGTTGGCAGTTGTCAATACGTAATATTTGGATCGTTTTAAATATAGCGGAAAACATGTCTTATTATGAGATATTTAAGGAAAAAGATGTGTCGTTTGGATCATTATTTTGCTCAAAACGTATCGCTTCCAAACTTTAACCACTTTTTTCAAATTTTGTTGCTTTCTTTTCCTCCATTTAAACTTGAGTCGGGCCTTCTTTCTGCTTCTACACTTTCTCGAAATGAATTTTTGAACCACAAGTTTTCAAAGTCCCTCAATCTCATTTCTTGTTTTCAACAATGGCTCTACAAGGAACTCATCAGACTGTTGTGACGTTGCCTCATGTCTGTCACTATCTAATATACTAAATATCTACGATAGGTTCGATATTCCGACTGCCACTGCATTTGTGCACGTCCTGAAATGTCTGTAAAAAAGAGAAAAAGATGCACTGAATGTTGATAATCTGAATGTGAAGTAATAAGCAGATATCTCTAATTTACTAGAAGCTAAGATGGAGGGAGGAGAATTGGATATGCCTTGGGAATTAGCTAAATGTTGACAATATTTAATGTTCCAATGAGAAAACCTGAGTTTCATAGTAAATTGTGGTAGTGAAAAATAGTTCATGGTTTGCCAACCATCGGAAGATGGCATTGCCATAGATTGAGTGGAATGCCAAATAGGTATTTTGCTTGTACCCTGCTTGTATATTTGCATTTATGGTCATGATGTGTTGTTGTTGGGAATATTCAATGCCTACATTCTTGTTTTACAGTCTATGGAAGAAATGCTTCATCCATTAACTTGTGTTATTACTTTGAGTGCAAACTTTTGAGGGTGGGGACGGGAAACAAAATTTTGGGATTTATTTCCAATCAAAATATAACATTGAATTTATGTCATGCATCACTTGTGGTTTTTAGAGGAGCACTGCAGCTCTAGAAATTGTTTGATTGAAAGTGATTGATGTCTCTCAGGTCTCCATATATAGTATTGCACTAGACGTGGAAGTGAGATGCTTTGCCAGGGGAAGGAACAATCTGAATGTTCTGGAACCTATTGTCTTCATTGTCATGTATTTGATCATGCGCTAGAAAGCATGCAGCAAATCTTTGATCAACTGCACACTTTAAACACTTATTGATACCTTCGTTGAATTGATTTCAATGTTGACTGATGAGTTGTCAGTAGCATTCCAGAAACTGAGATACATGCAATGGATATCTGATCAATTATTTGAATTGTTTTGCACTTTTTTTTGAAGAAAATATATCTGATATTGATGACGAATAAGCTCAAATAACATCAAAGGGATGCTAGTGCACCCAACCTACAAAAAGCATAACACATAAAAGGTAGGTAATCCTAGTCATGCAAAACATAAATCGATCAATGACTGAAAACACAACAAAAGGCATAACGAAATCCTATCTGAGTACACTTGCACTAGTGCACATACACATGCCAAGATGGGAAACTTGTTATAGCCCTTGCCTTTCTCATAATTCTTATTCGGTCGAACCCTTTTAACTTTTTGTTGCCCATCTTGTTTTCAATGCTAGGATTGGTGTTAGAATATGTTCAGCCTGTGGAAGAACTTTTTTTGTTATTGGAAAAAAGAGAGCTTTTATTTTTCTAAATTTTCTCTATCTTTAGTTGACTGTATTTTTTTGAGTGCTATGCATTATTGTTTTCATTTTCATTGTGCTATTTGACTTGCAAATTCAGTTTACTTGATTGTCTTTACCACTTAGTGAAATAACAATGATCTGATGATAAAGGTTGAGCTGAAAACCATTTAAATTCTTGATAATACTGTATAAATGTCCGGAAGAATATACTGCCATTCCTATGAAACCTCCTAAATTATTTGGGATAATGGGCTTTTGTGTTTACTATAGTGGCAAATAAAAGTGATCCGATGATGGAAGTTGCCTCTTTGATATCGTTCCAATTCCTGAGAATAGGACTTTATCAATTGGACAGAGCTCTATGAGTGGAAAAGAAGAGACATCTGAGGATCCAAAATCATGTACTCCTTTGTGTATGTGCATATTTTTTGTTTTTCGACTAATCTTTTGCAATCTCCTTTTGCAATAGAAACCTAACAGGATAGAGTTATTAAGACTTCTATGATGATTTCGCTAACAAAGTCAGTACAGATTTGCCCCTTTTACCATCCTATTTGAATCTGAGTCTTCTGAGACTGTCCTGTAAATTCTTTCAAATTATTTTCCATTGTTATATACAACAAAGGATTTCCTCTTGTATTTTAATCTTTCTTACTGAGTAAAGTTCTGCTGCTAAGATTGTAGATAGATTGCTCAGCGCATCCTTTCAAACTATTTTAATTTATCTGAAGAACAAAGCATTACATTCTGCATATATATTCTTTTGTATTGTGACTGAAGATATAGACAATAGCCATGTTGAGTAATCAAGGGTAGGTTGATGGTTTTCTTCTTATGCTCAGGTCAATCACTTCTTTTCTGCTCCTCTTCACCCCCTTCTCCTTCTTACAAAATGAAAGATTCTATTGTTTTCTTACTGTCATTTCAAGTAAATTTAATCTCAGTGCTCATGTTTTCTTTCTAGAAAAACTACCTAAGTTCTTTGGTTAATATAGGTGTGTCATTCAATAAAACTACATGGTATAAGACACAAATTGAGGAACACCAATTGAGGATTGAATATTTCAGATGTTATTGCCTATGTTACTTTGTCACAGAAGGGTGTGTGGACCAACATTTTAGTATTCCAACCATCAGACATACGCAATTATTGGTATTGGGGCCCCGATATCGATATTTTCCGCACCGTGATCATATCACAATATATCTACCCATGCTACTTGTCAACTTGTGATTTTTAGAAATTTTTTTCTTTTGGTTATTCAATATTGATATGTATTGTTCATTTCCGATATTTCTGCAAGCGATATCAATACTGATATTTTCATTTATGCCACCGGATGTTGCTTACGACTTCAATCAACTTAGTTGGAGTGGACTCTTAAAAGACCACCATATTGTTGAAGGGATTGTTGGTTGTTTTTGACCATAATAGAATGACCTGACTAAATCCCATCAAGTTCTACCTGATTGACACCTTTTGCTTTGATTATGCATTTTTTCATTGGTCCTGATTTATTTGGGTTGAACGGGTGATTTCTTTGGAGTAATTAGTTGGTTAGTCAAGTGCTGTCTTTTGTTGCTGATGTCCCTATGTTGGCTGGTATTATCGGTTCTGTTTGATTGATTAGATAGAGTTAGTTGAAGATTTCAGTTCAACCTGACTGCCAATAAACAAACCATTCAGGCAGTCAAATAAAAATTCATCAGAAAAAAGGGCATTATTGTAACTGTCTGAGATGGAACATTCAGAAACTGCACAAGCACTTGGGGTGTGTATAGAACGTTATTTCTGTTTTCTTTCATGCTTCTACAAGTTCTGGGTGCTAAGCATTTTGTTGACACTTGCTTATGTGTTCAGTTTTGCTATTATTAAACATTCTTGTTGCATTTGCTTAGGATTGCTGATGCTGAAGAAAATTTAGGTGAAAGTGAAGTTCGAGAAGCTCATTTAGCTAAATCCTTGTTTTACATCCGAATTGGTGACAAAGTAAAACCTCTTTAATCTCTGTTCTTACAAATCTACCAAAGAGCAAGGTTACTGTTTAAATTTCCCACATGTGATTTATTTTCTAATGGCAATAGGACAAAGCACTGGAACAACTAAAGGTTACTGAAAGCAAAACAGTTGCAGTTGGGCAGAAAATGGATTTGGTATTCTATACTCTGCAAATTGGTTTTTTCTACATGGATTTCGATCTGATTTCCAAAAGCATAGATAAAGCGAAGAAGTGAGTGGTCAACATGGAATCATTTCCTTTCTCACAGCTTGAAGCTCTTTTGTCTTTTTCGCTAGCATTTAAGTTGATATCTGACGCAAAGTTTCCGTGTCTTGCTGCTAGCTTATTTGAGGAGGGAGGCGATTGGGAGAGGAAGAACCGTTTAAAGGTGTATGAGGGCTTATACTGCATGTCTACACGAAACTTTGACAAGGCTGCGAGCTTATTCTTGGATTCCATCTCAACCTTCACAACATATGATCTTTTTCCTTATGACACCTTCGTATTCTACACCGTTCTTACTAGCATCATATCTTTGGATAGAGTTTCTTTGAAGCAAAAGGTAATCAGGGTTCAAGTTTGCACTAGTCTCCTTATAGCAGTCCCTGTCTTCATTTCGTTTTTAAAACTGTCTTGTGGATAAAAATATTGATATTGGTTGTCATATCAGTATTGTACATATGAGACATACGCATCATTGTCGTATATATATCGGATAAAAAAAAATCTGAAAATCATAACCTAATATGGCCATATTGGTGAAATATCATCCAATACGGAAACATTTGATGATATTGTTGTGGTTTTGGAAAATAATCGGTATCGTGGGATTTCAATACCAATACATATCAACTGCTATGTATCATGTCGGCTGATAATTATATCAAGTAAGCTAGATGGATATGATAATCAATATTATTGTATGTGGCAGGTAGTGGATGCTCCCGAGATACTGACAGTGATTGGGAAGATTCCGTGCTTATCAGAGTTCTTGAACTCCCTGTATGATTGTCAATACAAGTCATTTTTCTCGGCATTCGGTTAGTACAATATTTTTTTGGGTTATCTTAATGCATGACATCATGAAGTCGCCTGGTCATGTTACCACAACATCATTTGATAGGCCTCATATTATGAATGAAATGCTCATATGAGGTCATTTTAGGGGCTTGGCACTTTGACATTATAAAAGGCTGGAGTGCAAAAAGGGGATGGCTCTAAAGAGGCTTCTAAAAATGTTTACTTGGTTGAAGTATCATGATCAGGAATCCCTTGATCTCTATTTTGAATAAATAATCCCCAAAATAAAATTCCGGTTAGTCAAATATCATTTACGGTACGTTTGGTTATTGGAATGGAATAATGAGGAAATAAAATAGTTATTCCAGAGAATAGAAAAGGATGAGAATAGATTTTGAATTATCATTCTCATGTTTGGTTATTAGAATAGAATAAGGTGAGAATTAGTATTCCATTATTTGGTTTGTAGAATAGTATGAGGAATAAGGTGAAAATAGTTATGATAATAATAATAATAATAATAAAACATAATAATAATAATAATATGTAATAATAATACCAAATAATAATAATAATAATAATAATAATAATAATAATAATAATAATGATAATAGTAATAATAATAATATCTAATAATAATTAAACATAATAATAATAATTTGTGGGAATAACAATTTACAGGGAATATTTATTCCCGGTTAAATTTGTAACCAATCGGTTAAATTTGTAACCAAACGGAGGAATTAGAAATAGAAATTCTATTCTCACCTTATTCCCTTCAACCAAATATGCCATTAATCTTAAACCATTTCTCCAGAACATTGCTATTACAACTCATCTATGACATTTTTTAAAAAATTTTGAAAAACCTTACATCTATCGCAAACATAAAATTTTGAACAACATTTATGAAAGGCAGTAAACAAATATATTTTCCGCCTTAAAAATAGTAAATTAGGTGTAGCATAAGATTTGCACATGAAAAAAGGGGGAAAATACATTTTTTAAATTTTGCATTTACAAATATTATTCCAACTTTTTTTTATTTTTTGACTCACCAAAAATGTTTATGTTTGTGATAAATGTGAGTTTTGTTTTTAAAATAGTATTTATTGATTCAGTTCATTCAATCATTCATTTGAAAGTCTTGTGAATGGCATCAGTTGAAAATTAGTTTTTCTTTTTTGCTTATATAAATATGTTCTTTCCTTATTATGGTCTCTGTGTTCATAAATGCTAGCATTTTTGTCTTTGGTCAAACATCCCCACAAAAAAGAAAAACAAAAGGAAAGGAAAAAAACTGGAACACAGCTTAATTTATGTCTTTGAGATACCAATACCAATAGCAAAGACAGTAGATCAAATGAACAGAGTTTTCTTCGTTAAATCACTGGAGTCTTGTCATCATTCTCGTGAAAATCTGTGCCGTCACACATTCTTGTATTAGAGTAATTTGAAACTAAAACTTTGAGAAATCCTTCAGTGGTCAGTGAATGGAAGATACTGTTCTATGATCATGTGAATAGTAATTTTGTGACATCTGCTTGCACGAATTCTTCAATCGCAGCTATCATTACCTCTATTTGAATAGTTTTCGTTAATTTTAATATCTGGATGAATTGCAGCTGGCCTGACAGAGCAAATAAAGTTTGATCGATACTTGCATCCTCACTTCCGCTATTACATGAGGGAAGTGAGGACCGTCGTCTACTCCCAGTTCTTGGAATCCTACAAGAGTGTTACCATTGACGCAATGGCAAAGGCATTTGGGGTTACCATAGAGTTTATTGATCTGTAAGTGGCTTCATTTCTTGGATCCTCTGATCAATTCTCAGGGAGCTGTTGCAGTTTTATTTTAGAGTCTTTTTATACTTTTAACGGTAAAGATTTAATCTTGATAACTTGGATGGTTAGAAATATGGGATGGGTGCACACCTTTATTGTGTTGTTCATGGGTAAAGATATCGGTATTAATCGTGGTAGAGTCGTTATAGACCGTATCAAACATATATATCAATACCGGATGTTGCAGATGTAAAATATTTTCTTGTGATCACATCAAAAGTGAGCTGTATATTGAATTTTGACTTTTTTTATTTGTGGAGTTTTAATTAATTTTATTAAATCTAATCTTGATATCCTTATTTGTTATTGAAAAATATTCAAAATTTTGGTCTATATATGTTTTATATCTTTACAAAATATGTGGATTAAGAAGATTTATGCTTTTAAATACATTTAAGACTTACGGGTTTAAGCTTCCAAAAGGAAAACAAAGTAAAAAACAAAAAAAAAGAATATAAAACATATCGGGATATTTTCCCTTTAAGAGAACTTCTTGATGCCTGTATATATCGGCCGATATTTCATTTATGATGTTCTTAAAACTCTATGTTAAAATCTTCATAAACTAGTAGCACAGGGGAGGATAAAAAATGGAAATTCTCATGCTCTCTTTGTTTGGGTGTCTACTTTTGATTTATGCGGTATCATAATTTAATGATTTCGTGCTTTCCAGGGAACTGTCACGCTTCATTTCTGCAGGGAAGCTTCACTGCAAAATCGACAAGGTTGCTGGCGTCTTAGAAACCAATCGACCGGACGCAAAGAATGCCCTCTATCAATCAACCATCAAGCAAGGCGACTTCTTACTGAACCGGATCCAGAAGCTTTCGCGTGTGATCGATCTTTGAATCCCCGGGATAGCAAAGGGAATACTCAGGATATTGTTTTGTCGTTGTGGTCAGAGCAGTGCCCTCCAAGCTCTATCATCGGAAACACTGCTTTCGATATTTAGAAGCATAGGCTTACTGATTTGCTTGTTAGGGTATGGTATTGTTTAATGGATATGTTCTGTTTGCTATTGATTTGGTTGGAAAAGTTCCAAGTAAAATGGTGAACTTTCCTGTTGCTGGTTGAGGAAAATGCATTTTGTTTGAAGTACCCTATTGTTTGGTAGATGTGTTGAGTGTTGTGGCGGCAGAGATGGTGGTAAGATGGCGGTGATTGTGGCGGCAATGGTGGGTTGGTATCAATGGCCGTGTGCTTTGTTTCCATTTGATTTGGTTGGAATATCCCAGATAAAATGCTGAACTTTCTTGTTGCTGGTTGAGGGAAATGTATTTTGCTTGAAATACTCTCCATTGTTGGGTAGATGGGTTGAGTTTTCTGGCGGCGGAAGAGGTGGTGGTAGAGGCGGAGGTGGTGTCAATGGCTGTGATTGTTTTCCATTTTTTGTATGAATAGCATTTTCGATTTAATTTAGCAAATTTGGTTTCCACTTTGCATGTTCCTTTTTGTGAAAACAATTGAATATTTGATCACGACCTCCTTTTAAAAAAAAACAAAAAACAAAAACAAAACAAATTGAATCAATTTCTTAGGAAAATCAATTGGACAAAAATCAATTTCTTAGGTAAAATATTTAAAATTATAATTTTATAATATCAAAAATTAATTTTTTTAAAAAATATTTATTTTTATCACTAACCAATGCCGTAATATTTATCTTTAATTTATTTTAGGTAATATCTATTTTCCTGGAAATGATCACAGGGGCATGTCGGTAATTTCAATCCTATTTATATCTTTCCTTGTTACTCAGTCACGGTCGTATTTTAGAGAGAGAGAGGATAGAGGAGAGAGGATGGAAGCGACGGCGTTACGCGGATTAACGCCTTTCACTTCTGCAGCTTGCTCTTCCCAGAAGCCCCAAAGCTACCTCAGCCTCCGCCGAGACAACAACCGCCGCTGCCATCACAACCAGCGGCAGCTTGCTGCATTGCAGCCGCCGTCCCATCTTTTCTCACGTTCCCCGTCATGTCCTCCCTCAAAATGTCCCGTTCAGAAGAGGACCCTAAAACCCTACATATTCCTTCCCCATTTAGTTGCTTCCTTGGTCTCTCTCTCTCTCAAAATATTCTGCAAATCTATTGAAAACACATTGACTATTCCTCTCATTTTACCTTGTTTTGCGTATGCTCATTTTTTACCTTAATTTTTTCTTTTCAGGAAAATGTCGAGGAGACCTACATTATGGTAAAACCTGACGGTGTTCAACGTGGACTTGTAATATTCAACTCTAATTGAAGTGCAATTCAACCTTATCACTTGAAGCGCTGAATTCTAGTTGTATTTTTCTTAAACATTTTTCTCAGCTATTGACTGGATTGTGTCAGGTTGGGGAGATAGTATCTAGATTTGAGAAGAAGGGTTTCAAATTGATTGGATTGAAGATGTACCAGTGCCCCAAAGAATTGGCTGAGGTTTGCCTTACAATTTGTTTCTCTGGGTTCAGTTTATTTGTTTTGAGTTTTGATTGGTACTATGTAAATTAGTACTATAATCTAAACTGCACAATCACATAGTGGCTATGTAGCTTGATATATAGTGAAGGAATATAGAGTAATCAATCATCATTGTATTCGTTTAATATTCATCTTTTTCGGGTTAGCAAAACTATTTTGTTTAGAAGTGAATTGTTACTGGGTATGTTTATAATTGATTGTTGTTTATGGATGATATTGGTTTGATTGATAAAGCCAGGGAAGGAAGGAATCCAAGTGATAGATTTCCATAGAGATAGGTTTTAGAATCTCAGGGCTTTTCAAGCTATGTGGGAATAAAATGGAGCAAGTGAAATACAATTTTAGTGATTCTTGGCAGAATGAAGAAAAAGTTTGAGTAGTGGTTGAGCGGTTTTTAATAATGTCAGATTCTCCATATTTCTGAAAGAATGAGAAATTGAAGATGTTACACACAAGGTCGAGGATCACTTAAATGAAGAAATTTAACATGGAGTTTTATGTGACCATCTACTACCTCTTAAATAGATATCTTTCATAAACACAATCACAATTAATATATCTAAATATTAGGTATAGAAAGTAACATACATGAACATAAAGTTTCCTAGATTAGGATGTCAAAAATGGATGGTCATCCAACTGAAAAATGACATTGTATGGAAAAGATAAGTTAGACAAGAGGAGGGGGGTGTTTGAGATGGTTATGTTGTTTCAATCAGGCACTGGTTTGAGAATGTGATTTGATCAGGATATAGAAGCAATCGATATGAAGAAAGGCTAGATCTTGAAAATAAGGAGGGGTATCAAAAATGATTTGACTTTCTTCAACTTTTGGATGATATTGTCTTGAATCAAGCAAAATAAAATTTATAGAGCCAGATTATGCCCTGATTGCAAGACAGGGTAAGTTGCATCTATTTGACCATCCCTAGAGTTCACTACATTGGAAAGCTTGTATTTTGTGCCACCAAATTCGGTTCTTTTGGCGATAACAAATTGAATTCTTTAATGTACACTATAATTTTTGTTCTCTATGGTGATATTTGTATTAAAGTAATGTTGTCTTGTTTCGGGTGGTTTTGAAGTGGTCTCATTTGTAGATTGTGATTCTACCAATCATCAAGTGAAATATCACAGATCATATATAAGTATTGGGACCCTTAATGTCATGATAAAATTGTCACATGTTATTATATCTGCCATATATTATTATATGTCAGCCAAAACTTCTCTAGAAAGTTTCGACTTGTAAAAGGAATTGCGGCTAATATACCTATTAGTGATTTATAATGCCCAACATGGCTGATATCAACATCATCGCGACCAATACGACACCAATATTTTTATCTATGCTACCAAGTGTAGTCTATAAATTTCATTTATGGGCAATGTTGATATAGGAACATTACAAGGATCTCAAGGCCAAGTCATTCTATCCGAAGCTAATTAACTACATCACTTCTGGCCCAGTTGTCTGCATGGTAAATTCAGTCTCCCTTGTGTTTTGACATTGTCAGCCTCAAACACATGTCAGAATATTTAATTATTTTTTTGGGTTTGACATGTTTTGGGCACGTTGGGATATTATATATATATTTTTTTAAACTTGGTTTTTAGTGAAAACTAAATAAATTTAAAGATATTTGGTAATTTAGAAATAATTGTAAACCTAAGTACCAATTGTCTTCTTTTTTGTTTTTTCTCATTGTAAATGTTTATAATTACTTACTTATGTACTAGTTCTTTCTTTGATTTTTTTCTGGTTGATGAAACAAGAAATGCTCATTTATTTTATCAATAATTTAATATAAAATAGTATTATCGATTAATTATATTTTAATATCTATAAAAAATTATGAATTTTAGTTAATATGCCCGTCGCATTTTGTGTCATCACCTTTATAAAAATAACGTGTTGACATTTTGCTACGATGTCGGCATGTTGTTGTCACATCTTGTTTTATGTACTGTATAGGTGTCCATGTTTCTTAGATTAAAATCATTTTTACCGAGATGTAGTCAATGCTGACTTAGGCTTGGGAGGGTGTTGGAGTCGTTGCATCAGCACGTAAGTTAATTGGGTCCACGGATCCTCTTCAAGCTGAACCGGGCACTATTAGAGGAGATCTTGCTGTTCAAACTGGAAGGTTGGTTCTTCTTTAAACTTTGATGTTTAAAATGAGACCAATATATGTAAGTTGTGAAGGTTTAATGCTTTAAATTTGTGACAATATTTTTTGTGGGAATTGCTTTGACAGGAATGTGGTTCATGGGAGTGACAGCCCTGAGAATGGCAAGCGTGAGATAGGTGACTAACCTTTATGCTTCAACATTGTGTCATTATTTAGTATTTATATTTAGTCATTTGAAGATATCTTTTTTAAAATATATAAATAGAAAATTTATTTAATAAAAACTAGATTATCCATTTCTAAATGAGAATTCCACAAGTGGTTATTCCTACTACTATATGTGAAAGTAGAATAGTAATCTTGTAAATGAATCAGTTGTTCAAACACCAGACCAATCAAAATGCATTGCATGGACATATGTTCATGATCAGAGCATTTGGCTATGGTTGATGATTAAATAGAAAAGTACTGTTATGTCATTTGATAACAATTAAGACGGCTATTAGAATGCAATATACTTTTTCCCTTTTTTCATAATTAATCCCACAATAACCGGAGACGATAGTATAACATAGGTAAAAATATCGATATTAGTTGTATTAGATAATATATATCGGTAACAGATATTGTAGATGATTTTTTTCCTTCTGTGATCACATTAAAAGTGAATTATATACTAAAATTTGACTATCTTTAATTATCTGTTTGCCTATGTTAGGAATTTTAGTCGGTTTTATGACAATTAATCTTGATGGTCCTTTAAGTTCTTGAAAAATATGCTAAAATTTCCATTTTATGTATGTTTCATATGTCTATAAAGTATGTGAATTTGTACTCTTTAAAGGATTTAATTTTTTAACTATACTTAAAATGTGTAGATTTTAATATTCTAAATATGAAGCAAAGCCTAAAAAAGGTAGATATCAGCCAATAATATTATTTTGACATTGGGAAACATCAGTATCAGTTTTTCGGTAATAATGCATATCGGCTGAAAATTTCATTCATGTTGCACAGAATCTTAAATTCTTTGGACATTATTTGCCCATTTTGATAATTCTTTTATCTGCTTTGATAAGCAAAGTTGTAGTCCCCGCCATCATAAATTATTAAATCTACAATCCAAATCAAGCTTTTATCTTATCATTATTTGCTTTCTTCCTGCAGCTCTTTGGTTCAAAGAAGGGGAGCTATGTCAGTGGACACCAGCTCAGGCGCCATGGATGAGGGAGTGATGCTTCAGCAGCTGTAATTTCTATTTTATATTTTTTGAATTATTAGCCCTACCAAGTTTTTATTATCAATTAATCTGATTCAACAAATACTTTCTTGGCAACAAATGAATAATTATTCATGCCCAGGACCAAATTTTGACATGAGAAAATTCTAGCAGATTTATGATAATACCATCTTCTCTTTCAATGGATTCTTCTTCAGATAAGTGTCCATTCCATGGTGAGGATTTTGTATCACAATTTAAATGGTTGTCATTATGACTATAAATGAAATTGTGTTTGACACATATTATGATTCTAGTCCTTCAAACTGTCAAGATGAAATACTTGTCAAGTATAAGAGTATTCTGAAATGAGAAGCTGTGTACTGCTCTATTTTGATTAAAAGTTATGAGTTTGAATCATAAAAATAATTAAAGTCATAGGAGCAAATGAGTGTAAACTTGAGTTGAAGTTGGCCTAAGGAGTAGAGTTTGAAGGTGTTAATATTGTGGATTCATAGAATGAAATATCAACTGATATATAAAATATAAAATGATGTATCTTCTTCGCCACCCACCCTGAAATTGATCCACGGCACAGCACCCATTTGCTTCTCGTGTAGGAGGGTGGTAGTTCGGCCTGGTATATCTACTTTTTGAACCCTAAAAATAAATAATTTTTAGAATGAAATATCGATGAGTTATATATAATATAAAATGAAGTATCTCTTTTTTCACCCACCCCAATTTTTTTTTTATAAATTTATTTTTATAATATTAATATTTACTAAATATATAACTCAATAGTAAAAATAAAAAACTTAATTATGTAGAATTTATAAATTTTATCCTCTAGATTTTGTATCTAATGAATAATATAAAATTTGTATTAAGGTTATCTTTTATATTTGAGTCAAGAAAAAAAATGTCACTTTCTCAACCTAAATTAAATATTTGATCAATCTAAATAAAAAAAATCATAATGTTTATTTTTTAATTTTTTAAATTATTAAACTAAATATTTAACAAATTTCAATTATGTAAAAAAATTTATAAAAATATATTAACTATAATTATATATATATAATTTGATAAGGTATTTGATACTTAAAGATGAGTGTAGATTTTAATTTCTTTATAAATTTAATAATCAAAAAATTTATGTTTTTTCAATAGTTCTGTACTTTTTTTTAAAAATTTCTTATGAGCTAAACTTTCTTTAACGTATTATTTGAATATTTATTGATAAATTATATAGTCAATGGATAAAAAAACTATTAATATAATAAATTTTCTTATTCATTATTTATTGAGATAAAATAATTTAAGTTCTAATTTGAATTTAGGCTACTTAGAAAGTGGAACACTTCAGACCAAAAATGGGCATAGTATGAACTTGCCTAATAGCATCGACTTGCCTAATCCATACATATTCAGAGATCCTTTTTTTTTTTTTTTTAAGAGAGATTAATTTAACTTCTTTTAATTATAATTATTTAATATTAATTAAATAATTATATTATTTTAAAAAATATTTAATTTTTTTTAAAAAATGGCATTAATTCATTTTGATACAACTTTTTTTTTTTTTTAAGAGAATTTAATTTAACTTCTTTTAATTATAATTATTTAATATTAATTAAATAATTATATTATTTTAAAAAATATTTAATTTTTTTTTAAAAAAAATTAATCATTTTGACACGACTTAGATTTAGGATTCAAAGAAATTTAATTAAATACTGATTTTGTGAATAAATGATGTATTAACTATTAGCATCCTGAATTTATACATCACAAAATTGATACGAAATTAAGAAAGTTAAATTTTCTTCTTTCAACTCAAATCATTCATTAATTCTCCATCATATACAAAGAGAATCCAGAAAAAAATAGTATGAAGATCTTATTATTTCGAGACGGTTTTTTCGTATCCTCATTCTCTGTTTCCAACAGAGGATCTTTATCGCCGTCTTTTTTTCAACCGAATGCCCGATTAGATCATATAGTTTAAAAAATAGTTTTGAATCCGCTACGACCCGTTTGTTCGTTATTATGACCAGATTACTGAAATGATTCTTCCAACATAACCTAGAAACCGCATGATGGTTTACTTGTTTCCAAACAACTCTATAATCCAATGGGCCTTCTTTGGTGTGCCTTTTTTTCATATTAAATCAACTCATATATTGTTATACCCATCACATTTAATATTAATTAAATGATAGTAATTAAAAAGATTAAATCAACCCCATTGAGAGATGGGTAGAAATCCCAAATTGAATCCTATTTCTTTTAGAAAAATATAAGTATATTTTTTTATCTTAATTATTAAATTAAAAAAATTAACTACTGAAATTTAAATATTAAATAGTATTCTTCAAATAATTTAACTATTTTTAATATTTAATTAATTTTAAATCTTAAACTTGAATTTTGATTTAATAAACTCATTTAAGGGGGAAATAAGATCCTCATTTTCCACCCACATTACACAGTTCTAAAAGTAATATTAGAAAAATATTTTTTCTATCATTTTAAAAATAATTTTAATAACACAACATCTCATATATCCATTCATATTAAACAGCCCACATAAAATATTTGAATTAATAAACACTTTTTTAATAGCTGATAATTGTATGAAATAAAAAGAAAAAGTTATGCCCAATAAATATAAATATAAATAAAAATATATTTAAAATTATAATAAATATTTTCTTCTTGAATGTACCCACATATAATATCCAAACATGTAAATGAAATTTCCTCAGTGTAATGATCAAATCCCCGAACAAGGCATAAGAATCATCGGCAAATTCATTGGCAGAAGCAGTCCACCGGCGACATTGAATTTTCGTGGGAAGAGTTCGGTATGAGAGTCGAGCCAATCAATCTATATTTCTCCTTCTTCGACGTCGTTTGGCGGGGTAGAAACATGCCGGGAGGGCGGCTCAGCCTCTTCTTCCTCCTCGTCGTCCACCTTCATGTACAACCCGAGCTGCTCCAAGGGGTTGCTATTTCCCCGGAAATTGAAACTCCCGAGGCCATTATTGTGGTCATTTGGCCTCGAATTTTCCAGGAAAGTCGATAGATTTTCAGCAGGGGCAGAGCTGAGCAACTCCAAATCTTCCATTAATTCACAACTTTCATTCATATCAACGGTTTTTTCCATCTGCAAATGGCCAAAACAAGAGCCTCCGTGAGTGGCGAAACTGATATTTAAAATATCGGCTAATATGTATCGATATCAAATATCTATCGGCCGATATGCGATCGAATGCAGTATTGTAGTAACCGAAATAACTGATTCCCCTGTTATTTCTAAACCCCACCCCGTCAAGGGAAAAAAATTCGGATGGAAAGCCATCTGATAGACAAGATTAATGTTTTATTTTGCCAATTATGGCAGATGATTTCCTTATCAGTGTGAATTTTAACAAGAACATTAAACTTTATATATAAATTTTATCCTCCTCATACTCGGACAGATGAGGATTTTATTATGATAACTTAGATGTATATTACATTAAAACATATTTAGCCAATTTCTAATCCTAACTGTTCAAATTGTAGAATAAAATCATTACTGCTAGGAATATAAGAACTCTAGCATCTCCCTACATTCAAAGTGATGTGTTAGGCTCACCTGCTGCAGAGCTACCCGTGCCGCCTCCCTCTCCAAATCCCTTTTCCTTTTGGCTTCGGCAGCAGCCTTAGCTTCAGCTTTCTTTCTAGCCGCCTCTAAAGCTTTTGCTTCAGCTTGTAGTCGAGCTTTTTCTAGTTATTGAGGAGAAGACATTAACCATAGTTCAAGAATCTAAGTATGAAAATATCAGTATTGATATCGTATAATATATATTAATATTAGATACATAGAGTAAATGTTTTTTTTTGTAAAATCATAAATTGATAGGGTTATATCAAATTGTGATACATCGCTAATATTGTAACATATCTCGATATTGTTGCAATATAGAGAGGGCTGATAACGATATTTTTATCCACTGGTCTAGGGGAAAACAAGCTTGTCCTAAAACACCTCATGCAGAGGAACAGGAAATTTGAGGACACAGAGCAAACAAACCTTCTCTTTGCTTCCTTTCAAGCTCTTCCCTCTCAAGCCGCAATTTCTCTGGGTCAAGCTTTTCACCCTGAACTAATGAACTCATAGTCAAGTAGAATTAACGCGCAAATTGGATGGGGAGGAACAATAAAGTCTTAAATTTCACCAAATAAAGTCAGCTATATAACTTTGTTTCTGTCATTCCACTCGTTTTACGTGAATATCATCCAAGAATAAAAGCAACTCTAAATCAATTTTCAAAGATGCTAATGGAGGCTGAGTGACTACTACATTGTCCAGATGTAGCTTTTCATTGAGTAGTGACTTCAGTATTAACATTTATTTGATGCCTAAATTATTTATATATCACTATAAAATTTGTTTTGCCCATTATCTATTTGACATATTCGTGACCCTTTTTAATAAAAATGAATAATTGACTGTAAGTCATATCACTCCATAGGATAGTCCTTCCATAATTTCCAAGCTATTCTATGTCTGACTATTCATTTCTGTTATCCAACCACACCAACTTTACATCTTCCTACGGGTGCTTTATTTGGCTAAAATAATGGATGCTCCACAATAATGAAATCAGTTTATTACCTTTTCGAGAGTCTTCTCTTGTGCTTTGAGAATAGTGTCCACAAAACGACTCCTCAATAAAGCCGCTCGGTAAAGCTTCTCTGGGGAGACTTGCCTCTCAGATGGAGCACTCTCCCCTAAAACGTTAACCTTCTGGGGTAAGATGGGCAGCTAAAAAGGTAATGGCAGACAGTTCTCTTCCCAACATACTTTCGTGCTTACCCTCTTTATGATCATCCACCTTGATGGTTGGAGGCTTAGTCTCAGGATTTTGATCAGCTTGGCTTGAGCCGTTCTGTGATTCTGTACAAAACAACATACTGAGGCTTCAGGAAAAACAGATGAGGAGAATTTGAAATGAGGAAGTAAACAAAATTACAAATTGTCATTAGCATGTATCGATCTTTTACTTGATTTTCCTCTCTTCAGGAACAAAATATTTATGAATAGTTAGAACTCACGCTTTCTTCCAATCTCTTCATCATCAAGGTTAGTTGGATTTGAAACCAAATTTGCTCGAGCATCCATGGTATCCTACCAACAGTTCAGAAGTAAATAAACCACAAATATCAATAAAGTATTTTTTGGGTGGTGCTCAAATTCACATTAATATTGTTATTGATTATAGACGTATTGGGTGATATATATCTGTGTTGGGTGATTTTTTTTCTTTGCAAAACAAAACAAAATGAATTGGAGGAGGGATATCACCATATCGGCATATATATTGATCCTATCGGGTGGATTAGATAATATTTTGAATATCAACGGATATATTATGATTTTATTATAATATTAGGACAACAATATTGAGGGGAGACACCGACATTTCATTCCATGGGAACATAACATCAACCAGGATTCAATATCAAACTACCTTAAACCTCTTCATAGGTGGCAGAGCTTTAATAATGTCAAAATCACTGCAGCAGCTGTATCGCATAATATGTATCGGTATCGGATGCAAAATTTTTTGGCGAATCAAAACATTAATTAGGGGGGGAATATCGCCATATTGGAAGATATATTGATCATATCAGGTGTGTCAGACAATATTTTGAATTATCAAATAATATATCACAATTTTGTTACGGTATTAAGACATAACAATATTGCGAGATACTGATATTCCATTCAGTGGGGACAAAAAAACCAGGATTCAGAGACAAACTACCTTAAAACTCTCCACAGGTGGCAGAGCTTCAACGCCGTCAGAATCACCGCCGGAAGAAATGCCCGAGTCTGGAACAAAAAGGAAACATACAATGAAGTCAATGAATTTTTTTTCCCGTCTGGCTGAGCATCCAAGCTTATGAACGCAGTACAGAAAAACTGTCCATAAAAAAAGAAAAAAAAAGGTTGAAATTGAATTGGCCAGGAACAAACTAAACCACAGTTCAACGCAGCAATCTATCAACTATACATTTTACTTTTGCTCAACTGCCTCACAGAAGTTGAAACCAATCCATTTTAAGTTAAAATGTGCATATCATCAAATTAAATCTTATCATCACCCTCAAAGTGATAAAGTTTTACTTTGTTATCACAAGCAATGTAAAACCATTGAGGAGAAAAATTTTCTTTTCGTTGGCATGCTAATAACATATAAAAGATCACCCTTTGAAGGTCGCTTTGGGAATGTGAATCCTGCCAAAGCGTGCCTTTTGGGCAGCAGATGGCATCAAATCATCTTACACTGCCTTTAAAGCAGCGACTTTCCCTAGTTCCATCTTGTCATCTTCTTTGAGACAATTAATAGATCAATCTTTTGACTTCATCATACGAATTGAGATTTTTTTGTCAATATTGACAGTCCATACAGCTGAGCATTCCCAACTTTTCCAAAGCTAACTAAAATTTGTCATGAAAATTGATATAAATATCAGCTGCCATGTATCAATATTAGACCCCCCTAATACCAATATTTTTCAATACCGCAACAATATCATGATATATTTTTTTATCGTTAATATATTGGCTGATACAACTACCGATATGGCTCTACCAACTAGCAATTTTCAGAAAATTTTTTCCTTTCGATATATTAGATACTAATACGTATAATTCGATACCAATATGATTACGACCAATATCAATACTGATACCAATATAGAAATTTTCATCCATGTTTGTGAATGTTTTCCAGCCACGACCCAGAAGATCTAAAAGAAATATGAGATTGCATAAAAGTAAAATCTTTACAGCATTAGAACACCATAAACCAATGATCAAATATCAGCCCACAAGTATGCTTTCCTTATTTAAATTGTACTAACGAGTGCATAGATAAGGTGCCAGCTGGCACAATCCGTGGACTATATAATCTTTAGGTACGGCATCTTAGAATGATTCTAACAGCAGCATAGTGCACCACCGGACACTGTGGTGACCACTGTGGCAGTAAAGCCAAACCAAACTAAGCCTTTTCAGCTTTGCGCCATCCTTATATGTGACAACACAAAGGGTGGACTAATGCACGAGACTTCTCCTGTTTACACATCCTTATGCCTGTATTATAGAGAAGTTATTTCCATTGTTTGAAATGGTGACCTCTAAGTCATAATGGAACAATCTTACTATGATGTAAGACTCACTCTCTCTTATTTGTAACAGCAACAATATATTCCTGTACAAAGGACATTTCTCATGAGATCATAACTTCAACATTTTTTTGCTAGTAACGTTTTGATCAGGCTATCTAATGACAACAGAGAATGATTCTCTAACAATCATTGGAAATGCTATAAGCATAGTAGAAGTACAGGAAAAGAGAGTGCATATTTTATCGAATAGTGGTGACTCTAATAAGCAAAAAAACCACAATCATAAGCAACCAATAAGAAACGAGCATAAATAAAAGCACCATCGTGCAGTCATTGTTCTTTTTCTTTAGTATTATCCATCTCCATAAAAAAATAAAAAAAAATAAAAAAAACATAATGTTAGAACGAAGTTGGCTACTTTGAAGTGTTGAAGAAAAGGATTTTTCTCTATTACTGCACATCTGAATATTATGAGAGATGATCTTATATAAAACTAAAGGCAAAGCTGCTCCACTGTGATATTTTCACAAATTGAAACCATGAAAACAACCTCTTTCGAATGCAGGCGTAGAATATATTTTATCCTTCCTAAAGCCAATGATATGGGAGCCTCATGCAAATGACCACCATGGTACTACTACCCTATATGAAAGCACATTAATGATTTGATGAGGTATATTTCAATGCTGAACGAGATGACTTTCCTACAAACTATCACTTTTTCCTCCTTCCTCTTAAGTAGGGTAGAAGTTTTTAAAAGGCAAGAACAAATACAGATATAAGTATTATAAAGTGTCCATGCGTGCCATGTATCATTTTCTAAGTTTTCAAAATTTGACATCATCTTATGGTGACGAATTTCAGTTAAGTACAGAGTCAACAAGGCTCATATAAAACCATTAAAAATAACATGAATTAAGAACCCAATAAAATCACCGTTGACCTTAAAAATGACACTCTGTCCTTACAATTGATCATATTATTAATTTTCACATAACACCTAAAGTAGATTCCAGCATATCATTGCTTTTCCTGTCCAATTCTCATTTCCATGCGTAACAAACTTTACACCATTTTCTTCATTTGGATTTCTTTATTGTTCCCAGTCCGTAGGTCCTTCAGTAGACTTCATCATTATATTCATCTGTTATCAATTTTATCAATCTTGAAATGATCCCGATTCTCGTCTCCCTGATTGAAAGGTAAAAATTCTTATGGAAAATCAGGAAGTCATGAAAATATATGTCAGTTTCTTTCTTTTGCTCTTTGGGCTTCGTAAGGCATAAAATATAGCATAAATATTGATCACTAAAAAAATATCATCTTTCATTTTCTGTAAGCTTTACTGTCTCTCTTTTTGTGAAAGAATCAAGGGTCTAGAGCTTTGCATTAAACCTCTGGTCTCCAAATTCAGTCTATAGGCTTTGATAGTAGTTCAATCTTCTAAGTTTAGCTGAAGTCCATCAATCATTATCTCATAAATCCCTAAGCTGAGTCTATAAGGGGACTTGGCAAATTATAAGAGTTCTGTAATTTTATAAATTTGGTCTGCATATGGTCTAGGTCAAGAAGACAAATTCAGAAAGTCATATTAGCTAGATTAAGATTTCAACTAATTCCAAATCAAAACTAAACTAAAAGGAGATAACCAACAGAAAGATCACTGTAGGACCCACCAGTCGATGATGAGCCTGATACACTGCTGGAGCTGCTTGAATTATTGTCCTTATGGGTTGCATCCCTTTCCATCTCTACCAAAGGAAAACTTGAGACAGGGGGGTCATGGGCACTAATGTCAGCATCCTCATAACCAGCATCATTGACTGAAGATGAACAATAACCAGAGATTTTTAGTTTGGGTAAATCGATATATCCTGCATAAGTAGTCAATAAATCAATAGTCATACATCCTTATATATTTTTGAGATCAGAATTAACCTTTGCAAGGTTGCATTGATGAATTGCTAAATCCTGACTCATTATGAAGCTGCAGTTGAGTGAAAACAATGTGTCACACAAACACACAGATACAAAGAGAAGATAGGGAGGGAGCTACACTTGCAAATAAGGATACCTCCATTTCACAAAGCTCAACTTTTGTCTGATTTTTCTTTTTGTGCTGTAAATACTCATCTAAGAGCTTCCTCAACTTGAAAAGGGTATCATCACTGAGTGCATCGATATCAATCTCTACCTCATCCTCGCTGGCTACACCAGCACTTGAACTATTTTCCTTTAAGAAATCAATGATGTTTTCTGGCAATTCTGCCAGTGAAGCCTCCAATTCCATGCTCAATTTGTGTTTCTCCTCGTCTGTCATAATCCTCTTGACAGACTCCGATATCACTTTCTTTTCATTTGAAGGTGGAATCTTATCATTTTTTGGGTAATTAGGTGGAATTTCATCAATTGTTTCATTTTCTATGTGGGTATCTGTTCTTGAAGGTGGCACTTGCAGATCACCATTTGCAGGAATCTTTTTCTCTATTGATCTCCATCTCACTTCAAAGAATTTACTCATAGTCATGGCCATCAAGTGGACATCATTTCCAGGTGGATTATAAGTCATCGCATTAGAGAAAGTAAGCCTCACATCTGCAACAAAATCACGAGGACTCAAATATTCACCTTTGGCTATCTTGCCTTTGATTGTGCCCAAATCCATTGGATGCTTAATTACCGTGAAGTAGTCTGAAATATTCAACTTTACTACATCCACAGGTGCATTAAAGATCCAACCATGCTGATGTGACATTAACTTATTTAGCAGGTTCTCACATTGTTTCATCAACATAGAATTTGAAGTGCTTGCTGGCGCAGCCTGCTTCATTGCTTCAAAACGCCCTGGCCCACCTCCTTTTGTGCGTGGACCATTACACCCCGAAGGATCCCGTTTCTTCCCTGGTTGAGATTGTTCAGGTGTCCTCAGGATACCCTCAAGCGCAGGTCTCTTCTGCCCATCACTACAACTACGGATGTCACTGGCTGGTGATAAGACGGCCGCATTTCTGGTCAATGATGCAACTTTCCTCTGCCAAACGCGGACCTGTTCGAGATCCCTTTTCAGCTTCAGCTTCAAATCCTTCATTTCTGATTTTGACATCTTTGAAAACGACAGAACTTGTGTATGAACACCAAAACGGTCACAGCTATCCACATTCAGATTAATGCACTTCCTTTGGGGCTGGCATGAATCCTCTGATGGGGTCATCTCTGTATCTACTCTTCCAGAGGTTCCGAATCCTTCTGACTCACCCAACACCTCCACTGCACGCCTGTAATCTGCAACAAATCCAGTGGAATTCCCTTTCGAGAACTTCCGTGGTTTCCCCATCACTTGGGTCAGAGTTCTACAAGCACCTTTTTGATTCCTTAAGTCCAGTGTACACTACAGGAACAGTCGGTGCCATATTAGTGACTTCCAGTACCCGCACATATTATCTATAGTGGTCTTATGACCAAATCCTTCACTGCTGATACTCAGATAACTAACTTCATAAATCCTAGTTGAATCCTGCCACTTTGTGAAATGTCATAGACTATAATTTTCACTCTCTTTTCTGCCAATATTTTCGTGATCTTTATATGTTTGCCATGCAATCAGCAAGTCAACATAGACTCAGCAAAACCAAATGAATCCTCAGTTTGCCAAATACTCAACTATGCATGGGCAGGAAAATAAGCAAAATTACCATTTCCTGTCTAAATAAATCAAGGTCAAAAATTAGGATCTAACTTCAATCAATGAGGAATCTCGATGATTGAATTGAATCATAAGGTCCTAGAGATCATAAGATAGTATTAGCATCATAGATTAGATTCATGAAAAGTTATAGAGGTTCTTAATGTTGCATAGATGAACAAGACCACCTGCCCACTGAGAATTCCTAAATTGCAGTGATTCTACCCCCAAGCATTAGGATACCCGTCTTTGACCAGGTGATTAAGTAATCTCAATGCTTTCAGATTATGTAATCTCCACAATCCTTCATTCCGAAATACTTTTTTCAACAATTTTTAGAACTTATTCTCTCTCAATGCGAATGTGTTATAATACATCAATGGAAACATAATACGTATGCCTCTTATTTTAAAAAATTACATTTCAGGACGTTTGCAGCGGAGAAAGAATCAGTCACTTAGATATTCACATAGCCAGCTACGATGGATTTAAGACTTTCATCGTGCTTCTTAATGTTTCAACATATTATTTCCCCTTAGCAATTTGATTAGTTAATATATCGATGATTGGTTGCCTTCAGCAAAAGAAATTAGGCGATGGTCTGCATCTACCTGTCTTGTATAGCAACAAAGCATTATTTTGCAAAGTTACTACTGCCCTTACTCAAGAAAAAAAATCCAACTTTCCCTCATTTCACCAACCTACTCTCTCAGCTCCATCTTTTGAGCTCTTAACAGCTCCCCACGGCTTACCCCCACTAACCCGAAACCGCCAAATATCAATGCATAACTAACAAAAACTTAAGAAGCATGCAAAGCTTCAATACCCTGAATCAAAATAAAAACAGTCCGCATACTTACTTGCTAGCATAATTTCCTTCACAGAAATCAGGCCAATAATTGATTTTTGACTCTGTATCTATCAAAATCACTCTGTATATCGAAGCATCTACCTTTTCGTCATTTGATGATGATCAAAGGTAATTTACGAATCACCGCAATAGAAAACTCCTGACACAATTTTGCAAGTCAACAACTCCGAGAAATCGGGTGATGCAGTTCCCCCTCGTCAAATCAACGGTAAACATCGAATTCATCAGCTTTTCTTTACACCAAAAGCCCTAAACTGGCAACCATAAGATTTTCTGGGTAACCCTAGGAAAACGAAATTCGAATTGGACTAGGGTTTTGGATCGTCAAAACGCTAAAATGAATCTGATATTGTAACTCACAGGGAATATTCACCGTCCGGCTGAGGGTAGGCGCAGACGGTGCAATGTGGCGATTTGTAGACAACATGGATTTGAGTTTGACTTATCCTCCCGATTAATCAATAATTTAACGGCAACATTAGCGTCGAAGGGAAGGGATGGAAGAGAGAAAAACACGAAGAGAGAAGAGCTCAGAGGCTTTTAAGAGAAACAAACGCGAGGAGGAAGAGACCTCGAACGGAGAGGGAGAGAGAGAGAGAGAGAGGGAGAGGCAGAGGGAAGCGAACGATTTGCAGGGAAATACACGACGCGTTTAGGGTTGAGACATGTTCAGTACATGCAGTTTTTATATTGAAAATTCTTTTATTTATTTTTTGCTTTATAAGTAAAATATTTCAAAAATATATTTAAATGTGTCTATTTTTTAATTAGAAAATTAGACCAATCAATTTTTAATTTTATAATTTTAAACTCAAATTTTAAAAATTAAAACATATTACAGAATATGTTTTAGAATTTTCTCCGACAATAAATTAAATTTTTTAAATAAATTTTTTAAAATTTTAATAATAAATGATTACAAAATTTTATATATTTATAAAATATAAATATGTGTATTTAATAAATAATAAAATATATATTTAATTTATAATTAAATTTATTTATATCTTTTTATTTTTTATTTGAGTAAAAATTTTTATAAGTGTTGGGTCCATGCCAAGGCCCACGAAAAGATGTTGAGGCCCGACGAAGGATGTTAGGGCCTGCGAAGGATGACAGCCCAACCCAACTGTGCTAGAGAGTACGTGGCGCGGCAGGCAGAAGACGACAGCGCATGCGCAGAAAGATTAATGCGGCTGTGCCGGAAAAACCGAAGGAGAAAGGAGGAAAAAGCTTAAACGGAGGAGGCGGGCGACATAAATCGGCAGGCAATCGGCCACGCTTGCAGTAGAACCGGCCAATCACTCGCTTTGAAAAAATCGGGCGTGGCCATAACGCTCAGAGGAGCATACCCGCCACCGCAAACAAGCAATGGTAAACATGACCGGCGATCAACGATAGCCACCGCAGAGCGAGAAGCCCTTGCAACGAGTATTCTTGCGCTTAGAGTCCAATGGGGAGGAGCCTATAAGAGCTCCCACTCCCCGCAGAGAAAAGGATCCCCAGATTCGAATTTCGATCCTCCCTCCTCTGAACAAGATCACAAGAGAGGAAAAGCTGGAACTAAGATCGGACGCACTTCCTCTGGCCACAAGCAAGTTCATTCCTCTCACGATCACCATCCCCGAGTCTCCTCAGGCAACGGGAAGTCAGCCACCCAGCGTGG
>BSYO01000017.1:496550-612678 GCA_033239525.1 Nepenthes gracilis | reverse complement strand
TGAAGAGAATAAAAAAATCAATAAGAACGAGAAATAAATAAATAATTATAAATTTATTATTAAAAATAATAAAATTAAAAAAAATTGTGAAAAAATAAAAGGTTATGTGTTTATGGATTCAGATTATCAAATAGATTAGATTGCTGCATTACTCAAAAGTCTGATAAAAAATAGGTTTGGTTTTCGTTATTCTAAATTTAAATTCTATGCACTATAATAAATAAATAAGAGGTAAGAGGAATATGGGATTTGCCTATCAGTATGCCCTTTAAAGTTCAAATTAGTACTGCTAGGTTCCGTCCGATCACAGATAATGCCGACGCTGCACACGCTAAGTGATCGGAACCAATAGCAACATAAAAGCCAGTGAGGTGCGGCGAAAGCGAGAGAGGAACGACACCAGTTTTTACGTAAAAACCTCCTTCAAACGGGTGGAAAACCACGATACTGCCGACAAATTCTTTACTATTCGTCACGAGTACAAGGGCACAAGATCCAGAGTACAGAAAAAATGTTTTTGTTCCTTCTTTTTGCTCTTTTCTTTGCCCGAAAAAAGAGAGAGGACCCCATTTCCGTATGCCTTAGGCGCGTATTTATAAGTGCAAAAAGATAGCCGTTGGAAGTGTTCACACGACCTACGACGCCTACTGGGAGGCTGCCCACCTACTCCGCTGACATGGCCATGCCATGTCGTGCACGCCGCGTGCTCGTGAGTTAGGGCATCGACGCCGCCTTTGGCCATGCCAGGTAGAAATGCCACCTGAGGTGACAGGCATGTTCTCGGGGTCATGGCCGACAGCTACTGGGCGTCAGCGGATTTACGCTGCCTTTGGTAGTCGCGGGAAGTAGCCGAGGCTGGCATGCCGACAATGGGGTGTACCGCCCCTTACCGCCTTACTCAGCAGTCCGATTGAGTCCGCTGCATTTCCGCTGGCTTCACGCACGGGCAAAGAAAGCTCTCGGCCATATCGCTGGAATGAGATCCCGCGCATGGCAACTCTGGACCTCTCGGGTCAAAACGCGTCCGATTCCCCGTATTTCAATTTTAGGAACCCCTGATAATGGATCCCAACATCTAGCCCCCATGCCAAAGGGTTCAAGTCCTCGATCGCTTGGCATGTCTCTTCAACACCACCATTTTTCAAGATGGGTCAGCCAGAGAAGTCCGTCCGCCGCGTGCCGATCAGACGAGGAGTGACGACGCTTCTAAGCGCGGATTTGGTTTCAAGCTTTGTCAGACAATTAATGTTCTCGGAATTGGAAATAACCAAAGTCTTGATCCTGTTGTGTCCGGGGTTTTTACCTGTTCGAGCATGTGGCGCCTCGTTTTGGCCCCGCAGAATTAAATGCGGGATCGACGCGTTGGCCGATCCTCGGGAATACAGGCGCCACGCCTCAAGGAACCAACTACCAGGGCGACGCGGGCGCGTGGCAATGATGGCACCTTTAAGTTTTCAACCAGAATTGATTTTCCTTCCCTCACAAAATCACTTCCATCCTTCGCGCTTTCGCCTTCCTCCTTCATTCGACGCCTCTTCGCTTTCTTCCCGAAGCTTTTGCTCTCTACTTTCCATGGCTCTGGTATCGGGCTGATATCGCCTCATCGGGGCTGCCGCCGAGAGGTCGGACGAGATCCGCAGCAGATGCCGCCCCCCGGTTCCATGGTGATGACGGTTCCAGGCCCACCTAAAGCGCACGTGATCCTCCCACGCTTTATCACCGTCTACGAGGTCCACCTTTAAGGGTGGGCTTCGATTCCTGGTGCCGTAGAGGAGTTCCATGCGATTATGGCAACCTGTGCCCTTTGCGAGGCTTCAACCAAACGCCGTTAGGTACTTGGTTTCTCTCTCGTGTCTTTCTTTAGATGTCATGGGAGGCGTCTAAATGCAGGAAGTTGTCAAGATTATGTCTGTGTTTACACATAATCTTGAGTGGGTCACCATGACCCCGCCCGCAGTTTGTCTTTGTGGGGGAATCCGGACTCCACCAAGAGGTGGAAAGACAAGTTTTCTTTGGCTACCCTCGAGGATCGGCGCATTCCAATGGATGGGGAATGCACAACCATTATTGTTCTGATCCCTCAAAAGAGGAGAGGGATGCCGTCCAGGAACTCCTAGGGTTGATAACGGCCAACTTGGGGAGTTTCCACGAAAATAAGCGAAACGCTTGGTTGTCACCCGAAAATCTTGCTAAGGCTGAGTGGTTACCTTCTCCTGGCGGCACTGTTGCTTCTGCGTCCTCGGGGAAGAAAGGAAAGAAACTGAAGAAAAAAGCCCCGCCCCTGAGGATAAAGGTCAAGTCTTCGAAGACAAGCCGTCCGGGAGAGAGCTCAAGCCCTCTAATAATCGTGAGCCGTCCCCGTCCGATGATGGCGACGAACCATCGCTCCCCTTCAAGAAGCCGAGGACGCAGCCGCTACCTCCAAAGTTGTTTCCACGATTATTAGGGACATCGAGATTCCTGACGTCCAATCTCCAGCGATGAGCCAATGCCCGACGCCCTCGGCGAAGTTCACCGGGCGAGGTCTCGGGCTTCACCGACGATTCCCGAGGCCACCAATGCGGAGGGCGCGGGTTCAAGGAGAATCGAGACGAGGCGCACCTCCGGTTGTGAGGAGGCTGAAGCGAAGCGTTATTGAGCCGCCCTCGGACGCTTTGCCGAAAGCTCCCGCTGCTGCCCGCCCAGCCAATCCAGGGCGAGATCCTTGCCGAGAAACCGGCGCCCATGATTTCGGCGTTGTTGGGGAAGAGATGGCGTTCATTGACGTTGGGCCCCGTGGCATGTTCCTCATCTTTGGGCGCTCCTTCATCCGAGGTGGAGGTCGAAGTTCTTGTGGCGCCCGCTGTGAGGCCCAAGCGCCCGAGTCCAGTGGGAGGCCATTGTAAGTGACGACTTCCTCGTTTCTCAGGTACTTTCATTTTTCTCTGGGTGTCCAGGCCTTCTGCTTTTTCATTCATTCCTCTAATCATTTTTGCCCTTTTGATGCGCTCAAGACGTTACGACAGGATCAAATGCAAAGAATTGGAGGGGTTGTCGGCTTCTCCCAAATAGAGGCCTTAAAGTCTCGCTAGGAGGCGGTACAAAGGTCCGAGATGGAACTAGCTGAAGCGAAGAAAGATAGCCTCTTTGGAGGACACCGTGAAGCTCCGGTGAGGAAGATCGTGTGTCAAGACAGCTCTATTACCCGGAGAAGAAGTTGAGGTCTTCCATATCGTCGCAGAGATTAGGGCTACACTGAGAGGGCAAATACTTTGGGACGACGTCAACATGTGTCGTCGAGTGTTGCGCCTTCGATTCATCCTCGGTTCCCGACCTTCTTGACCACTAAACGCCAATGCCTTGACGGTAGCGGACTTATACGGGGTTGACGGGAGGCCCTTTCCCAGCTCTTCTCTCGCGGGCCGCCTCTCGACCCACCCCCTCCGGGAGCCTTCAGGACCACTTGATTCGGCGGGACCTCGGGGTCCCGGAACTTAGGCTTGGCCTCCCAACAGGCAGAGTGTTCGAAGCCAGCCCCCGCCTCCTTAGATTACATTTTTTATCTCATTCAGGTACATGTATTCTTTGTGAATAAGACATCAAATTTTTAGCAACGCTTGTTGTGTATCTTTCTTGCCTTTCGTTAAGCCTTGTTCTCTAGTGATGTTTGGATGAAACCAAGTCCTTGAATTTCGACTGTGCCCGCCCTCGACGGAATCAATTTCTCCATTTCGACCTCTTGGCCGCCGGACGGAACTGAGTTTCTATTTCGACCTCTTGGGCCGCTCGGACGGAACCAAGGTTTTATTTCGACCTCTTGGGCCGCTCGGACGGAACCGAAGTTTCTATTTCGACCTCTTGGCGCTCGGGCGGAACCGAAGTTTTATTTCGACCTCTTGGGCCGCTCGGGCGGAACCGGAAGCTTTTATTTCGACCTCTTGGGCGCCAAGCGGAACAAGGTTTTTATTTTGACCTCTTGGGCCGCTCGGGCGAAACCGAAGTTTTTTTATTTCGACCTCTTGGGCCGCTCGACGGAACAAGGTTTTATTTCGACCTCTTGGGGTAGCTCGGAACCGAAGTTTTTTTATTTCGACCTCTTGGGACGCTCGGGCGGAAAGGTTTTATTTCGACCTCTTGGGCGCTCGGGCGGAACCAAGTTTTTTTATTTCGACCTCTTGGGACGCTCGGGGCCAACCCGAGTTTTTATTTCGACCTCTTGGGACGCTCGAGGCGGGCAAGAAGTTTTTTATTTCGACCTCTTGCGCCGACGGAACCGAAGCAAGGTTTTTTTTCGACCTCTTGGGCCGCTCGGACGGAACCAGTTTCTTTGATCAGCGAATGTGTAAATGTATCAAACTTCTAGACTTTCATAACGCACTTGCAACGTTTTTCCAATCTCCATTTACAAACCTTCTTTACAAGTGATAGTGTCCTCTCGCGATTTGGTGTCGCGCATATGGGCGCTCCGGGCTGCCTTGACTCTTCTTGATAGTACTTCCCGAGGTGCTTGGCGCTCCACGTCCGGGAACCGCCTTACCCTCCCCAGTGCGTAGCTTGTATGCCCCATCTCGAAGGATCGCCGAGACGGGAAGGGCCCCTCCCAATTTGGGGAAAGTTTGTTCGTGCCATTTTTTTCCAGTCGCCTCAATGCTTCTCACACCAAATCTCCAACCTCAAACTGTCGTGCCTTTTCCTTTCATTGTAGTAACGGGCCACCCGCTACATCGCTACGCTTAGTCGCGCTCGGTCGCGGGCCTCTTCGAGCAAGTCAAGGTGTTCACGGAGTCTTTGGCTGTTGAGGTCTGGGTCGAAGTGTTCCACTCGAAGACTTGGGAGGCCCACCTCCACTGGTATGACCGCTTCAACCCCGTAACAAAGGCTAAAGGGTGTCTCCTTCGTCGATTCCCTCGGAGTAGTCCTATAAGACCCCGGAGGATAGAGGGCAACTCATCCGCCTCAGGAGCCCCCGAGTCTGCTCCCGCTTTAAATTTAAGCACGTGTAGGATAGTTCGATTTGTGACTTCCACCCTGCCGGTTGGCCCGAGGGTAGGCAACGGATGTGGGACCCGGTTGATTCTCGAGACGAGCGCAGACTGAAAACCGTTTCCCGATGAACTCGCGTTAAGATTATCGGTGATGACACACTCGGGGACCCCATACTGGCAGACGATGGATCGCCGAAGGAACTCCGTTGCGTTTCGCTCCGTTATTCGTGCGGGGGCGTTGCCTCCACCCACTTCGTGAAGTAGTCGATCCCCTCACCAGGAACTTCCTCTCGGCCGGGCGCGAGGGGAGTGGTCCGAGGATATCAAGCCCCCCTCAGGAAAGGGCCACGGAGACAGCAACGCCGGAGCTCGTGTGTGGTCAAGGTTCGTTAGGCTGTGGACTTGGCAATTCTCGCACTTGCGTCACGAAGTCCACGACGTCATACTTCATAGTAGGCCAATAATACACTTGCCTCATTATTTTGAACGCCTTGAGTTTTTGCCTCGATATGGGACCCGCATTCCAAGATGCACCTCCTGGAGGGCGTATTCTGCCTCCGCGGGTGTCAGGCACCTCAAGTAAGGGGCCGAAAATCCCCGGCGATATAATCGGCCATCCACTATGGCGTACCAGCCTGCAGTCTTTTTTATTCTCTTGGCTTCAGCAAGGTCCTCGGGTAAAGTTCCATCTGTAAGGTATCTCAGGTATGCGGCCATCCAGGTATCACCGTCGGCCACCTGCATAACATTGGTCTCGGGTTCATCTATCGTTGGTCTTTCCAATGTTTCTCTCATTCCTCGGCGTCTTTATCAGGGTCCCCATATACGCTTTGCTTTTTGCTAAGGAATCCGCCTTTTCGTTCTCTGTCCTCAGAATGTGCACGAATTCTATTCGCTCAAAATCTGAGGTCATTCCTTTTACCTTCATAAGGTATTTGGAAAGTTGAGGGTTGTTCACTTCAAAGTTCCCGAGGACCTGATTGACGACTAGCTCAGAATCACTGTAAACCACCAAGTCCCTGGCCGAGCACTCCTTTGCTAATCGAAGTCCTGTAATCAAGGCCTCGTACTCCGCGACATTATTGGTCGCTGGGAACCCTAAAGTTACTGAGTACTTAATTTCTGACCCCACGGGAGTCCTCAGCACGACACCTGCCCCGCAGCCATCCTTCATAGAGGAGCCGTCCACGTGAAGCGTCCATACTGGCGGTGATCCTGTTTTCCCCGTTCCTATGCTCTCGGCATCATCGCGGTCAAGTGCAGTTGCTTCCACGACAAAATCCGCAAGGGCCTGGCCCTTCATGGCCGGCCTCGGCCTAAACTCGATGTCGAACTCTCCAAGTTCGATGGCCCACTTTATTAGTCGCCCTGAGACCTCGGGCTTCTGGAGGACAGCTTCTTCGGCCAGTGGGTCGAGACTACAACTTGTGCGCTTGGAAGTAGGGCCTTAGCTTCTGGCGGAGTATACCAAAGGCAAGAGCAATCTTCTCCCAGTAAAGGATATCGAGTCTCTCGGAAGTCTGCCCGGGACCTTGCCGACGTAATATACTTGTTCTTGATTCCCCGGTGCTCTCTCACCAAGACCGAGCTCGGGGCCTGGTCGGTCACCGAGGGGTACAAATAAAGCTCCTCTCCCGTTGAGGAGAAGCCGGGAGTGGAGGGTTAGCAAGATACGCCTTGAGGCCCCCGGTGCCTCCTCACAATCGTTGCTCCAACGAAAGCTCTGGGTCTTAGGCCCTCTCGAGTGCCCCAAGAAAGGCAAATGTCTCTCTACGATTTGGGCCGAAAATGGGAAAGGGCGGCCACCCGTCCGGTGAGTCTTTGGACTTTTACAGTCCGGGAGATTGCATGTTTAAAATTGCTTGGATCTTCTCGGGATTAGCTTGATCTCATGCGCGACACTATATAGCCCAGAACTTCCCTGACGTCACCCCGAATGTGCACTTGTCAGGGTTCAACTTCATCCATGGGCCCTCAACACTCGGAAGGTTTCCGCCAAGTCCTCGATGTGGTTTGCGCCGATGGTGCTTTTACGAGTAAGTCGTCCACGTAGACTTCCACATTCCCGCGTCGATCCTTGAATATTTTATCGACCCGAAGTAGGTTGGTACGTCATACCCGCGTTCTTGAGACAAAAGGGCATCACTTTGTAACAAAGACGTCCATTGGTCGATCCACGGGGGCGACGCTTTTCCCTGGGGCACATTCTTATCTGATTGCACCCGAGTAAGCATCCATAAAGCCAGGCGGCTCGTGTCCCACGGACGTGGAGTCTACAAACCTGGTCGATCCTCGGGAGTGGAAAGTCATCTTTTGGGCAAGCTTTGTTAAGATCCGTGAAATCTATGCACATCCTCCACTTTCCACTATTCTTCTTCACCATCACTACGTTGGCGAGCCAATCCGGGTATTGTACCTCTCGGATGAATCCTGCGTCCAGGAGCTTCTTCACTTCCTCCCGGACGGCCACTAGCTTTTCTGTCGGGTAATTTCTCCGCATTTGTCTAACAGGCTTGTGGTGTGGATCCACGCCAAGCTTGTGCACTATTATCTCGGGAGAGATCCCCGGCATGTCCGCGGGGGACCAAGCAAATACGTCCGAGTTCTCCTTTAGAAATCTCGTGAGTTGGTCTCGGACGGACTCTTCAAGAGAGCTCCATATCTGGACGCACTTCTCTGGGTCCTCGGGGTCCAGAGGAACTCGCAGGGTTGGTTCACCGGGTTGTGCCTGTTGTAGTGTTGCCTCGTCTCTGAGGTCGAGGTCTTCCATTGGTCTCGGAAGGGGAGTCTGCGTGACCTGCGATAGGTAGCACATCCTCCCAGTGGCTCGCCGCCGAGTACTTCCCCTACACCGTCACGGAGTGGAAACTTCATCTTTAAATGCGGGATGGAAGTCGCCGCTTCAAGGTAGCAAGGCACGCGGGCGTCCGAGAATCGCGTTGTAAACGGGACGGGAGGTCCACACAAGAAAGGTGAGGACCTTTGAAGCCTCGGGTGCGTTCCAGTGTGACTTCCGGTTGCACGATACTGGACTGGACTGCTCATTATCAAGTCCATACAAATGCTCTGGGGGCTTTCATTTGATGTCTCTTTAGTCCAAGCTTAAGGTAGGCATCGAGATAAAGCAAATTCGAAACTTTCATTATCAACAAAGACTCGTTTGGAACTAGTCTTTATTCTGACCAAGGGATCACAATGGGGGGGAGTTACATGGGCCATATCCTCTTTGCTAAAGCAAATTATATCGTCCCTAGTACTCGTCTTGGCCTTTTGGCGCTGGGCTCAGTCGCTCTCCCACCCGGCCGGGTTGACACCATGTTCACAACCCCCGCTGCAACTCGGTTCCTTGGGGGTTCCACTTCAGACTCGACTGCTGCTCCGGAGGATTGTCCGGGTCTTTGCAGGAAACGGTTGAGGTGCCCCCTCTTTATTAGCTCTTCAATCTCCCTCTGCAATGACTTGCAGTCTTCAGTGGCGTGACCTCCGCAGCGGTGGAAGTCACAGTATTTTGTCTGATCCCCTCCATCTAGATTCCTCAGTGGCTTGGGCCACTTGACGAACTTCTCCCCTCGGATCTGCATTAGCAAATTTGTGCGAGTGTCATTTAGAGGAGTGAGGTGGACTGGCGGCGCGTCTCTCCGGACGGCCGGCTCAAACTTCCTCTGCTTCGTCACAAACGGGGGACTGCGGAAGTCCCGGCCTTTCTCTTTATCTCCAACGGCCTCGAACGTAGCTCGTCCTTCTCCTCGACGCTTTGCTTCATTGGCTCCTCCACGCTATGTAGGCCCTTGCTACGGCCTCGGCCTCTTCAAGGTGTGAGGGCCCTTATGGATGAGATGCTTTAAAGAAAGCCCCTCCAGGCCGGATAAGAAAGCATTTAGCTTCACTCCGTCCAAACTGACTTCGGAATCTCGCTTGGCCTCAGCCACGACCGGCCAAGAATTCCCTTAGGCTCTCCCGGGCACCCGCTTCACGCGAGTGAGATGCTGAGCTGTTTCTCCGTCCTTCTACTAGAGGCAAATCACGACAAAAACGCCGCCGCCCGCTTCGCGCCAAAGGTGCCCCGTGGAGCCGCAGTATCCCGTAAACCATACTCTTGCGTCCCCTTCGCGTCGGAAGCATTGGCACATGGTGGCCTCATCTAGTCCCCGGAGGCTCGAGATGTTCTCGGAGCAGTTAAGATGGTCCATGGGATCAGCACTCCCATCGTAAGCCTCCAGGTTTGGCATTTTGAACTTTGGGGGCAGCGCCCTTGTTCTAACATCCGTCGTGAACGGAGATTGGGGGATGCTCGCTCCGCTGCTCTCCCCAAATACGCGGTTCCAGACTTTCTCCAACTTTTCCTCCACATGGGTGGAGCTGTCGTTCTCCTCGCGTTGAGGAGGTGCCTCAGTTCGTTAGGCTGGTGGCTTGTTGGTCTTTCGGGGGTCCTTCTAGACCCGTGCACATGCGTTGCCTCTCGGGCATGGTGCTCTTGATTACCTTGGGATCGGGGACCCAGGCGGTCCTCTAGTCCTCGAGGATTCCTGCCGCTTGAGGCGACCTGCGTCCTTGGTTGTTCCTGATGGGCGGGCGCCCTATATGGGCGCTCGCGCCTCCTTCCTCCGCTTCGAGATATTTCCGCCTGGGAGCCCCTGGAGGGCGCTCCCTTCGCCTTCTCGTCCTCTTTGGCGCAGAGGGCGAAGATGGCCTTTGATATTTCTTCCACTTTCGTTGCTAAGCCCCGCACGATCGGATCAGGATGGTTTTCGATGCCGACGCTGGGGTTGGGGACACCCTCCTGCTGTTGCTGAGTCGCAGCTGGAGGTGGCGCGCTTGCCTGAGTCCCCGTTTCTTTGCCATCAATATTGGGATACATATCTCTTCGGATTAATTGCCCGTTAATAATCTTTTCGGGTATAAATGGAGGGACTCTCCATACTTTGCATCATGATACCTTTCTTATCTGCTAAGGAGTGAGACTATTCAGGGGCAGTATGGAGCCTTCACTATCAGAAGCTGGAATTGGTGGGAATTTTTCTCCAATGTTTGAAGTTAAGATCTGAGGATGTGCTTAAAGGCATTGGTTTTCCTCTTTTATATATGAATTCGTCTTAGGTTTTCTTTTTTTTTTTTTTTTTTTGTCTAGCCAAAACCAAGCCCTTATTGTTGTAGTAAGGTCTTAGGTTTTGGAGGGCAGTTTCCTCCAACGTTTGAAGTGAAGATCCGAGGATGTGTCTAAAGTTTGTCCTGATTTTTCTCTTTTATATATGAATTTATTTCAGGTTTTCTCTTTTTTATCCAGCAAAAAACGAGGCCCTTATTGTTATAGTAAGGTCTTATGTTTTGGAGGGCAGTTTCCTCATCTCTGAACCTATGTTGGACGATTCTCTCTATAACAGTTCCGAATAGTATTGTCTTATACTTTGTTTGGAGGGAAGTTTCTTTCACTCCCCGTTTGTCTTAAGAGAACTATTCCCGATTCTAATTGCGGAGGAAAGCAAAAGATTCTCTGAGCCTAAGAACCAAAATGTGCAGTAATTAACCCAAGCAGCGTGACCTGATCCGATCCGCGATAAATAGGCTTTTCTGGATAATCAATGGGTTGTTATTAGTAGTTACTGTATTAAATTCAACAGTAAAAAATAATGACATTCCAACCGATAAATGCAGGCGATGCTATACAAGTAACACATTAAACGTAGTGGCGATTACATAAGTAACGCCAATTATAACTATATAGTTGTAATGAATAAGGATGGCCAAATCAACAATTCCACTATAAATACACTTTTTTCTCCACATGAAAAGGAAACCCGATCAGGAGGAACATTCAGACAAATAAAGTCACTCTTATATATGAGTGCAACACTAAAAAAGCTACTCTCTTAACAAGTATAACATTTCAAAGCCGCTCACTCCAACCGAGCACACCTAACAGATTCCAATCTTCCATCAAGTACTCAATCTATAAACAATTACATATTATGTGTTTACTTCATCCTATATTTCTCTTCCATATTGAAGATCACTAATTTGAGTACCGAAAGACATACTAATAAGCAAATTTCGTATTCCTTTTACTACTTATTTATTTATTATAATGTGTAGGATTCAGATTTTGAATAACAAAAATAAACCCATTTTCGATCGAAGACTCAAGTAATGCGGCCATCTAATCTATCCGATAATTCGAATCTAGAAGCACATTACTTTTTATTTTTCACGAGAATTTTCTTTTTCTAAATTTTATTATCTTTAATTATAAATTTATACTTTTTTATTTATTTTTAAATTATTTTTCTTATTAATTATTTTTATTTATTTCTTATTCTCTTCACTTTTCTATTTTTTATATTTTACCGTTTTATCTTTTTCTATTTTTTATTTTTATATTTTACCGTTTTCACGAAAATTTTCTTTTTCTAAATTTTATTATCTTTAATTTTAAATTTATACTTTTTTATTTATTTTTAAATTATTTTTCTTATTAATTATTTTTATTTATTTCTTATTCTCTTCACTTTTCTATTTTTTATATTTTACCGTTTTTCTTTTTCTATTTTTTATTTTTATATTTTAATATTATTATTCTTTTCATTTTAATTTTTCCAATTTATATTTTTTATTTCTTATTTTATATTTTTTTAGAATTTTCGTTATCCTCTTTTTATTTTTTTCCTTCTTTTACTTTATTAGCATTTTTACTATTTTTATATGATTTCTTACTTTTTAAAATTTTCTATTTTACTTATATTTTTATCTTTTAACATTCTTATTTTCAAATTTTTTTCATATTTTTTGCTTTAAATATATATATATTTTTATTTACTTATTTTCTTATTAGTTTTCACATTTTTACTACTTAATATTTAAGTTATTTAATTTTACTTTATTATTTTTTAAATTTATTTAAATATAAAAAGTAAAAACTAAAATGAATTGATAGTAAACTAAACATAAAAATATATGAAGTAAAATAAAAAGAAATATCATATAAGAAATAAAATAAAAAATACAATACAAAAAATTAAAATAAATAAAATCTTAAATACGAAAGATACATAAAAAGCAAAATTTAAAGAAATAAAAGAACTTGAAAAAATAAATACGACGGAATAAAAGAAAAAATTATAGAAAAATTAAAATAAAAAGTTAATATTAAAAAATTTAAAAAAGAAAACAAATAAAGAAAAAAAGATAAAAATAAATATTAAAATTTAAGAAATTGCGAACAAAATTTATTTTTCATTTCTAATTTTTTATTATAATTTGTTTATACCTTTTATTATTTATTTTTTTATCCTCTATAATTTGTTATTTCTTTTATTTTTATCTATTATTTTATTATTTCTCAGTGTTTTGATTTATTTTTATTTTATAAAAATTGATTAAATTTTTTCACCTTTTATTTTAGCCATATAAATTTTGTCGTATTTTTATTTTTCGAAGATGTTTAATTCTATTTTTTTTACTAAATTTTTTTCTAAATTTCATTATTTTTTATTTTAAATTTACATATTATATTTTCTTTTCAAATTATTTTTCTTTCTCCCAAGATTTTCTATTCTAATTTTATTTCTCATTTTCTTCCTTCTTTAAAATTTTGTTCTTTGTTTTTATTTTTAAAGTTTTATGTTACGTTTTTTTTCTTTTTCTTCCACTTTTTATTTATTATATTTTACATTTTTATGTCATTATTTTTTTTTCAATTTATTTTTGATCTTTATATTTTAGAGCATTTGATGATTTGATTTTTATAATTTTCTCTTTTTATCGTTTATTTTTTATTTTTCATCTTTTATTTTCTTTTTTCAAATGATTTTCTTTTTGATTTATGATTTCTCAATTTTCATTATATGAAAATTAAAACGAAGATGAAATCAAAATATAAAAAAGTCAGAAAATTAAAAATAAGGAGAAAAAAAAATGTGAAAAATAAAAATAACTAGAAGACTAATTTGAAAAATAATAAATAAAAGAAATTCTAATTAAAAACTTAAAATCAAAAAATATTACAAAATGCAAATGAAAAAGATTTAAATATATTAAATTAAAAAAATAAAAAATTATAATGAAATTTGATAAATGATTAATAACAAAGAAAATCATTAAAAAATAGAAAATAAAAGTTGAAAAATTAAAGAGAAAGATAAAAGAAAAAAATTGAAAAATCAAATCATGAAATGTTGTAAAAATGAAAGATGAAAAAAAAAAAAATTGAAAAGGAAAAATAAATAATTAAAATATAATAAATAGAAAGCGTATGAAAAATGACATAAAATCATATAAAATATTTTAAAAAATAGAATGCTAAAATTGTATGCGAAGAGAATGAGAGAAAAAAATTAAAAACTTAAAATCAAAAATATTACAAAATGCAAATGAAAAAAGATTAAATATATTAAATTAAAAAAAAAAAAAATTATAATGAAATTTGATAAATGATTAATAACAAAGAAAATCATTAAAAAATAGAAAATAAAAGTTGAAAAATTAAAGAGAAAGATAAAAAGAAAAATTGAAAAATCAAATCATGAAATGTTGTAAAAATGAAAGATGAAAAAATAAAAAAAAATTGAAAAGGAAAAATAAATAATTAAAATATAATAAATAGAAAGCGTATGAAAAATGACATAAAATCATATAAAATATTTTAAAAATAGAATGCTAAAATTGTATGCGAAGAGAATGAGAGAAAAAATTAAAATAACAAATTTTATGAGAAAGAAAAATAATTTAAAAAGAGGATACAACATGTAAATTTAAAATTGAAATTAATAAAATTTAGGAAAAAACTTTGTAAAAATATAAAATTATAACATCTTAGAATAATAACAATTTAAAAATAATTTATAAGGTGTAAAATAAGAATGTAAAAAAAATGACAAATCATTATAAAATAAAGAATAAAATAACATATCAAAAAAAATACTAGAAAGTTAAAGATGATAAGAAAGATGAAGAATAAAAAATATCAAAATAAATTAAAAAAAACTCATAAGATAAAAATGAGAAATAAAAAATAAATTTTTCGTAATTTTTTAAATTTTAATATTTATTTTTAACTTTGTTTTTTTATTGGTTTGCTTTTTAAAATTTTTTTAGGCTAAATATTTTATTTTAATTATTTTAATTCTTTTATTTTATTATGTCATATATATTTTATCAAATTTCTTTATTTCTTTAAAGCTTATTTTTTATGTATCTTTTTTATTTAAGCTTTTATTTATTTATTTTATTTATTTATATTTGTCACTATGTATTCTTTTTGTCCTTTTGCCATTTTAGATTTTTTATACAGTAATTTCATTTTATTTCTTATATGATTTCTATTTTTTTTTTAAATTTTGCTTTCATATATTTTTTTATATTTAGTTTGTTATCAATTTATTTTATTTTTTATTCTCAATTTTAAATAAATTTAAAAAATATTAAAATATAAGTAAATAACTCGAATATTAAATATTTAAAATGACAAAACTTATAAGAAAATAAGTGAAAATAAAATATAAAAATTTTTCAAATAAAGAAAATATGAAAGAAATTAAAAAAAATGTTGAAGGACAAAAATATAAATAAAATATGAAATTTTAAGAAAATTAAAAAAATATCTAAAAATAGTAAGAAAATAAATGAAGTAAAAGAAGAAAAAAATAAAAAGAGGAAAATGAAAAAACTAAATATATATATGTATAATAAGAAATAAAAAATATAAAAAAGGAAAAATTAAAGGGAAAAAGAATGAAAATGAAATAATAAAATAAAAAAATTAAAAATTAAAAAAGATAAAAATTTAAAAAAAAAAGCAAGGAGAATAATAAATAAATAAATAAAATTAAAAAAAAGAGAAATAATTTAAAAATAAATAAATAAAATCTAAACTTATAATTAAATATATTAAAATTTAGAAGAAAATTTGTAAAAAAATAAAAAGTGATTTGTTTCTGAATTTGGATTTTCAAATAAATTTTATTCGAGAGTTTGATCAAAAATGGATTTGGTTTTTGTTATTCTAAACCAGCATCCCAAACACTACAATAAATTTATAAGAGGTAAGAGGTATATAAAATTTACATATTAGTATATCTTTCGACACTCAAATTAATGATTTTTCTATATGAAAGAGAAAGATGTGAGAAGGTAAACACATAAAATGTAATTGTTTAGGGATGAAGTATTTAATGTAGGATTGAGCTCCGTTAGGTGTGCTTTTTGGTGTGAGTGGCTTTGAAGTGTTGTACTGGTTGAGAGAATGACCTTTTCAATATTGCATTTGTATATAATAGTGTCTTTGTTTGTTTAAGTATTTTTCTATCTGAATGTTTCTTTATTGGTGTCCCCATTTCCTGTGGACGAGATGGTGTATTTATATTAGGGGTGTTAGTTTGGCCATCCTTATACGTTATTGGTCTATAGTTATATTTGGCGTTACTTATGTAACCATTGCTACGTTTAATGTTTTAATAATCATAAGGGGCATTATTTATATAGCCATCGCCTGCATTTATCATTTAGCTTGTCATTGTTTTTGATCGTTGATTTTGATATAGTAATTACCGGTAACAACTCATTGATTAGCCATAAATATCTATTTGTTGGGGGTCAGATCAGGTCACGCCGCTTGGGTTAACTACCATGCTTTTTGGTTCTTGAACTCAGAGGATCGTCTGCTTTCCTCCCCAATTAAAACCAGGAATAGCTCTCTTAAGAGTTATTAAAGAGTCGATTCCTTAAAACAAACGGGAGAGGAAGAAATTTTCCTCCAATCAGAGTCTAAGGCAATGCTCTTCAGAATTATTGTAGAGAGAATTGCCCAATATAAGTTAGGAGAGGAGGAAACCACCCTCCAATATCTAAGGCCTTACTACAACTATAAGGGACTGATTTTTGGTCGAATAAAAAAGAGAAAACCTATAGTGAATTCATATATAAAAGAGGAGAACCAAGGCAGATGTCAGGTGCATCCTCGGATCTTGACTTCAAACATTGGACAAGAATTCCCACTAATTTCGGCTTGTGGTAGTGAAGGCTCCATACTGCTCTGAAACAGCCACACTCCTTAGCAGATAAGAAATGTATCGTGATGCAAAATATAGAAAGACCCTCCATTTATAGCCGAAAGGAAAGATCAACGGGCAATTAATCTGAGAAGATATGTAACCCAACATTGATGGCAGAAAATTGAATCAAATCCTGCCAAATAAAGTATTGAATCTACAGAATATTTGAGGAAGGAACTTGGATGAAGATCTATAGCGTGCATCCAATCATGAACATGTTGGGAGTTAAAATTTTCTGATATAGAGGGCTAGTGATAAATACGATAGTAAATGGGCAGGCCCAAAGCCCAATCCGCTAAAAGAAGAAAAATCCAAACAGCGACAGCCAAGTAGAAAACCCATAAATCCCAAAAACTAAAAGGCACAGTGGCTAATCCAAGTGAAGTGACTTGTCACACTATAGCATGTATAGATAATTAATGGACTATTATCAATATTTATCGCATCAAATTTAACAGTCAAAAACCATGATAGCCAAACCGATAAATACAGCCAGCGTTATACCAGCAACGTTCCTTATGATTACTAAGATTTTAAACTCAAGCGGTAATTACACGAGTAACGTTTCTCATAGCTGTAAAGTCGTAACGCTCTATGACGACCAAACCGTTACCCCTAATATAAATACACCCTCTCTTCCATAGAAGAGAGGGATATTCAAATAGAAAAATGCTCAAACAAATAAAGTTACTCTTATATACAAGTACAATATTAAAAAAGTCATTCTACTAACCAGTGTAACACTTCAAAGCCACTCACTCCAACAAAGCACATCTAATAAGGTTTAATTCTTCACCAAATACTTAATCCCTAGACAATTGCATATTATGCATTTACTTCCTCACATCTTTTTTTTATATAGAAAGATCACTAATTTAAGTGTCGAAGGACATACCAATAAGTAAATTCCGTACTCCTCTTACCTCTTATTCATTTAGTATGCCGTGTAGGATCTAAATTTAAAATAACAAGTCCAAACCAATTTTCGATCGGACTCTCAAGTAATACGGTTATCTAATCCATTTGATAATTTAAATCTAAAAACATAGCACCTTTCATTTTTAACAAGATTTTTTTCTAAATTTTATTATCTTTGAATTATAAATTTAAATTTTTTCATCTATTTTTAAATTGTTTCTCTTTTTTAAAATGTTTTCTTATTTATTTATTATTCTCTATGCTTTTCTATTTTTTATGTTTTAGATTTTTATCTTTTTTATTTTTATATTTTATTCTTTCATTTTCATTCTTTTTCTCTTTAATTTTCTTTTTTTTATATTTTTTATTTCTTATTATATATATATATATATATATATATTTTTTTTTTCCTATTTTTATTTTTCTCTGCTTTTACTTCATTAAGTTTTCTTTTACTATTTTTATATATATTTTTTATTTTTTTTAATATTTTCTATTTTATTTATCTTTTTATCTTTCGACATTTTTTTATATTTCTTTCACATTTTGTTTGTTTTAAAAAATTTTATATTTTATTTTCAGTTATTTTCGTATTAGTTTTATCATTTTTAATAATTAATATTTGAGTTATTTAATTATAATTTAATTTTTTCTAAATTTATTTAAAATTTTGAAATAAAAAATAAAAAGAATTGATAACAAACTGAATATCAAAAAATATATGAAAGAAAAATCTAAAAAAAATAGAAATCACCTAAGAAAGAAAATAAAATTACACTATAAAAATAAAGAGAAAAAAAGTGTAAAAAATAAAAATAACAAGAAGACTAATTTAAAAAATAACAAATAAAAGAAATTCTAATTAAAAACTTAAAATCAAAAAATATTACAAAATGAAAATTAAAAAAGATTAAAGATATAAAATAAAAAAATAAAAAAATTCTAATGAAAATGAATAAATCATTAGTAAGAAAGAAAATCATTAAAAAAGAAAATAAAAGTTAAAAACTTATAAAGAAAGATAAAAAGAAAAAAATTTAAAAATCATATCAGGAAATGTTGTAAAATATGAAAGATGAAAAAATAAAAAAAATTGAAAAGAAAAAATTAATCAGATAAATAATTAAAATATAATAAATAGAAAGCGTATGAAAAATGAAATAAAATCATAATATAATACTTTAAAAATAGAATGGTAAAATTTTATGAGAAGAGAATGTGAAATAAATTGAGAAAGGAAAAAGAAAAGAATGAGAAATAAAATTAGAATAATAAATTTGATGAGAAAGAAAAACAATTTATAAAAAATATACAACATATAAATTTAAAATAAAAAATAATAAAATTTAGGGAAAAATATTGTAAAAATATAAAAATAAAACATTTTAGAAAAATAAAAATATGATAATAATTTATAAGGTGAAAAATAAGAAAGTAAAAACAATCAAAGCGGACGGCTGAGAGCCCCTGGGACTAACGGAGGGCCGATGGCCTCCGCACTGAAGGAGGGCTGAGAGCCCCTGGCGGCAGAGGACCAAGAGCCTCCGGATTGGAGGAGGGGTGAGGGCCTCCTGGCAGGCGGAGGGTTGAGGGCCTCCTAACGGACAGAAGGTTGATGGCCTCTGGACGAGTTGAGGGTCTCCTGGCGGCAGAGGTTCGACGGCTTCTAAACGAGAGGATTAAAAGCCTCAAGAATTGGAAAAGGCTAAGAGGCCCTGGATGGGTGGAGAGCCGAGGGGCCTCCTGGATGAGAGGAGAGCCGAGGGTCTCCTGGCCGCCAGTTTGCTCTTATTGGAGATCGGCTAGCAACGGTTATGCCATTCTCCGAGCCATATGGAGCCTTATGGAGCTTCTTCGAGCTTCTCCAACTTGTCCTTCAATGCTTGAGGATACTTGTTTTTATAGTGAAATTTACAGATGTATTGTTTCTCAAAAAGTAATATGGGACTTTTAATTTGAAAGGAATATGTTGGATTGTGGGCTTGCTGCGGGGCCTGGCCCATTGGCCCATGGTTATTGGACCCATCACTAGCCTCGCATATCGATAGACCGAATTTTCGGCCTCCGGCATATTCAAGATGGGATGAGACTGGTCATATTGTTTCCTTGACCAGGATTCATTGACTAAAAAGTTTGAATCTGGAGAGTAGAGGGAACCAAATTGATGGTTGACTAGCTTGGTGGACCAAATCACTTGATCCGGAGAATGAAACAGAGCCGAAAATATGGTTATCCGATTTTGTTGATCAATGAAGTGCTCGAATCCGAAGAGCAATTTAGAGCTGAAAAGCTTCGTTGACCGGCAAAGTGCACAAATTCGGATATCAATTCATAGTCGGAAAGCATTATTAACCGGCAAAGTGTTCGAATCTGAAGAGTGGTTCGGAGTCAAAAGTCTTTGTTGACTGGATCTGTTGACCGGCAATGTGCTCGAATCCGGAGAGCAGTTTGGAGTAGAAAATCTTTGTTGGCTGGAACCGTTGACCGGCAAAGTGCTTGAATCCGGAGAGTAGTTCGAAGTCAAAAAGCATTGTCGACCGCGAAGTGGTCAAATCGGAAACAATTTCGAGCGAAAATCCTTATTGATCGTAAAAGTCAATTAAAAATTGCTCAACCGGATAGCATTTTTGATTTAGAAATCCTTGTTGACCAAATTCGTTGATCGGCGAAGTCTGCGAATCCGGAGAGTAGTTTGAAGCCAAAAATCCTTGTTGATCGGAAATTCTTGTTGACCGGCATGGGGGGCTAGTGATGGGTGTACTGTAAATATGCTGGCCCATAATCAAAGGCGGCCCAGATCCACTGTTGGACGGTTAACGTTGGCCCAACAGGAAATGAGGGCCGAATTCTTGAAAGGCCCAAACACGCGTCAGATGGTCAACGCTAGCGTTGACCGACTGAGGCACAGGCGGGCGGCCTACTCGTGCTCAAGACGGTCAACCTGTGCGATGACCAGAATTACTGTAGCAACAGGCCAAGAATAAAAAGGCTTTTCACGGGCCTGACCCACTCGGGTCACGCTCCAGCAGGCGGTCAGCAACGGCTCTTTTCACAACTCTGCGCCTTCCATAGATCTAACCAGCTCCAAAAAGGATGTTGACAAGACCGGTGCTTTTCCCATAAGTAAGGTGCTAGATCTTGTCAATTCCTACCAAGTGGAGCCTTCCAACGACAATATACTCAAAAGGAAGGCAGGAAATTTGAAAAGCCGCTACTCTGCAGAGAATGAAACAATCTCAGCTAATTAGGCAACGCGTGCCTTTCTCACAAGGAAAACCGCCTAAACATAGCGTAGGGGATCACACCTTCCAATCAAGAAAGATCACCCTGCCGCCATTAAAATGAACCCTAGGGTTTTCGCTCAGGGCACGCAAACAACTATTCTCACAATGCCTACTACTGCGCTCTCTACGGCACAAACATACGCTCTCGACTACGCATTCCACAACGATCCCGTACTCTTTCTCTACAAAGCATCCTAACATGCTGAGAGAAAGAACACCAATCAAAGGCATACAGGTGCTCTTCTTGTTGACAGATACCTACTTCCTTCACCCATCATCCAAATTTAAGAGACAACATTGCCTCTCTTTCATCTGAAAACCTACGCACTCGTACACTCTTCCTCTTAATTCTCAATTTCAATTACTCTCCTAGATTTCGAAGGCTGTTTACTGACCTGAACGTCGAAATATTTTCGGTGGGATAACTTTTCACCGACACATTGACATCCTGTTCGTTTTAGTGGTGTTCAGGATCTAAGCTCAGTGAACAGAGCCGGAACCAGACAAGTAGATTAGCCCGAATCTGTTCGAAATTCGGATCCAATGACGCATCACAAACAAAATTTATTTTTTATTTCTTATTTTAATCTTGTGAGTTTTATTTATTTATTTTGATATTTTCAAGAGGCCTTCAACCCTCCTCTAGTCCGGAGGCCCTCGGCTCTCCACCGCTAGGAGGCTCTCAGCCCTCCTCCCGTCCGGAAGCCATCAATCCTCTACCGTCCGGAGGTCCTTAGCCATTCGCCAGCCAGAAGACCTTTAGCCCTTCGTCTTGGAGTCATGATCCCTCCATCCCAAAGTCAGGAGCTTACTGTCCAGGAGTTAATCTTCTACTCAGGTAACTAGAACGTTTACTCACTAGTACAACTTAGTCTTTCTCCTCTAAGTCGCCCATCTGTCGGGCGCACTTATAAGTCGCCCCTCTGTGGGGCGCACTCCAAGGCCCCCTCTGCTGGCGCACCTATAAGCCACCCTTCGCGGGCGCAACTATAAGCCGTCCCTCTATCGAGTATACCTATAAGCCGCCTTTCTGCCGGGCGCACTCCAAGTCGCCCTCTTCATGCGCACCAATAAACCGCCTCTTTGCCAGGATGCACCTCGTCCGCCCTCCCGTGGCGCACCTATCGCCCCGCCACTCACGGGCGCACCTTCAAAGCGCCTCGCGGGCATACAGGCAAGCCGCCCACCGCGGGCGCACAGTGTAGCCGCCCTCCGACGGAGTAATCATCGGGCTCAAGCCTCCCAAATACATCCCTCTCACACTCTCCTCATCGCTGCATCTTTACATTCTCATCACGTTTACCTTTAAACGTGTATTTCTCCGTTTATTACGGAAGATATCTGATTTGAACGTCGGAATGTCAACGGGGGATAGCCCCCCGTTGTCCTTTGACCTCTTATTTGTGATTCGTGTTGTATAGGTTCTTGGTTATCAGCGACGGAGACCGAACCCGATTCAGATTGACCCGCAACGAAATATTGGAAGGCTTCCTAATCCGTACAACAATCAGGGACTCAGGACGCAACAGTTTGTTTGTAATTTTTTAAACTTTAATATTTATTTTTAACTTTGTTTCTTTGTTGGTTTGATTTTTAAAATTTTTTTGAGGCAAAATATTTTATTTTAATTATTTTAATTCTTTTTTTATTTTGTCATAAAATTAAAGGGAAAAAGAATAAAAATAAAATAATAAAATATAAAAATAAAAATTTAAAAGGCAAAAATCTAAAACATAAAAAATAAAAAAGCGAAGAGAATAATAAATAAATGACAAAAAATTAAAAAAAAAAAGAGGAATAATTTAAAAATAAATAAAAAAATTTAAAATTGTAATTAGTAATAATGAAATCTAGAAAAAGATTTTGTTAAAAATAAAAGGTAATGTATTTCTGAATTCGGACTTTCAAATGAATTAGATGGCCGCATTACTCGAAAGTCTAATAAAAAATGGATTTGGTCATCGTTATTCTAAACTTAAATCTTACACACTATAATAAATAAATAAGAGATAAGAGGAATACGAAATTTGCTTATTGATATGTTCTTTGATACTCAAATTAATGATCTTTCTATATGAAAGAGAAAGATGTGAGGAAGTAAATGCATAAAATGTAATTGTTTAGGGATTAAGTATTTGATGGAGAATTGAGCTCCGTTAGGTGCGCTTTGTTGAAGTGAGTGGCTTTAAAGTGTTTTACTGGTTGGGAGAATGGCTTTTTTAGTATTATACTTATATATAAGAGTGGCTTTGTTTGTTTAAAATATTATTCTATCTGAATGTTCCTATATTGGGGTCCCTATTTCCTGTAGAGGAGATGGTGTATTTAAACTAGGGGTGCTGATATGGTCATCCTTATACGTCATTACTCTACAGTTATAATTGGTGTTATTTATATAACTGCCTATGCGTTTAATGTCTCAATAATCATGTGGGGCGTTATTTGTATAGCCATCGCCTGCATTTATTAGTTGGGTTATCATTGTTTCTGATCGTTGATTTTAATACAGTAATTACCGATAACAATCCATTAATTATCCATAAATGTTTATTTGTTGTGGGTCGGATCAGGTCATACCGCTTGGGTTAACTGTCGTGCCTTTTAGTTCTTGGGCTGAGGGGGTCTTCTACTTTCCTCCCCAATTAGAATTGGGAACAGTTCTCTTAAGAATTGTTGAAGAGTCGATTCCCGAAAACGAATAGAAATGGAAGAAACTTTCCTCAGTCAGAGTCTAAGACAATACTCCTCAGAATTGTTATAGAGAGAATTGCCCAATATAGGTTAGGAGAGGGGGAAACCGCCCTCCAATACCTAAGGCCTTACTACAACAATAAGGGCTTGGTTTCTGGCTGGATGAAAAAGAAAAAACCTAAGGTGAATTCACATATAAAAGAGGGGAACCAAGGCAGACCTTTGGCACATCCTCGGGTCTTGACTTCAAACATTGGAGAAGAATTTTCACTAATTCTGACTTGTGGTAGTGAAGGCTCCATACTGGCTCTAAACAGTTTCACTCATTAACAGATACGAAAGGTATCATGGTGCAAAGTATAGAGAGCCCTTCATTTATAATCGAAAGGGAAGATCAGTGAGCAATTAATCCGAAAAGATATACATTCCAACATTGATGGCGAAGAATGGAATCAAATCCTGCAAAATAAAGTATTAAATCTGCAGAATATTTGGGGAATGATCTTGGATGAAGATCTACAGCGGGCATCCTATTATAAACATGTTGGGAGTTAAAAATTTTCAGTATGAAAGACTAATGATAGGTATGATAGTATATGGGCCGGCCTAAAGCCTAATCCACTAAAGGAAGAAAAGCTCAAACTGCAACAACTGAACAGAAAGCCCACAAATCCCCAAAAACCAAAAGGCACGGTGGTTAACCAAAGTAGAGTGACCTGACCCACTTGAGCATTTATAGATAATCAATGGACTATTATCAACATATACCGCATCAAATTCAACAGTCAAAAATCATGACAGCCAAACCGATAAATATAAGCAGCGGTTATACAATAACGTTCCTTATGATTACTGAGATATTAAACTCAAGTGGCAATTATATGAGTAACGTTTCTCATAACTGTAAAGTCGTAACACCCAATGATGGCCAAACCGGCATCCCTAATATAAAATGAGGACCCTCTCCTCTACAAAGATAGGGGACCCCAATAAATGAACATTCAGACAGAAAAATATTCAAACAACTAAAGCTACTATTATATACATGTATAATACTGAAAAAGTTATTCTCCCAACTAGTACAACACTTCAAAGTCACTCACTCCAACAAAGCACATCTAACGGAGCTTAATCCTCCATCAAATACTTAATTCCTAAACAAGTACATATTATGCATTTACTTTCTCACATCTTTATCTTTTATATAGAAAGATCACTAATTTGAGTGTCGAAGTACATATCAATAAGCAAATTCCGTATTTCTCTTACCTCTTATTCATTTATTGTACCGTGTTGGTTCCAAATTTAGAATAACAAAGTCCAAATCAATTTTCGAACGAACACTCGAGTAGTGCGGCTATCTAATCTATTTGATAATTTGAACCCAGAAACATATCACCTTTTATTTTTAATAAAATTTTTTTCCAAACTTTTATTATCTTTAATTATAAATTTAAAATTTTTCATCTATTTTTAAATTTTTTCTCTTATTTTAAATGTTTATTATTTTCTGTGCTTTTCTATTTTTTATATTTTAGATTTTTATCTTTTTTATATTTTTTTTTTTTATATTTTTATTATTTTATTTTCAATCTTTTTTCGTTTTATTTTCCATTTTTATAATTATTTATTTCTCATTATATATATATATATTTAGTTTTTTCATTTCCCCTTTTTATTTTTTTCTTTTTTACTTCATTAATTTCTATTGCGTCTTGTTAACTGCGCCGCGCGAGAGGTCGAATGCGAGTGGGATTTCTAAGTACGCTGGACGGTCGGTGGAGCAACACAGTGAATGTGGAGTGTAAAGAGAAAGCACGGGCAGGTGAGAACACTTCGTTTACGTGGAAAACCCTTGATACGCGAAGGGTGAAAAACCCGCGGTGGTGGACGTGCGATCCGAAAATCTCACTATGAAGAAGAGGAAATACAACAATGGAAGCCCCGGGAAACTTAAAAGTCCTCGGGTGTTTACAACTTAAGAAATATAACTTCTCTCTTTTCTCTCCTATCTCGGGGATTTTGCTATCTCAGGAGTTAGGGAGGTCGGAAGCAAAGGTCCTTCTTAGTTGCTGGGTTGGTATTTATAGAGAACGTGATGCCGTAAATGAAGATTTACACGTGGTCGGCATGTCAGGTTTTGCCGCGCTACCATCGCCACCATGGATGCGGCGCGACAGGGCACTTGTCGCGGCTGACATCTGGCCTTGAGGCGGTAGCTGCCAGTACGGCGTCGGGGAGCGTTGGTTGCTAAATATTAGGACATCTTGCGCCGAGTTAGCATCCCAGGCTATTTGGTCTTTACTCGTGGTCCACATCCCAAATGAGTCTGTTGTCCGTCCCGGCGACCAATCGCTCGAAACGAGCGGCCGTTTGAATTTGGTCGGGTTTATGGGCATTTTGGGCTAGCCTTTCCACGTAACTCTTTGGGCTTGCTTCTGCGATCTTGAGCCCAGGTTCCAGGACCCATAACGAGCCCCCCATGTCAAGCGGTTCGAGGACTCAGCCGTTTGACATGCCTTGCAAGCATCTTTTATTGTCACGATCCAGTGGTCTTCGTCTTCTGGCGTGTAAGGCGTCCGAGGCCTTCTTATGAATCACGAAACTGTCTTTGCCGCCGCTTCTTCTCTCGGGAGCATTGAATGCGATGGACGATTGATGTGACATCGCTTTGAGGAAACCCTAAGGCCTACGCACTCCTTGCGAATGGGAGTTGACACGTGGATGTCATGATAAGGGCACCTCTTCATCTTTTCAAAAATCTCTTTAAATCCTTCGTCGTATCTTCATTTATTCTTCGCGCTTTCTTCTTTCTTCCCTTAGTTTCCTTGAAACCCTTCACGACGTTTTTGCTTTCCTTACTTGGTCACATGGCTCACGGTGTTAAAGAGATTGCCTCTTCCCTCACTTGAAGATCTCAAGTAGATCGGGGCGAAGTATAAGCATTCAGCGTCGGATTGATGGTGGTTCCGGGCCGCCGAGAGGGCGGCGGCCAGAGTCAAGCATTGCGATATACGATTCACCTCAAAGGTGGACTTCGTTTCCCGTCTTGCGAACTCATGCTGATAAAGGAGTTGGGCTGTTTCGCTCATGAGAGAGCTTGTTGCGCCATCCAGTGTTGAGATCTCCTTGTGCGTCTTCATTGTGCCATCATGCAAAACCCTCGAGGCGGTCATGGTGAAAACCATGTTTCGTTTCAATCGAACTCTTAGTGGATCACCATGACCCCGCCCGATTTCTGCCGAGATGAGCGGTGGGAACCTTGTTCACCAAAAGGTGGAAGGACAGTTCTTCTTCCTAGTGGCCGAGGATCGGGAGCTCTCCTCCGTGTGGGGAAACGCCGCTAGCAAATGCGGCCCGACCATTCTTGACGAGAGAGGAGGCCGCCGGGGAGGTCACGGACTTGGTACTAGCGAACCCGGGCGGCTTGACCACGGGGAAGAAGAACATCCGGCTGTCCCCGAAAGGCGGCGGAAGCTAGTGGACGGTGCCATTCGGCCATTTTGCTGTTCTTGCCTCGAAAAGAAGAAGAAGAAGAAGAAGAAAAAGAGGGTCCTCTTGTGATTCGGGAGCCCTCCGAGCGGCCTCTCAAGAGCCACGCGGATTAGAGGTCTCTGGGGATCCGCCGAGTGCAGCCGGGTGAGTCTTCCTCGAGAGGATGACCGCGTCATTTGCCCCCGTGTGGTTAGGAAGGCCGTGGGCTGACTTCCCCCGCCCTCCGCAGAGCCCGAGGTCGTTGCTGACATCCCCTTCGGTGTCGAGGTTCGTCTTGAGGCCTCTGCCCGTCCATGAGGGTCATCCTCCTGCTGATCACGGCCTTTGGTGCCTTGGAGGAGGCGGTCTTGGGCGAGGTCCTGAGCCTCATGAGACGGAGAGCTGCTTTATTGTTGCTGGGAGATCTTGACCTCCTTGGCGGCGAGAGGCCGGCGTCACGGCCTTAGAGGTCCCGGTCGTTGTCGACGTCCCTCGGGTAGCGGAGCCCCCACCCCGAGGTCCTCCGAGGCCATTCTTGATGTCCACTGCGGCGCTGCGGGTGCCCACTGTGCCGATGTCGAGAGGAGATTGCCCCACTTGAGGATCCTGTCATCTCTCGGGTATTCATTTGCCTTATTTTTCGTTTCCATTCCATTTCACAACCGTGCTTAAGTGTCCTTGATTCTTCGTAGCTCGAGGATCCTCATTGGTGGCCTTAGCCGGTGGTGGGGCGAAATCGCTCGGTCTTGATGGGAGGCGGAGTCACGAAGGCCGCCAGAAGAGAACCCGGCCGTCAGACGGCTTTGCTTCATCTAAGGAAGCCCTTAGGCTCTCAGAGGTTCAACATGGTTTCCTGATGGGACGGATCCTTCAGGTGGAGGAGACGTAAAGAACCTCAGTGAAGATTCTTTGAGATGGCTCTTGTCTTGAGTCAAGTTGCCTGGGATGGCATCCATCCATGCAGGCCGGAGTGATGCGTCCCTGTGTCCACAATTTCCCCTTTATTGTCTTTGGATCGGCCATGCTTAGCAGGCGCCGTGCGCCTGGGGATGTCTTTGGTCTTAGGATGCATCGTTCCCCGTCATTGGTGGGATTCCTCGGGGCGGGTCCTCGTTAAATCGAGCAATGGGAACTTGGCCCGCGGGGCGGGTCTCGTCTCACCGGGAGAGTCATCTGAGCCGTTGCCTCGGGGCCCTGCGAGGGCTAGACTGTTTCTTCTTTTGTATCGTTGTGTATTTGGTGGAATAAAAGAAATCCTTGACTTTTATCACAAGTGCCTCTTTCTCTTTTCTTCTTTTTGTTTGATCGAAGTTTTGTTATGACATCAAGGGCCTCACTGGGACCGCTCGGTCGCGGCCCGAGTTTTTGTTTGTTGGAGACGGCCCGCTTTTTCTTGGTAGTACTTCCTTAGGTGAGCGGCGTTCCAGTCCGGGTGTCGACTTGTCATCTGGGTACGTGAGCTTGTAAGCTCATCCTCCCGAAGGATAGGACTAAAAGCGACCCTTCATTTGGTGAGAGCTTGTTTCTTCACCTATTTTTTCGTGGCTTCACGCCTCTTACTGAGATCCCAGCCTCGAACGGTCGCGCCTTCACCTTCGCCTTCACCTAAGTCTCGCCCTGTCGCGGACTTCCTCGAGGGCATCGAGGCTTTCTCGGAGCCTTTGGCTGTTATCCGTTGTGGCTAAGCACCCAACCCGGGGGTAGTAGGCATACTTCTATGGGATGACGAAACCGACCCGTAGCAAGGTTGAAAGGGGTCTCTCTTGTGGGCTCTCGTGGCATCGTTCTATAAGACTAGAGGAATGAGGGCAATTCATGTACCCCATGAGCCTCGGATAATTCCACCTTGTTTTTAGTCCATGTAAGATCGTGCGATTTGTCACTTCCACCTCGCCCGTTGGCACCGCGGGATGCCAGCGATGTGTGCACGAGTTGATCCTCGGGCTTGCAATGCTTCAGTGAACCGCTTTCCCGATGAATCGCGTCCCGTTAGCCGGGTCACGTGCACTCGAGCCTCGAAACACGCACACGATGTTGCAGCCGGAGGAATTTGTCGCGTTTTGCTCTGTTATTCGGCCGTGGTACCGCTTCCACCCATTTGGTGAAGCGGGGTCAATTCCCACGATCGGGAACTTCCTTTGTCGGGGCGGAGGAAATGGCAGGGATGTCGAGCCCCCATTGGGCAAACGGCCATGGTGATTGCAACGCCCGGAGTTCTGTGTGGGGGCGATGGCTCATGTTACCGTGGAGTTGGCAACTCTCGCATTTGCGTACGAAATCTATGGCGTCATATTTCATGGTTGGCCAGTAGTATCCTTGCCTCATGAGTTTAAAAGCTAGATTCTTTCCTCCAACATGGGATCCGCATATTCCGAGATGCACCTCCTGCAGGGCGTATTCGGCTTTTTCTGGAGCAAGACACCTCAAGTAGGGGGCCGAGAAGCCCCGTCGATACTGCGGACCGTCTACGATTGTGTACCAACCCGCTGTCTTCTTTATCTTCTTGCCATCGCTGGGTTCTCGGGCGATGAGCCATCAGAGCAAACTTTAGGTAGGAGTCATCCATGTGCTTCATTCAAGCGACCTGCATTACCTCCCGCCTCGGGGTCTTCAATCTTTGGACCTCTCTAGGACCTCTCATCCATCACGCGTCTTGTTTAGGATCTCCCGAGGCGCGGCCAACGAGCGTGTCGGCTTTGGCGTTTTCCTCCCAGCGGGATGTGGATGAACTTTCGATGGTCTTCTTGAATCCTACGATCGCGTCCTTGACCTTTAAAGGTACTTGGACAAATGGGCTCGTTGTTGACGCCAAAGCACGGACACGATTGATGACCAACTTTCGAATCGCTATAGATGATGAGCTCTGGGCCGAGCATTAGGGCGAACGGTGAGTCCCGACTGAAATGCCACGTACGGGGACGTTGTTTGTGGCGGGAATCCCTAACGTCCCAGTACTTTACCTCCATTCCCTCGGAGTGTGCGTAACACGATCCTCTTCCATGGCCGTCCTTCATGGAGGAGCCGCACGTCACAAGTCGAAGCGGAGGATTGCTGAACTGCGTCAAGTGGTTGTCGGTCCTCTGCCACCCAGTGGGCGTGCCGTTGTTTCGCTCGACGAAGTCCGGGAGCGCCTGTCCCTTTAAGGCTGGTTTTCGGGCGGAACTCGATGTCAAATTCCCAACTCGATGGCCCACTTGATCGCTTGGCCGAGATATCGGGCTGTAAAACAGCTCTCAAGGTTGATCGGTTAGGACTATTACCTTGTGCGCTGGAAGTATGGCCTCGAGTTTCCTCAGCGAATGCAGACCAATGCCAAGGCCACCTTCTCCGTCAAGGGATACTCGTCTCGGCGCCGCAGAAGTCTTCTTGGCGTAAGACACGGGGTCTTTGCCTGTCTTTGCTCTCATACAATCACCGGAGCTCGGTGCTGCGTCGGACACGGAGAGGTACAGCTCTCTTCGCCTTGCCGAGGAGAAGCTAATAGGGCGGACTACGACGAGTAGCTCTTGAGTCCTTGAACGCTTCCTCAGCGATCGTCACCCACGAAATCTCGGGATTTTGTTCCTCTTAGCGCTTTGAAGAATGGCGGGTGCTTCTCGGCCCGATTTCGCCGGGAAAGCGGGAGAGGGCACCACTCACCCGATGCTTCTTTGCACCTCCTTCACCGTTTGTGGGGACCGCATGTCGGGATCGCTTGGATCTTTTCTCGGGTTTGCCTCCATTCCTCGGTGTGACACGATGTAGCCCAAGAATTTTGGAGGAAACACGAACGTGCACTTACTAGGGTTGAGCTTCATTCCATGGGTTACGAGAACATGGAAGGTCTCGACCCAAGTCCCTCACGTGATCGGGCCGCTCACCGGCTTTTGGCGAGCATGTCGTCAACGATACCTCCGTTTACGCCCATCCGGTCTTTGAACATCTTATTCACGAGCCGTTGGTAGGTTGCTCCGGCCTTGAGACCAAAGGGCATTACCTTATAACAGTATGTCCCTTGGTCCGTCATGAATGGCGTCTATGCTCCTCGTCCTCGGGCTCATTTGATTTGGTTGTACCAGATGTACGATCCATGAAGCTTAGAGTTCATGGCGGACGTTGAGTCCACAAGGTGGTCGATCACAGGCAATGGAAGTCATCTTTGGGGCACGCCTTGTTGAGGTCGGTGAAGTCCACGCACATTCTCCACTTCCCATCGCTTTCTTTCACCATGACAACGTTGGCAACCAATCAAGATCGGACTTTCGACCCAATCAAAGATTCAGGGAGTTTTGTTGACCTCCTCATGGATGGCCACCAACTTCTCCGTGGAATAGTTTCTCCCATTCAATCGACCGCATGCAGAGGGTCGACAGCAATTTGTGGACGATGACCTCGGGCGAGATCCGGGCATGTCACTGGGGACCATGCAACACGTCAGAGTTTTCCGTAGAAATCGTGAGTTGGTCCTCACGCCCGAGAGTGAGCTTCTATTTGGACATATTTCTCTTGATCCGCGGGCTTCAGCGGGACTCGGACTACAGGCTCTCCTGGCAGAGCGTGTTGTAGTGTCGCCTCGTCCCTGAGGTCGAGGTCTTCCATGGGCTGTGGAAGTGTTACTTGCTCGGTCTGGGCCAATTAACACATCCGTCCGGTTGGTGGTCTCCGAGAACTTCTCGAAGCCCCACGGGGTGGGGAACTTCATCTTGAGATGTGGAATGGAGGTCAACTGCGTTGAGCGGCCAAAAGCGCCTCCCGTCAAGTATCGCGTTATAGACCGAGGCGGGTCCACGACGAGGAAGGTGAGGTTTTTGGCGTCATCGGATAGGTTCGAGGGTTACCTCCAACTGGATGATACCACACGGGCATCTTGGCTCGTTGTCCGGCCCCGTGGAGTGACCCTTCCGGCGCTTTCATTTGATTCTTCTTAAGTCCTAATTTGAAGAAGGCATCAAGAATCTGACAAATTCAAGAGAGCTTCCATTATCAACAAATACTTCGTTTCATCCTCGGTAGTCATTTGCTCCATCACGAAGCGAGTCGCGGTTCTAACCGGCCTGTCGAGAGTGAGGAGAAGCTACATGATCTAAGTCCCTACCGCTAAAAGCGAGGAACATCGTCTTCACTTCCGAGCCCCGTCCTTAACCTCTTGACGCTGCAAGTCCACGCAATCTCCCCCGGCCCGGTGGGCCGAGATCATCGACACGACCCCCTGACGCTCGGTTCCTAGGGGTTCCGTCTCCACCGTCTTGGACACCGAGGCTATCCCGGCCTTTGAAGGAAGCGGGCCGAGTGTCCTCTCCGGATGAGCTCCTCAATCTCGCTCCTCGCAGTCTGCAATCCTCCGTGATATGGCCCCCCGGCGGTGAAGTCGCAATAAATGCCGATTGGTCCCGCCGCCCGGGTTCTTAACCTTAGGCCACTTCAAAACTTTCCTCCCGGATCCGCATGAGGACGTTGGTGCGGGGAATCGTTGGCGGCGTGAGATGGATTGGCAGCAGCTCTCTCCGGGACTCGCTCGGCCTTGTGGTGCTTCTTTGTCGTTCTGGGACTCGATAGTCCCCCAGTTTTCCTTTCCCTCCGCGGCCTTGCCGAGGGTGTCATCCCTCTCGGACCTCTTGGCCAACGTTGGCCTCTTCGAGCTGACATGTAAGCTCTCGCCACACCTCGGCTCTATAAAGGTCTCGGGCCTTTTTGTATGATGTGCTTGAAGAATGTACCCTTTCGAGGGCCGAGAGGGAAGGCGTTCGGCTTCACCTCGTCAGTCGGCTGGATCTGCACAGCCTCCACTAGAATCGCGCCGAAATCCTCTGAAACCTCTCTGGGTCCCACTGTTTGACACGAGTGAGGTGCCGAGAACGGTTCTCCACTCTTCTGCTGAGGCAACCGGGACAGGAAAGGCTGTCGCCCGAGTCTCCAAAATCGCCCGGATGGAGTCGCGGGCATTCCGTGAACCACATCGTGCATCCCCCTTGAGTCGGGAGGAAGCTTTGTGGCATGGTTGTCGTCAAGCCACTGGAGGCTCGGTGCTCGGCTGAAATGATTAAGGTGATGTCAGTGGGATCACATTGCCCGTCTGACAACTCCCGAGGTTGGGCATCTTGAACCGGGGCGTCCTCGTCTAATCTAATCTCCCGTGGAGAACGGAGATTGGAGTGCGTTAACTCCTCCTCAGCTTGCTCTCCATGCATCGGGTTCATCCTCTGCTCCGTGCTGCCTCCGCTCGAGGTGGGCGGCCGTCCTTCTTTCGTTCGGTGGTGCCTTAAATCATAAGGCTCACAGGCGCCACGCCCCTGCGGGACCGTGCAGGCCCCTCTGGGAGCGCATCTTGGGAGCGCCTCTTGATCGTTGTGGTCGCGGCGGTTCCTTGGGCCTCGGCTGGCGTCTCGGGGGCTTTCTCTTTGAACCAGGGACTGGTTGGTCCTCGACCCTTCGTGGCGCTGCTAGCTGCTGGAAGCCACACAGGTCTCGGGTGTTCAGTTGGTAGGAGGTCTTTCGCGGTGGCCTCCTCGTTCCCGACTGCGGCGCCTCGGCCCTGTGAGGCCACCACCAGAACCGCATAGCTTAAGTTGGTCGATTTTAGAGCGGAGGGTCACAAGGCACGTGACTGACCACAGGCGGCGACCCCTCACCAACTGGATCGAGATGATCCTCAGCCCCAACGGGGGTTAGCGCGGCGCCTTGCCCAGCCAAGCTTCTCTGAGGTGCAATCGCCTTGTGTTTTCTGTTGAGAGATTCAAAACTTAGGTTGTTGGTGCTTGTAGAAAATGTGGCGGCTTTTCGATCGCTTCCCAGTGGTCATCGATGTTGTGCGTCTGTTAACTGCGGCGCGCGTGAGAGATCGAATGCGAGTGGATTTCTAAGTACGCGGACGGTCGGAGTTAGACAGCCGCAATTGAGCGTGAGTCTAGTAAAGAGAGAAAGCAGAGGCGGTGAGAACACTTAAGACTTTACATGGAAAACCCCTCAATCGCGAATGGTGAAAAAATGCGATTGGTGGACGATGCGGTCAAGAAATCTCGGCTATGAAGAGGAAATACAACTTGATAGGCACAGGAAACTTAACGTCCTTAGGGTGTTTATAAGCTTAAGAAATATAACTTCTCTCTTTTCTCCTCTCTGGGGATTTTTGCTAAGTCTAGTTAGGGAGTCACAAACAAATGTCCTTCTTGGTATGAGTTAGGTATTTATAGAGACGTGAGTCTTAGTAATGAAGGCGACACGTGTGTTGGCGTGTCGGGGCTGTCTGCCTGCTCGCCACCAATGGATCACGGGTGTGAGGGGCCTTGTCGCGGCCTGCCCGGTCTGGCCAGAAAGCGCATGCTGCTGGTCTGGCGTGTCGAGGCCGTTGGTTCTTTCGTCGGCGCGTCTGCGAGGTGGCATCCTGGTATTTTGGTCTTTACGAGTGGTCCCAGGTACAAATGAGTCTGGCGTGCAAGTCCAGTTGTCAGTAATAAGGCTTGAGCCAGTAGTTTGAATTTGAGTGGGTTTATGGGCATTTGGGCTAGCGCTTTCCACGTAACTCTTTGGAGTATAAACTGTGATCTTGGGCCCAGGTTCCAGGACCCATTAATTTCATTTACTATTTTTATATATTTTTTATTTTTCTTAAAATTTTCTATGTGATTTATATTTTTATCGTTGAACATTCTTTTTTTTTGATATTTCTTTCACATTTTGTTTGTTTTAAAAATTTTTATATTTTATTTTCAGTTATTTTTGTATTAGTTTTATCATTTAAAATATTTAAAATTTGAGTTATTTAATTATATTTTAATATTTTTTAAATTTATTTAAAATTAAGAAATAAAAAATAAATTGAATTGATAACAAAGTAAATATAAAAAAAATACATAAAAGCAAAACTAAAAAAAATAGAAATCACCTAAGAAACAAAATAAAATTACAATATAAAAAATTTAAAATCACAAAAGGGGATGAAAAAGAAAAACAACAAAATATAAAACTTTAAAAATGCAAACAAAGCAAAAAATGTAAAAGAAGGAAGAGAATGGGAAATAAAATTAGAATAGAAAATTTTCTGAGAAAGAAAAATAATTTAAAAGAAAATATCATTTGTAAATTTTAAAATGAAAAATAATGAAATTTTGAAAAAAAAAATAGTAATAAAAGAAAATTAAACATCTTAGAAAAAATGATAATATGACAAAATTTATGAGGTTAAAAATAAGATAGCGAAAAAAATCAACAAGTTATTATAAGATAAAGATAAATTAAAATACTAAGAAAGAATAAATTAATAGATGAAAATAGAAATAATAGAAAATTAAAGAGGATAAGAAAAACAAATAATATAAAATGTAGAAGAAGGAAGAGAATGAGAAATAAAAATAGAGTAGAAAATTTTATGAGAAAGAAAAATAATTTAAAAAGAAAATTTAATATGTAAATTTAAAATAAAAAATAATAAAATTTAGAAAAAACATTTAGTAATAAAATAAAATTAAACATCATAGAAAAATAATAATATGACAAAATTGTTAAGGTTAAAAATAAGATAGCAAAAAAAAACTAACAAATTATTATAAGATAAAGATAAATTAAAATACTGAGAAAGAATAAAATAATAGATGAAAATAGAAATAATAGAAAATTAAAGAGTATAAGAAAAAAAAAATAATATAAACTATAAAAATTAATAAAAAATTATAATAAAAAAGAAAAATAAAAAATAAAATTTGTTTGTAATTTTTTAAATTTTAATATTTATTTTTATCTTTTTTTCTTTATTTGTTTCTTTTTAAAAATTTTTAATATTAAATTTTTTATTTTAATTTTTCTATAATTTTATCCTTTTATTACGTAATATCTATTTTCAAAATTCTTTTATTTCTTTAAATTTTGCTTTTTATGTATCTTTCATATTTAAGATTTTATTTATTTTAATTTTGTTTATATTTTGTTAGTTTGTATTTTTATTTTTTGTCATTTTGCCTTTTAAATTTTTAAATTGTAATTTTAATTTTATTTCTTATATGATTTATAGTTTTTTTATTTTACTTTCATATATTTTATGTTTAGTTTACTGTCAATTTATTTTATTTTTATTTTTCATATTCAAGTAAATTTTAAAAATAATAAAAAATTAAATAACTCAAATATTAAATATTAAAATATTAAAATGAATAAGAAAAATAAGTAAAAACAAAATAGAAAAAATTTTAAAACAAAAAATAAGAAAAAAATTTAAAAATAAGAACATTGGAAAGATAAAATTGTAAATAAAATAGAAAATTCAAAAATAATAAGAAATCACATAAAGATAGTAAAAGCACTAATAAAGAAAAGAATGAAAAAATTAAAAAAGAGGAGAATGAAAAAACTAAAATGAAAAAATATAAAATAAAAAATAATAAAATTTAGAAAAACATTTAGTAATAAAATAAAATTAAACATCATAGAAAAATAATAATATGACAAAATTGTTAAGGTTAAAAATAAGATAGCAAAAAAAAACTAACAAATTATTATAAGATAAAGATAAATTAAAATACTGAGAAAGAATAAAATAATAGATGAAAATAGAAATAATAGAAAATTAAAAGAGTATAAGAAAAAAAAATAATATAAACTATAAAAATTAATAAAAATTATAATAAAAAAGAAAAATAAAAAATAAAATTTGTTTGTAATTTTTTAAATTTTAATATTTATTTTTATCTTTTTTTCTTTATTTGTTTTCTTTTTAAAAATTTTTAATATTAAATTTTTTATTTTAATTTTTCTATAATTTTATCCTTTTATTACGTAATATCTATTTTTCAAAATTCTTTTATTTCTTTAAATTTTGCTTTTTATGTATCTTTCATATTTAAGATTTTATTTATTTTAATTTTTTGTTTATATTTGTTAGTTTGTATTTTTATTTTTTGTCATTTTGCCTTTTAAATTTTTTAAATTGTAATTTTAATTTTATTTCTTATATGATTTATAGTTTTTTTTTTATTTTACTTTCATATATTTTTATGTTTAGTTTACTGTCAATTTATTTTATTTTTTATTTTTCATATTCAAGTAAATTTTAAAAATAATAAAAAAATTAAATAACTCAAATATTAAATATTAAAAATATTAAAATGAATAAGAAAATAAGTAAAAACAAAATAGAAAAAATTTTAAAACAAAAAAATAAGAAAAAAATTTAAAAATAAGAACGTGGAAAGATAAAATTGTAAATAAAATAGAAAATTCAAAAATAATAAGAAATCACATAAAGATAGTAAAAGCACTAATAAAGGAAAAGAATGAAAAAATTAAAAAGAGGAGAATGAAAAAACTAAAATGAAAAAATATAAAATAAAAAATATAAAAAGGGAAAATTAAAATTAAAAGAATAATGATAATAAAATAATAAAATATAAACATACAAAATATAAAAAGATAATACAGGAAAATATAAAAAAATAGAAAAGTGAAGATAATAAGAAATAAATAAAAAAAATTAATAAGAAAGGAAAATAATTTAAAAATAAATAAATAAATTTAGATTTATATTTATAGATAATAAAATTAAAAAAATATTGTGAAAAATAAAAGGTGATGTGCTTTTGGATCTAGATTATTGAACGAATTATAGAGCCACCTTATTCGGGAGTCTGATCAAAAACTGGTTTGATTTTTGTTATTCTTAACATGAATCCAGTATACCACAACAAACGAGCCAAGGTAAGATGAATATGGGATTTGCTTATGGGTATATTCTTTGACGCTCAAATTAGTGCTCCTTCTATATGAAAGAGAAACATTTGATGAAGTAAAAGCATAAAATATAATTGTTTGGAAATTAAGTGCTTAATGGAGAACTGGGATCCGTTGGGTGTGCTCGGTTGAAGTGACTGGATTTGAAATGTTATATTCATTGGGAGAGTTGCTTTTTCAGTGTTGCACTCGTATATAAGAGTGATTTTATTTGTCTGAATGTTGCTTTGATCGAGATCCCATTTTCCTATGGAGGAAAGGGTGTATTTATATTGGGATTGTCGGTTTAGCCATCCTTATGCGTTACAGCTTTACAGTTATAATTAGCGTTACCTATGTAACCACCGCTACGTTTGATGTCTTAATAATCATAAGGGGCATTACTCATGTAGCTATCGCTTGCATTTATTGGTTGAATTGTTATCGTTTTTTATCGTTGAATTTAATACAGTAACTACCAGTAACAACCATTGATTATCCATAAATGTCTATTTATTGCCGGTCAGATCATGTCATGCCGCTTAGGTTAACTGTTGCGTCTTTTGATTCTTAGGCTCAGAGGGTCTTTTGCTTTCCTTACCAATCAGAACTGAGAACAGTTTTCTTAAGAGTTGCTGAATAGTAGATTCCCTGAAACGAACGATGAGAGGAACAAATTTCTTTCCAGTCAGAGTCTAAGACAATACTATTTAGACTTGTTATAGAGAGAATTGCCCAATATAGGTTCGAAGAGGAGGAAATCGCCCTCCAAACCCATGACCTTACTACAACAATAAGGATCTGGTCTTGGGCTGGACATAAAAGAAAAAATTTAAGGTGAATTCACATATAAAAGTGATGAACTAAGGTAAATCTCAAGCGTATCCTCGGATCTTGACTTCAAACGTTGAAGAAGAATTCCTACTAATTCAGACTTGCGGTAGTGAGGGCTCCATACTGGCTCTGAACAGTTTCACTACTTAGCAGATAGGAAAGGTATCGTGATGCAAAGTATGAGCCTCTCCATTTATAGTTGAAAGGAAAGATCAACGAGAAATTAGTCCTAGGAGATATGCATCTCAATATTAATGGCAGAGAATTGAATCAAATCCGGCCAAATAAAGTACTAAATTTACATAATATTTGGGGAAGGAGCATGGATGAAGATCTGCAGCGGGCATCCTATCATGAACATGTCAGGAGTAAAAAAGTTTTGGTCTGGAGGGCTACTGATGGGTATGATATTATATGGGCCGGCCCAGAGCCCAATCCGTTAAAGGAAGAAAAGCTCAAACGGCGACAGCTGAAGAGAAAACTCACAAATCCCAAAATCTAAAAGACATAGTGGTTAACCCAAGTGGAGTGACCTGACCCACGCATTTATAGATAATCAATGGATTATTATCTGCATTTACCGCATCAAATTCAACAGCCAAAAATCATGAAAGCCCAACCGATAAATACAGGTAGTAGTTATACCTATAACGCTACTTATGATTACTGAGATATTAAATTCAACCGACAATTATATGAGTAACGTTTCACATAATTGCAAAGCCATAACGTCCAATGGCGACCAAATCGGCATCCCTAATATAAATATACCCTCTCATCCACAGGAAATGGGGACCTCAATAGAGAAACCTTCAGATAGAAAAATATTCACATAAATAAAGTCACTCTTATATACAGTATAATACTAAAAATTTATTCTCCCAAACCAGTACAACATTTCAAAGTCGCTCACTCCAACAGAGCGCACCTAATGGGGCTCAATCCTCCGTCAAGTATTTAATTCCTAAATAATTACATTTTGTGTATTTACTTCCTCCCATTTTTCTCTTTCATATAGAAAGATTACTAATTTCAGTGTTGAAAGACATACCGATAAGTAAATCCCATATTCTTCTTACCTTTTATTTATTTATTGTAGTATGTAGGATATAACTTTATAATAACGAAGAGCAAGCCCGTTTTCGATCGGACTCTAGAGTAATACAGCAATCTAATCCACTCAATAATTCAAATCTAAAAACACATCACATTTTATTTTAAATAATTTTTTTTCTAAATTTTATTATATTTAATTATAAAGTTAAATTTTTTTATTTATTTTTAGACTATTTCTCTTTTTTTTACATTTTTTCTTATTTATTGAGCCTCCTCTTCGCTTTACTATTTCTTATGTTTTAGGTTTTTGTCTTTTTTTATTTTTATTTTTATTTTTGTATTTTATTATTTTATTTTCATTCTTTTTTCCTTTTTTATATTTTTTGTTTCTTATTTTGTATATATACTTTTTAATTTTTTTCATTTTTTTCATTTTATTTTTTTTCATCTTTTACTTCATTAATTTTTTACTATTTTTATATGCTTTTTATTTTTCTTAAAATTTTCTATTTATTTATATTTTTGTCCTTCAACATTCTTTTTTTTAACTTCATTCATATTTTGTTTGTTTGAAAAAAATTATATTTTATTTTCACTTATTTTTTTATTAGATTTGTCATTTTTAATATTTAATATTTGAGTTATTTAATTATACTTTAATATTTTTTAAATTTATTTAAGATTAAAAAATAAAAATAAAATGAATTGATAACAAACAAAATATATTAAAGCAAAATTAGAAAAATAGAAATCATATAACAAAAAAAATAAAATTACAATATAAAAAAATTAAAATGGTAAAAGGATAAAAAAAAGTACATACTGACAAATATAAATAAATAAATAAAATAAATTAATCTTAAATAAGAAAAGATACATAAAAAATAAACTTTAAAAAAATAAAAGAATTTGACAAAATAAATATGGCATAATAAATGAAAAAAATTAAAATAATTAAAATACTAACTTAGCATTAAAAAATATTAAAAAGCAAACCAATAAATAAACGAAGATAAAAATAAATATTAAAGTTTAAAAAATTAAAAACACAATTTATTTTTCATTTTTTCTTACGAGTTTTTTTATTTATTTTGATATTTTTTTTATCTTTCTTATCATTTTTAACTTTTTAGTATTTTTTATATGTTATTTTATTCTTTTTTAGTTTTTTTAATTTATCTTTATTTTGTAATGATTTGATAATTTTTTTAACTTTCTTATTTTTAACCTTATAAATTATTTTAATATTTTTATTTTTCTAAGATGTTTTAATTTTATATTGTTACAAATTGTTTTTCTAATTTTTATTATTTTTTATTTTAAATTTATATATTTTATGTTCTTTTCAAATTATTTTTCTTTCACATAAAATTTGTTATTCTAATTTTATTTCTCATTCTCTTCTTTTTTTAGCATTTTATTTTTATTATTAATTATTTTATTTTAGTTTTTTTTAAGTTTTGTATTATGATTTCATTTTCTTTTCCATATGCTTTCTATTTATTATATTTTAATTTTCTATGTGATTATTTTTTCCTTTTCAATTTTTTTTCTTTTATTTTCATCTTTCATATTTTAGAACATTTTATAATTTGATTTTTAATTTTTTAAATCTTTCCTTTAAATTTTTCGACTTTGATTTTTTTAAAATAATTTTCTTTCTTATTAATGATTTATCAATTTTCATAATAATTTTTTACTTTTTTATTTTCTATTTAATATCTTTAGTCTTTTGTCATTTCCATTTTGTAATGTTTTTTGATTTTAGGTTTTTAATTAGTATTTCTTTTATTTGTTATTTTTTAAATTAGTCTTCCAGTTATTATTATTTCTTACAATGTTTTTTAACTTTATTTTTTTATTTTTTGACTTTTTTATATTCGGATTTCATCTTCGTTTCAATTTTCATATAATGAAAATTGAGAAATCATAAATCACCAAGAAAATCATTAAAAAAAAGAAAATAAAAATAAGAAATAGAAAAGAAAGATAAAAATAGAAAATTATAGAAATCAAATTGTTGCGTTCCGGATCCGGGTGTCCGTGCAACACAAGTGTTCGTGGTTGTGAGATGTGGAGAAGGAGAGATTAAAACCAGGTTTAGAGTGGAAAACCTCCCTTTAAATGAGGAGGAAAAAACCACTAGACTCTGAGCCTTTTTCAATGCTTCACTATATGTGTGAGTCTTACAAAGTACAGATTTTGGGAGTATTTTCCCTTCTTCTCTACTTAATCTCTTTCCGCTGGAAGTTCTTCATTTTTCTTTCTTTTCTTGGTGCCTCAAAGAGCTGGGGGAAGGGATCCGGAAGAAGCTCTTGAAGCAAGAGCCTCTGCTGGGTATTTATAGGAGAAGTTGTGCCGCTGGGGAGATGACATGTGGCAGCCATCGTGCGGCCGGGAGACCGCCCTCCTGCTCTGCCGGCTGTGCACCAAACGTGCCTGCCACTTGCCATGCTGGTACGGCGTGTCAGGGACACCTGTCGCCAGCCCATTGGATGGGCGTCTGTCCTGAAGATATGGCGTGCCAGGGATGCCAGTCCTGCTGATACGACGTGTCATGAGCTGTTTGGATCCTTCAGGATGGCGCATGCTTCTTGGTAAGGGTGAGGTTGCTTAGCTGGCGTTCTCGGCCGTGTATGAGAGTGTTCTCGTCTCTGAGCGACGTGCCTTGTCTCTTTACGGGTTCGCAGACTCGTTGAAGAAGGCCGCTCCTGGAGATTATCTTTCGGAGGATCATTGGTCATTTGCGGAGGGCCCTCGGGTTTTACCCTTCTGGTCTTCGCAGCTGGATGGCATCTGCCATTTGCTGTGTCCTCGAGTTTTTGGAACCTTTCGGACCTTTGTCGTAGCCTCGGCCTTCGAGATACTGGCTTGTGCATTGGGCTTCTCCCTTAGGCTCTTCCTTTGGGCCGTATTTTATGAGCCCTTATATTGGGACCTAACACAAATCATCACATGCAATAAAATATGAAAGTTCAAAAATGAAATCAAAAGACTGAAAAAGAAAAAATAATGACATAAAAATTTAAAATATAATAAATAAAAAATGGATGCAATAAAAAAATGAAAAAGTTATTTTCATTTTTACAATTTTAATATTTATTTTTGTCTTTTTTGTTTTATTAAAATTTTTATTATTAAATTTTTTATTTTAATTTTTCTATAATTTTTTTCTTTTATTACACAATATTGGTTTTTTAAATTCTTTTATTTCTTTAAAATTTTCTTTTTATGTATATTTCATATTTAAGATTTTATTTATTCTAATTTTTTGTTCATATTTGTTAGTCTGTATTTTTTTTATTTATCCTTTGCCTTTTAAATTTTTTATATTGTAATTTTTATTTTATTTATTATATTATTTATAGTTTCTTTATTTTACTTTCATTTATTTTTATGTTTAGTTTACTATCAATTCATTTTAGTTTTTATTTTTAAATAAATTTAAAAATAATAAAATTAAATTAAATAAGTCAAATATTAAATATTTAAAATGTGAAAATTAATAAGAAAACAAGTAAAAACAAAATATAAAAAACTTTAAAGCAAAAAAATATGAAAAGAATTTAAAAATAAGAATGTCAAAAGATAAAAATATAAATAAAATGGAAATTTTTAAAAAATAAAAGCTAATCTAAAATTAGTAAAATCACTAATAAAGTAAAAGATGAAAAAAAAATAAAAAGAGGACAATGAAAGAACTAAAATAAAAAATATAAAATAAGTAACAAAAAATAAAAAAAATTAAAAATTAAAATGAAAAGAATAATGAAAATGAAATAATAAAATAAAAAATAGAAAATGACAAAACATTAAAATATAAAAAATACAAAAGTGAAGAGAATAAGAAATTAATAAGAAAGGGAAATAATTTAAAAATAAATAAAAAATTATAAATTTATAATTAAAGATAATTAAATTTAGAAAAACAAGAATTTTGTGAAAAATAAAAGGTGATGTGTTTTTTAATTTGAATTATTGAACGAATTATGAAGTCGTTCTACTAGGGAGTCAAATCGAAAATTGGTCTGGTTTCATTATTCTTAATCTGAATCCTATGTACTACAATAAACGAATAAGAGATAAGACGAATATGAGACTCACTCATCGGTATATCTTTTGATACTTAAATTAGTGCTCTTTCTATATGGAAGAGAAAAATAAGATGAAGTAAACGCGTAAAATGTAATTTTTTGGAGATTGAGTGCTTGATGAGGGATTGGGATCCGTTGGGTGCGTTTGGTTGAAATGAGTGGCTTTGAAATGTTATATTCGTTGGGAGTGTAGCTTTTTTAGTATTGCACTCGTATATAAGAGTGACTTTATTTGTCTGAATGTTCCTCTGATCGAGATCCCCTTTTCCTAGGTTGGAAAGGGTGTAGTTATAGTGGGATTGTCGGTTTATCCATCCTTATGTATTACAACTCTACAGTTATAATTGGTGTTATTTAGATAACCATCGCTACGTTTAATGTCTTAATAATCATGAGGGGTGTTACTTGTACAACCACCGTCAGCATTTATCGATTTGGTTGTCATCATTTCTGACCGTTGAATTTGATACGGTAATTACCGGTAACAACCCATTGATTTTCCATAAATATCTATTTATTGTGGGTCCGATCAGGTCACGCTACTTGGGTTAATTGTCATGTCTTTTGGTTTTCGAGTTCAGAGGGTCTTCTGCTATCCTTCCCAATTAGAATTGGGAATAGTTCTCTTAAGAGTTGTTGAAGAATATATTCCCTAAAACGAATGAGAAGAGGAAGAAACTTCCCTTTAGTCAGAATCTAAGACAATGCTTTTTAGAATTGTTGTAGAGAGAATTACCCAACATAGGTTCGAAGAAGAGGAAACCGCCCTCCAAAATCTAAGACCTTACTACAATAATAAAGGCCTTATTTTGGGTCGGACGTAAAAGAGAAAACTCAAGGTGAATTCACATGTAAAAGAGGGAACCAATGCAGACTTCAAGCGCATCCTTGGATCTTAACTTCAAACGTTGGAGAAGAATTCCCACCAATTATGGTTTGTGGTAGTGAATGACCCATAATGATTATGAACAGTCTCACTCCTTAGCAGATAAAAAAGGTATCGTGATGCAAAGTATAGAGAGCCCCTCCATTTATAGCCAAAAGGAAAGATCAACGGGCAATTAATCCGAGTAGATATGCATCCTTACATTGATGAAGAGAATTAAATCAAATTCTACCAAATGAAGTGTTGAATCTGTAGAATATTTGGGGAATGAGCATGGATGAAGATCTATAGCGGGCATCCTATCATGAATATGTTAGAAGTTAAAAATTTTCGGTATATAGAGTTAGTGATGGGTACGATAATATACGGCCTTGCTCGGAGCTCAATCTGCTAAATGAAGAAAGCGCAAAGAGCGACAGCCGAACAGAAAACCCTCGAATCCAAAAACCAAAAGGGATTAAAAATCCACTAAGATGTCAACTCTTTACTATATTAAAGGGATAATATATACATACCACAAATAGAATATTCTATACTATTCTCTCAAATGAAGAATCAGATTAAAACCCCACTTGGGTGTTAAGTCTTTACCATAGTAAGGAGATAATTTATACACATTACTAATAGAAAAGGGTTAAGTCTTATGTGTCCAATAGCCTAAATATTATAAAAATTAATTTTTATATCTGATTTGTTAGATGAATATTTAATATGGATATAATAAACGTATTCTTAATCCTAATCTAAATCAAATATCATCCTATGTATAAATTCTTTGTGAGAAAAAAATATGTGTAAGGGAAGATCACATGTAAATTCTACATCATCCTATATACAAATAAGGGTTGTATACCAGAGAAGAACAACACATAAATTAGAGAAGAACATAGATTATATCAGAATAAGGTTGAATTAAACTGTTAGACTTTAATTGATGAAGTTGATTACATAATTTGGCCGTGGAAACAAAGAAAGGAAAATGGTACAAGGAAAGGAAAGAAAAATTACAAAGGAAAAGGTTGCAAAACGAGCTTTGGTTTTTTCTCTAAGCTCTTGGCTTACTCCTGGTTGAAACTCCTGCCTTCAACTGAGTTATGTCAGGCTTTAAATAGAAGTTCTTGAATCATCTGCATCGTTGATTCTTCATCATAATTGTCAGGAATCAATTCTGTTTTGCATCGTCTTTAGTAGTCGTTGTCAGGAATGAATTCTGTTTTGCGTCGTTTTCAGGAATCAATTCTGTTTTGCGTCGTGGTCATAATAATTGCTAATTTGTCTTGAGATCATGGATTGTCTGCTGATGACGACAATTCTGTTATCGGTCAATTTAATAAATAGTACTGCATAGTGTCTACATAGTGTCAAATAGTGCTGCCTAGTACTATGTGCCTTTGCCATGTGCCTTCGGACAATGTGGTATGACAGTGACATAATTTGGTAGAGTTCATTTGTCCATATGGTCGTCTGATGAGTCCTTCTGTCCATAACGTAGTAGGAATCCATAACAATATTTATTGTAAATTTGGCTTTGACTGTTGATGTTAAAATGGTGTAAATCTAAGATGTCTTTTGAGAAGCTTGATTTTTTCTTGTCATAAATACTGCCATATTGCTGATGAGATATTTTCAAGATAACCCGTACCTGCATTTTAACACAAATGTTAGGATTTTTTTTATCTATCCATTCCTAGATGGACTGGATCTTGTATCCATTTAGAGATTGAATGGATCTTAAGCATAGCCAGCTGTATAAGGGGGCTGTGGACTAACTGTACGTGATCGTGATTGAGTGGATGAATCTGATGCTGGATCATCATATGATATATCAGCCCATTGGGTTTTAAAGGCTTGGGTTTGCTTTGCGAGTTGTTGATACATTTGAGACATCTAGACCATCATTGTATCTAATTGGGCCTTTTGGGCTTCCATTTGCTTAGTCAATTTAGTAGATCATTTGGAGGAGACAAATAAAATTGGAGATCCAATGACATGAGGACTTCGTGATTTTGATTGGAAGTGCTGGGTATAATGGGATGGTCTGAAATATAATAGTTTGGTGTCGATGGTAAGATTTTTGAGGCTATTTTTATAGTTTGGGCTAAGGCCTGATTCTTCTTATAATCAGCATCAGTCTGAGTGTAAGTGATCATGACATAATCGAACTTATCCCACCATTTGATTCTGAATTCTCGAACAATAGAGAGCGGAATATCTTGAATAGCTAATGGTAGATCTTCATAATGCTGATGACAAGTAAAACGCCATGACAGAATCCATGGGACTTCATAATCAATATGAAAACCGATTATTCTGTGTGGTAAGATCATCTCTTTGTGTAATTCTTTATAATGCATCCTTGCATTGTTGACACCGCTTGGATAAAGAACTGGTAATGAGCCGAAATAAATCCACTATTTTGTGAACCATACTGGTAATAGTTTTGACAAGCTTTGTCGAATCGAAAAAACCAGAAATGAGTATAAGACCGAAGATAAAAAGCATTAAACCATACTTCTTTGTAATCTTGGTAATTGTATCCTGTTGGTTGATAATGAACCGAAAAAGGTTTAGGATCCCAAGTGGTAAGGCCAATATCTTGAAAAAATTTGATGTTTAATTTTGATAGTGGAAAAAGCAATGGTATTATCTCGAGGATTGCGGTGATGTTTGATTTCAACAGAATCGGAATCAATTAAAATTAATTCATAGTACTGTTGGATTTTCGACACATCCGCAGTTTGGTACAGACAATTAGGATAAAATATTTTATTTATCAAGGCAATGAGGTCATTTAATAATGATTTTTGATAAAAGGCGGTAAGAGCAACATGAAATTTGAGTGATTTGGTGATATCTTGGTTATCATTGGAAGTCGGAACTGGTTGTGTAGAAGAGGAAGAGGGATTGACAGCTTCCTTGAAACTTAGTGGTAAAAAGTCACGTAAGGTTGAGTATCTGTTGGAGGTTGATATAATCTGTAGTTTAGGCATTGCATAATCATGCACAGATTGTTTTGATGGTTGCTTAACTGGAGTATAAGGAGATAAAATTTCATTCTCTTTTTCTTTAGGAAACATAGCTTTATGAAATTCTTTTATTAAAATACCTAAAATATGTGATTCAATAAATTGTTCGATATCAAAAAATATTTGCCATCGTACAGAGATAAAATCCTTTGTCTTTGCGTAAAATAATATGAATGTTTTGATATACAAGATGATATATAAAATCATTTTGGGTTTTTGATATACAGAAAATTTCTTTATGAATATGTGAAAAATAATTTAAGTGAATGAAATGATAATGCTTTGTTTATGGGAATGAAAGGAAGGATTAATTTGATTTGGTCTACCGTATTGTATTTCTATATTGGGCTTGTTATATATTTCTAATTGCCTAGTTGATTGTAAATGTTTAGCATCAACTTCTTTATTAGAAAATTTATTATTTTTACATATAGTTGATGGCCTAATAGGTTCTATTGTTGTGGTATTATCTTTTATATTTGAATTTTTATTATTCTTATTATTTCTATTTGCTTGAGTTTAGTATGTTTGTAATTTTTCATAGGTAATATTCTTGGCTTACATTTAAAATGTTTTCTAAAAGCTTTTTTAGTTGTTAAATATTTTTAAAAATTACTTAATATCTGATTCGAATGTTTATTAATGATTGATTTTTGAAAATATTTTAACAATCTAAGTAGTTTTAGTAATAAATTGGATTTTACAGTTCTTCGTCTATGATTTATAATGAGTTGGTTATTTACTTGACTTAATATTTGTTTCGCTACAATCTGTCTTTCATAATATTATTTTTTATTATATGTGAAAAGACTATTTATTTTTTCTATACAATTATTATGATATATTTGATTTTTATGTGTTAAAATATTTTTATTTTTATACCTTTGTATTGCAAATTTTCTTTGAGGAATAAAATAATAATTTATAAATGAAGTGGATAGTTTGTTATTAGATAAAAGGTAATCACAAATTATTTTATAATATTTTTGATAATTATTTTGAATATTTCTTCTTCTAATATTTTGATACTCCATTGTCCATGTTGGAGTTAATGGAAGATATTCATTCTTTATCAAAGTAAGGTATTTGCTATTAGAAATATTATGTTATTTAATTTCTAATTTTGTATTTATTTTATCGTTAATAGAATAAAATGAATTAGGGTTTGAACATATTTATTTTGGTAATTTTGTTTAAAAAAAGATAGAATAATTAGTTATAGCGGACATATATAATTTTAGATCAGAGAAAATATTATATAATTTTATTATATAGGAGTTCTGAATATTATCATATAATGTTTTAATGATTATGTAATTTTGATCTTTACAAAGGGACAATGTTAATTGATTAGAATTAAGTTGATTGATAATTTCTTTATTTGAACTTTTTGGTTTTTGTTCTAATTCTATAGATAAAATAGACTTACTTTCTATTTTTTATTTATATTGTTTAGACTTATATCCAGGTTCTTTACATTTCCAGCATATGATTTTTAATAATTTCGTTTGTTGAAAATTTTTATTTATTTTAGATGGACTAAGTTCTTTTGTTATTGTTGGATACGGTATTAAAGAATTTTCTTTAATAGTTTCTTTAATATTTTCTTTTGATTGTGTTTTAGAGTGGGAGGAGGATGATTCGATTTTGGTATTTTCTAAGAAAATTGATGAATTTTTACTATGTTTAGAATGGATTTGATTTGTTTCTTGTTTGACACATTCTATAGGAGTTTCTTTTTGCTTATTTTGAATTGTATTAATTTGACTTATTTTTGTTGGAGACTTAGATAAATTATTTATTTTCATAGTTAATTTATCTAAAAGTAATTTTAGTTGTTGTGCAGAGGGAGTGAGTGTAACATGATCTAAAATTGGTACAGAGAATCTTTCAATTTGATCTATAATAAATAATGTTTTAGTAGGTCGTGACTTATGATGAATTAAAGTTTCTAAACTAATTTCTTCATCATCATCAGTATCTTCCTCTTTAAGAAGAAGATTTTCTAAACGAAGTTCTTCTTCATCCATTTCTTCATATTCTTCATTAATTTCGTTCTCTTTATTTTCTATTGCGAAGGTACAAATCATATTCATATTTGATTAATATATATTTGGTTTAGTTAAATTAGCATTTTTATTATTTTTTGTAATATTGGATATATTAGTTTGAGAATTATTCCAAATGTTTTTATTTCTATCTAATTAATAAACAAATCGTATATAGGGAATAAACCATTCAAAAAATAGTAATTTTCGTTTAAATAAATTCATTGTTTGTTTCCACGTATTTCTATATTCTTCTGTTTGTTCTGTAGTAAAAATTTTAAAAAATCAATTTCTAAGAGTATTATTTTATTCTAACATAAATTTTTTTCTAAGTACATCTATGTCTGGAATAAATTCTTTTTCAATACTAATAACATTAATTGTTTGTATTTTTGATAGAGTTGGTGATTGTGAGGTTTGTTATGTAATAATTTCAGGGATATGGGTTCTACTTTTAACATTTCTTGTATCATGAAAATACGTAGATTGGTATCTAGTATTTGTTGATAGTTTAAAAGGTTCATAATCATTTCTAGGCGTTTCATAATCAGAAATAATTAATGGAGGTCTAGTAGAATTATAACTTAATGATCTAAATAAATAATTTTATAGTTGACTAAAGATAAAAATAATATTACCTTCAGGTATTTCAGTAATATTTATAAATTCTCTTCTAGTTATATGTCTACGTGGTTGAGGAATATTCACTTGCCAGTCTTGTGGTAAAGTGATTTCATTCTATTTTAGTAATTTTGGAGTAAAAATAGTAGCATGTTCTGCTTTTCCTTGTAATACGATTGTCTCACCAGGCGGAGTCTAGATAAGACATTTTGGATTAAATTGACTTGTGAGTAATTTAAAATAAATTCGATAAAGAATTAGAAATCCTCTTCGGTCTTCATGTTGGGTTAAACTAGGAAGATGAACTGTCACGAACCCGAACCAAGCAAGTCAATTTAAATAATTAATTATAATTTTTAAAATCTAAACCCCCAAATAATTTTAAACAAATAATACTAAGTCCCAAAATTGGGTATTGACAAACCAAAATATACACTCAACAAAATTAAAATCCTCACAGGACCTCATCGAACAACCGTCTGAACAATATAAATACGACCTGCTTTACAATTATTGTAAGGTAGATAATAATTCGATCAATAAATCATAATCAAACATAACATAATATTCAACTATTCCCAAAATATAACAATAAGCCTATAACAGGCAAATTTTATAATCCAAATACATCAAATATTAATATAAATCATAATAAAACTGAAACTCACCAAAACAGACGAATATCTGACCGATCATGTCTTTACTCCTGTACTGCATCCGAACCTTCTACTCTGAATGGACAAAATAAAAAAATGAGCTTAATACCCAGCAAGTATCATATTTAGTAAGAGGAGTCCAATAAATCAGATGAGAGATCAACGGATGAAAATCCAATCAAATTCTAAGATAAATCCAAATCGCCGTAAGACAAATCCAACAGAAATCCAAGATCCAAATTTAAAAATTCAATGGTAGTCTCGTACTCAAATCAAATATCTAAATCCAAACAAATGTCCAAATTTTAAAAATAGTCATCATCGGGACGTATATATATATAAATATATATTATATAACCAAAACAGAGATGATTCGAACCAATTCCAAAGCTGATGTCGATCCGAGTCTAAATTCAAATCTGATTCTGAGTCCAAGTCCAAGTCCAAATCTAAGGCCTCGATCACCATGATCCGATGGCGACTGATAGTCGATGGTCGAATAAATGCGCGGAGAAGCCGAGAAGACCCGACGATATTCCAAATGTCCGGATCAAAACATATAATCAAAATCATTTGTACGAGACATACCAAGCCCAATTATATGCAAAATCGGCGAAACTCAAATCCAAATCCAAAAATCCATATCCAAATCAAAGTCCAATACCAATTAATGTAAAAATACAAATTATGCACCAATTTTGGGCTATTATTATTTAAAGACTAGCTTAAAGAAGAGTTATACATAATCCCGGTAATCTAGGCCAAAATCCATGTACTGTACACCCATAGATAAGATTGCTCACTATGTTTTACCACCCGCGACTTTGGGTGCATTCTCCTCGCTCGGATATATTGTGATGTCCAAATATATTCTAAGGCCAATCAAATCATCCAACGGGTAAATACTATTCCAAACCTTTCTTACCGTCAGAAAGGGATTTCCAAATAACAAAATAATCTCTCTGTTGGGGAGTTGGCAGAATCTAATAATCCAAATTCAAATGTAGTGACCACAACCCGGCATGTGCATGTGACTACACGGCCTATGCAAAGTTTCATGCTCATTTTTTTCAATACAAATATATTAATATAAAAATATACAGTAACCAATAAATTATTCGGACTTTCAGAAAAATATTAAACTCTCCAAAATCATAAAAACTAATCCAATAATCCCCAAAACATCCAATGAACTACATATGCATTCCAGAATAAATAAATGGGTGTACAAAAATTCATGCATGTTAGTAAAAATTTCAAACAATATTCAAAATATATCAGATGTAAAATTAGACCAAAGAGTGAGTTTACAGATACTTGTTTGGACCTCATACTTTGCAGATCTAAAGAAAGGATGTCCTGAAGTGTTCGAATCAACCCTTTCTCTCTCCTCCATGCGCGCTGCCGCGCCTCTGCTCGCAATTCCCCTCTCTGCGCAGCTTCTGCTGCAAGCCACCACCACCACGGCCGGTCGCGGCCACCGACGATGCCAACATCATGTCGCCGACTCTCCTGGCGTCACCTCGTTGGCACTGGGGGCCGCCGATACTCCCTGCGCGACATCCCGTCGCTCCACCACCGCGCAACCCACACCGCATCCACCGATCACCACAGGCCGCCGCCGACCACCACCGGCACTGTGCCGTCCTCGCAGGCCGCCTCCCTCCTCCTCTCTTCTTCCTCCTCCGCTGCGAACCCAAAACCCTAGCTCCCTCTCTCACCTCCTTTCTCTCTCCACGATCCCATCTTCCAATCTTATTTCTTCTTTCGTCTTTTCTTTTTTTTTTCTTTTTAACTATTATTATTATTATTATTATTATTATTATTATATATAATTTTCTTTTATTTTTAAATCCAACTCGGCATTCGGACAACATTACGGACACACTCTGTGCGCCACTCAGCACCACCGGTCATTCCCAAAAATTTTATAATATTTTAATGCATTTTCATAGCATCTGAAATACCCAAAAAATATAATTAATATTAAATTAATCCGAACAAAAATCCAGGATATTACATGAACATTAAGAACTAAGGTATTAAGTATAGTTGGGTCATGAAAATCAACTGTAAAATTAGGTGCACAATTAAAATAAATTGGTCTATTACATAAATTAGATTGAAAAATTGCTAGTAAAGAATCTTTATATTTTAATAACGTTTGATCTCTTAAACATAATAAAACTGGTGTATCAATTCCTAATTTCGTTAAGGGTTTAATTGTAATTTAAATTATTCCATAATGAATGTAATTATAACCTTGATTTTTAAATCTTTCAATAGATAATGATGATAATAATTTTATTTCTTCATATTCGTTTTTAACAGAAATCGTTTGTTCATAATCCTTTATTGCAAAAGCAGTTTTGAAATCAAAAGTTCCTATCTGATAAATTTCTTCCATATGTTGTGTGGACAAAGTCCAGCTAGAGTAATTACAACCATTACTCGATATAATTAGTGCTTCTCTAGTGTTTGTTGTTGTACTTTGGTTCGAATTACTACCCCTGAATATTCGTCTTAGTTTCGAAGCCATTTTTAAGTTTTTCTACAAATGATACATAAAACTAAATTCCCTACAGATATTGCAAAACCTATCTTGCGAACTTAGTGAAACAGGAACACCCCAGACAAAAATGCCATTTTATTACTCGACGGGCAAACACATCGATTCACAGGCTTAAACATTCCCTATCGTTTCTAAAGCTATCATGCAAGTGATCATACCTTACTCAAATACAGAAAAAGTAGCAGATATGCCTTATACCATGCAGAAAAAACCGAGCATGGCTACCAATGGAAAGAAAATTCTAACTTTTAAAATCGAACATGTAGAAATTATCATGCCCTAAATCGACGTGAGGCCCATACAATTACATTCCCCCCATCATCAGAGCCGTAGGCTTAGTTTCAGGCATTTTACTGATTATAACAAAAATTTCTACCGGTTACCCGTGAATCATGGTATGAAAGCAAGAAAATTAACATTAAAAAAGATAAAGGAAGGAAGAATTTCACTTGCTTGATTTTGACCGTTAACAGTAACGGCGGCGAAGAATGGCAATCACACTCCCGTCCCTTACTATCTCTGCTATTTGGCGAGCAAAGGAGAAAAAGAAAAACAAAAGAGAACAGAGGAAAAGAAACGGACAAGTGAAAGAAGAACAGAAAGAAGCGGAAAAGACGGGTGGGGGTGAGACAGGAAAAGGGTCTGGAAATATTTTATTATTAAAGATTTTATTAACAAGAAACACAATACGTAAAATCAAAAAAATTAAAAAGAAGATATTTTTCATCATTTCATTTAACTCTAGGACAGAAAATAAAATAAATTTTTAAAAATATTTTTACATAGAATGTCCCATTTGATACACATAAATTTAACATTAAAAATATCCCTTTGTTTATAATAGTTTCCACATTTGCCTTATTTGTTGATAAAAATAGATAAATATTTGGTACAAAATATTTTATTAATTGAGAGGGCTATCGCAAACTGTTATTACAGTGACGACTACATTAAAATTATCTAACGGTTATTTATATAAAGATATATAATTTTTATTCATAAAGAAACGATTATTTTTCCTTTTTTTCAAAACTCTCTGAGTCCCCTACCACACACGAAAAATCTCTGCAAAATTATATTAAAGTCTATGAATGAATAATTTTACATATGATTAAAAGCTAAAAATTAAGAATAATAAATATTCTTATTAAATAATCAAAATTTCTTGACAAAAATATTCAATGAAAATTATTTGTTCCTTGGGTACAAAAAATTATAAGTAATAACAAATTTTAAATTGAATAATAAAATTAATCACACTTGGCTTCTTAAAAGCATTACTTGGGCTATAACAAAATACTAACAAGTATTTAACATAAATATATAAATATTTAGCCAAAAAGTAATTCAACCTAAGTAAAATATTTATATTCTAATGTACCTTACATTAGAATATACATATTTATAATAAAGCAAATACAATCTTATTCTAAAATTTATGACAAAATAAAATATATTACAAATAAATATTAAATATATTTTATTATAAATTATAAATAAATTAATTTTAATTCTTAAAATTATATTTCTTTAATTAAATCATAAGTATATACATATACAAATAAAAGCTCTTTATAATTACCAGATAAGATAAGAGATTAAATTAATAATAAATTAAAGTCCATATTAAGCTAAAGTTAAAACACATTTAAATAATTTAAATTGTTTAACTAAGATGATAATTTTAGAACTTTCAACCGACCAATATTTATTATAACATTACTTTAACATTTAAAAAATTAAAAATTAAAATAAATGAATAATACGAATAGGACTTTTAAAATATTGAAACTAGAAATCAAGGATCAACTCACGACCACGATGGCAAACTCAAGCCTATTACTAAAAAAACATATATAATGCATGCTCACCTCAACAATCATGACCTATCCCATCAACAAATTAATCCAAATACTAAAGATTTTATTGAGACAAAACATAAGACGCCAAACTATATTATATTTTATTTAATAAATATTATTCTTATAAAATTTTAACTTCGTTCTTTTTCGGGCTGATCCAGTAGTAGGACGGCCGCTGCCTCTGGCTGATCTCACGGCCCGGGAGGCTCCCTCTTGAGACTGGGGCCTAGACTCCACTCGGGAGTATCTAGGGTTCCTTCATTTCGGAATTTTATCCGAAGTTGTGCTGGTTTCTCACTCCTCAAGCCTTAAACGGCTTTGGGCGGCGTGTGAGGATACTGGCGCAGAGCACCGGGGATCGATCTTTGATGCTGGGTCGAAACTCTTTCTTGGCCTCCCGTCTGGATGTCGGTCTTTGAGGCCCACTTGGTGTAGCCCCCCAACTGTGCTTGCTCATGGTAGGCGCAGAGTATCTGGAAATAGGATGCCGGGATTCCACCGGTTATCCCGTTGACCACGGCGCCAATGACGTGGTCTTGGTTTGGTGAGACTACGTCTCGGGCTAGCTCGCTTGCGCCCTTCTGTTCACCATTCTGTTCAGGAATGTTGATCGGAGAGAATTTCTGGGAAACATGGTTGACTATTTGTAAGCGCATCTCACGTTTCCAGGCGCTAACGATGCGTATACTTAATCCGACTTTGAACAGATTCGGATTCGCCTGGTTGATTGGATCCAGCTCTGTTCATTAAGTCTGAATCCTGCATACCACTACAGAAAATGAGGTCAGGTGCCGACAGGATGTTCCACTGAAAATACTCCAACGTTTAAGTCAGTAATACGCCTTCGAACTGTAGAATGTGAACTGTAGATACAGAGGCGTTCCCGTGGCTCGTTGAGAGTATAATTTCCAGCTCGATGTTCACAAAGAACGAGTGAAAACTACATCCGAAAAGCGTGAAAGCTTTGGAGGACGGTTCTCAGAGAATGGGAGAAGACTCTGTGATCTGGAGGTCTCAAGTGGGATTGGAAGGTGAACGCTTTAGAGAGAGTTTGCTCAAGCGCTGTTATCGTTCGTGGTTCAGATTGTATCAGAAAGCCTCTGTTGTCTTAAAAAGCGTTTTTGTCATCTCAGTTGTCTCCTTTTCAAAGTGAAGATTCTGGGCTTATATAGATGGTGAGGAGAGTGACCTTCATTGGCTAGGAGGGCGTGATCCTTGGCTTGGTGTTGAGCAGCCTTCTCTTAGTTGATGGGCGTGACTGGCGTGATTTGATGGACCGTTTTCTTTCTGAGCAGTGTGACGAATCTCCCGATTGTCAACTTTCCTTTCACGTTTTTGTGACCATTAGATTCCATTGTTGGTAAGGAGAGATAATCGGGCGCATTCCTTGTGGGAAAGGCGCTGAATCTGTTGCTGCCTTTTTGGAGGAAATCGACCTTAAGGAAAGCGTGTAATCAGGGAAATGATCATTGCTTTTCATGTACGGGATCGCCTGCAAAATTAGGCCAGGTTCATATTAGGTTTGCAGACCCTCCTGACTCGAGGCGCAATGACAACAGTATTATCGCCAGATGAGGACTGATCAATGATTTGCAGTGGATCTTCCGAGGCCTCAATCCGTGGACTCTTCTGCGGCCACTCAGACAGCTCCTCAATAATAAGGAAAGCCCTCTTCTTCCTCAATCTCTTTTTCTTCTTCGCGGTAGCAACAACACTGGAGTCCCCGGACATTGTCACCAACTTGACCTCCGCCAGCCTTTCGGGCAATAGCAAAGTATTTTTCTTCTCAACATTAAAAATGCCAAGGTTGGCCATCACTAAGTCCGTGACCACCTTGGCTACTTCCCTTTCCTCAGCTGGGGTATCCGAGCAGTGCTTGCTCGCCACGTTTTCCTATGTAACCGAGAGGTCCCAGTTCTCCCGGATGCCCAGAAAGAAAAATGTCTTTCCACCTTTTCGTGGAATCTGGGTTTCCTCCGCTCATCACGGCAAACTCCAGACGATGAGTCATAGTGATCCAATCAAGATTGTGAGTAAAACAAAACATGACTTTCACCATAGCTACCTCAACAACCTTGTGGTGGCAGCGTGCAAATACACAGAGGGAGACTAGATACCTGACAGCGTTAGACTGGAGCCTGGCGAACAGGACGGCCAACTCCCTCAACAGATGGTGTAGCTCCAGTGGAACAAGGAACCGAAGCCCGCCTTTAAGGTGGACTTCGTAAACGGCGATGAAACCATCCGGTGGGCTGCAAGCCCTCTCAGTGGCTCCTGAAACTACCATCACGATAGAATCTGGGATGCCATTCTTCATCGAGATCTGTTCAAGATCCTTAAGGATAAGAGAGGAAGCGATTTCTTTAACGCCTGGAGCCATGGCAACAAAAGCAAAATCTCAACGAACAGAAAAAGAAGAGGAACAACGGCAAAGGATTTCGGAGAGCGAGAGAGAAGCCAGAAAATGCAGAAGTGGAGGAGGAAAGAAATGGAAGCGGAAAGAGCAACTTAAAGGAAATTCGAAATGTAAATTAGCGCCCTCATCATGGGTCTTGCCATGCGTCAGTAGCCCATACGCAAGGAGCGAACGTGGGATTTGGCTTCTCGAGGCGATGTCATCTCAATCAAGTGTCGCATTTAATGCCTTACAAGGAAACCAAACGGCGACGACAGATGGGTCTCGGACTGGTAAGAAGGTCTTGGATGGATAAGAGAGCTCCCATCAGCAAACCGGCGCCGCGGAATGTCACAATAGAAGAGTGCTTTCAAGACATGTCAAACGGTTAGAGTCCTCGAACCATTTGACACTCTAACCGTTTGACATGGGGACTCATGATGGGTCCCGGCACCCAAGGCCTAAAAAGGAAGGCACAAAGCCACGACCACGAACCAGGAGGATTACTAGGACGAGCTGGCCCAAGAGGCCCAAAAGCCAACTTAGCCCAAGAAGTTAAGTTGGTCTTAGAAGCCCGAGAACCTGGAATAGCGTCCCAAGAAGACCAAATGGCGACAATGGTCCGAGAGACCAATTTGACACAATAGGCATGAGGACACTATTAGGGGTTGACGTCATCAACGAAATCCCAATGACCTTCGGCAAGCGAAACGTTCGAGAGCCTAACTCAATAAGCCCAAGAATCATGCTTAGACCGAAAGGGCTTTCTCGAGGACGAGAACAGTCTCATCACGACGCTCAGAGCACGCGCCATCATGATGGGTCTAACGGCACCTGACACGCCGGATACGCAAAGTTGGTGGCAGGCGTCCCAACACACACCAACGCCACGGGTCCCATGCCGACGGCATTATTCTCCTTTATAAATACCCACTCATGCAACGAGAGAAATGATTCCAACAATTGTCAATTGCACACATATTGTAAACAACTTCCAAGAGAAAAGAAAAGAGGAGAGGGAGCAAGACCACTCGTGCCAGAGAGTCCAGCTTTCACTATGGTGGAACCTCTCGAACATAGCATCTGCCACCGTGATTTTTTCTCATTTTTACTCAAAAGGGTTTTCCACGTAAAGTCCTCACGCCTTGTGCTCTCATCCCCCTTTTTCTTTCTGAGACGTCCTCGTCAGACTCAACGATTTCTCTTGTGTTGCACTATTCCGTCTGTCCACGAGCTCAAAAAGAGGACTTGGACTCTAGTTGTACAACGGCCGATATACGCGTGCACAACAATTATGATTTATCAAAAACTAATATTTATACTAATAAAAATTATATTTTAACAATATATAAATATTATGCTAAAAAGTAATCTATATCCTAACATACCTTATAAGGATGTTAGATAACACTACTATAGCCTCTAAATACAAGCCTTTTTTTCTAATATTTATAATAAAATAAATTATAAATAATTTAATTTTAATTCTTAAAAAAATTCTGCAACTAAATCATAAATACATTCATACACAAATAAAAACTTTGACAACTACTTAATAAGAGATTAAATTAAAAAATAAATTAGTGTCAATCTTAAGCTTAAGCTTCAATAAAGATATATTTAAATTATTAAGATTATTTTATTAAGATGATATTATTAGAATTATCAACTAATCAATATTTATGATAACATAATTCTAATATTTAAAAATCAAAAATTAAAATAAACTAATAAAAATATTAATATTGCTAAGATACCGTCTTTTATAAAATCAAATTAAGAATAAAATTCAGAGAGTTATGATTACAGTTGCATGAAATTTGAGAATATAAATTTGAGAGTTGCATGAAATAAATTAAAATAATTAAACATAAAATTAGTAAAAAATAAGATATAAACAGAGCAAAAATTTAAAGAAAATAAGAAAAAACATATAATTAAACTATGTCGTTGAACTATGTTGAAACATTTCATGTTAAACATATAATCGAAACACGCAAATATAATAAACATTTTAGTACAAGAAAAATCGCTTATTTTGGTAAAAATTAATAAATATAAAAAATAGTTACATATAATTAAAAAGTATTGTTAGCATTTTTTTTCCCCCTAAAATAGGTCAAGATTATACTATTTTAATACTTTTTCTATAAAATAAATAATAATGGTTTCGTAAAAAATATTGTCAAAATATGATCTTTTATTTAAAAAATAATACCAAAATCAAAGCTAAAAATCACCGAACACCTTTCAACTGTAACAATTAATCATGCCTATTACTGAAAATACATGTAATACTTAATACAAAATTATTCTAAGTCTTATTTTATTTTTTAAAATATAATTCATATTTAAATTGTAGAGTTTTACACTTGGTACAAAATCATTCTAAGTCTTTTTTTAAATCTTTTTTTTTTGTTTTAAAAAGTATTGCGACTTTTATCAAATAATTAAACAAATACTTTTAAAATGTATAAATATAGTTAATATTTAAATTATAAAATTTTTATAATAAGGATTTTAGGCGGATGATTTAAACTATTATAATTATAAAAATATAATAAAATCTATTTTTAAATAATAATGGTCTAACTTATTAGAATAAAATCATTATTATTAAAAATATAATATAACTCCCTTAGATCCTTAACTAAAAAAAGAAAAAAAATTTGAACGTACGTACCCATCAATCAGCGTGACATGGGGTTAGGTGCATCCTACAATTACCGCCGTCGTCATCAACTCTTGATGGACCTGTCCTATTTTGCTTCGGTCTTCTCAATTATAATAAGAATGCAATTAAACATAAATAAGGCTTAAAAATCTATAAATAATTACTTAATACACAAACTCCAACAAAGCTATATTAAAAACTCTACAATGGAAGGATTCTAATACTCTTAATTTTTTTAATATCATATAAATATCTCCCCATATAAAATTTAAAATAATACTTTCCCTTGCTTTTTTCTACTGTGGCAATTATTAAAACTTAAGGATTGTAAAACATCATCTAATTTCTATAGGAAATCATTTAAAATCCTATTACCTCCTCATATTATTGATAAATGTATCGCAAGGCATAAGGAGTGTGATCGAGTGTTTAAACTTTCAAATTTAGGCCAATTCATTATTCAGGTTAATTAAAATAAAATTATTGATTTGCAAACAGTAAACTCTTGATTTTAAAATAAAAATATTATAAAAAATAAGATACTCCACATATATATATATATATATATATATAATTACAAGGGATTTAATGCGTACCTGGATCCGACTTCGACAGATTCGGATTCGTCTGGATTGCTTCACCCGGCTCCGTTCACTGAGTTCGAATCCTGCACACCACTAAAGTGAAAAAGAGGTCAGCGTGTCGGCGGAAGGTTGTCCCACCGAAAATACTCCGACGCTCAAGTCAGTAAAAGCCTTCTAAGCAATGAAGGTAAACTGGAAAGTAAGAGAGAGAGAAAGTAGGACGGTCAGGAGTGTTGGCTCGTCGAGAATGTGAGCACTCGCTTCCTGCTCACAGAGAGCGTAAGGAAGCGACGTCCCGAAAGTGTGGAAGCTTCAGGGAACGACTCTCGGAAAGCCGGACAGGTTTCCAGGAATCTAGAGGCCTTTGGTGAGATTAGAGGACAAACCTTGGGTAGAGAGGAAGAGATGATGAGCCTCTGTCCAGTACTCTGTCAACGTTCTTGGGTAAGACTGTAGAAAATCTTTTTGGAAGCTTGTTCTAAAAGCTCACCAAATCAAGGCTTCAAATCCACTAAGAACATCTTCCTTTGAAGCAGGTGAAGAGTAACAATTACAAAGTTCAGATTCAACACGGGTCAAGAAGAACCTTTGGAACATCTTATTTCAAAATGTGCCAAGACAACATAAAAAGGAAGTCTGGAATATGAAGTTAGTATTTGGAAGTGATAGCTCAAAATATTTCTCAAGAGTTTAGAAGATAACATGCAATAATAAAGCTTAAACACTCTCAATAATTCTAATTGATGAAGTAAAATAAATCAAATTATAACAATGAAACCGAGGGTCACAAAGAAAATTCTTTCCACTCTTGAGAATGGCATATATAAATCGAGGATGTGACAGTTTAATATTGTCACCATATAAGAGGAGCAAATTTGCCTTTCCAAAACAATACACAAATTTCAATAAGAAAAGTCAACCAAGTGTTTAACCTGCCCAGAAATTACTATCAAACAAAGGTAGAATATCCTAGTGATTGGTCATTTAGTGTGGAATAAATTTGTAACCTGATTAACCAAGAGTTCAAATGTAAAGCAAATACAGTCATTAATGAGCATATACCCCACAGACGAGTAGAAGAAATTTGAACCCAAAACCAACTCATAATTGATTTGCCTTGATTTAATAAAGATAATCATGGCAACAATGAAAATTTGAGCTATCAATACAAGATAAATCACATTGTACAAACAACAAATAAAAAAGATTTACACCCAACTTGGGTAAACAGTATTTCAAGGATGGTTCTATGTCATAATGATTCTTTCCATAAAACAATTGGCACCATTTTTTTAAAATTCTGGCCATACAATATCAAGCTCAATCTTATCCAATACAAAACATGTACAGCTCATAAATATTGCTAGAGATAATAAAGTGTTGCCATCGTCAAAACAAGATTAAAATCTTTAGGGCCAACAGTCATGCTTATGCGTTTCTAACCCCACATGAGAATTAAGTGATGAATATACGGGGGCAACTCAAATTTCCTAATAAAGTGATAAAATGTCATATAATTTGATCAAATATCATAAGGCTCAGATTAGATAACTCTTCTACAGCATGCTATCCATTGCACAAAATTTGAGTTTGTCCTCCAACCACTAATTATAAATTATGAATAGAAGCCCCAGAAATACATCTGCAAATAAGCCTCCAGAGTCCAACGACTAAAAAGGGCCAGCTCATAGCTTGGCTCTTCTGCTCCTGGCTCAGTCTATAAATCTCTAATCATAGTTTATTCTAAATTGTAGTTCTTATTCCTCTGCTTATTGTCTCAATGTTTAGCACCTAGAAATTCTCATCCATCCAAGAAAGAATATAGAGCTTTTCTGCAAAGTATAAACAAAACTCATCCTTATATCCACTTTCCTAGGCAAAAGATTCCAAACATGCAGAAGTTGAAATATTTTGGTCTACAACTGAACACTACTATCATTAAAGAGCTCTTGATAATCACAAGAATAATCAAAAGATTTAAATTAAGTCATCCAATATTTTCTCATCACATTTTCTTTGATTCTATCAAACTAGAAATCATTTCCCATGTAAAGATATGCAGAAATGTAGAATGCTAAGTGAAGGAAAACATTTGAGATTTCCCACTAGAATCAATTTTTTGAGTTATTACACCCATTTCTTTTATTACAGGTTGGCTTGGTTAAATGTCGAACATCTGTGCTGCCCTTTCTTCATCCTTTGCTCCATTAATGTTGAGGTTAATGAGAATATTGAACTGCAAGTGCAAATGGTAAGCACCCCAGTCAACTTTTTCGTTATCCTCAGTATCATAGAACAGCATGAGTGGAAGGTAACAGCCTGTCAGGCTCCACCGTATAATACCATGTTGGGGATGAAACCACAATTTCCCTATAGAATCTCAGATCAAATTATTCCCCTTTAGTGAGTCCTATAATTTATTCATTTCATTTCTCTCTTTCCTTTCAGTTGCTTTTTTCAATAGTGGGATTTTAATAGAATTGATATTTGTTCAAGAGTAATCAAGAGTAAAATCACCGATATTATTGGAAGGATTCCTCTTCAGATAATAGATATTGCAATTGATATTTTTGTATAGTAGTAGCACTTTGATCTAGCTAAGGAGCCAGTTAGTGCTTCACTGTGAATTCTCATTCCTTCTTCTTTAGCCTAATGTTAAGATGGCTATCCCACCCAATGGTTCATTGACTAATGCAACCATTCACTCACTCATTTGACCATAGACTTGATCCACTTTTGATTCCACAGTAACTGCAAGCCCTTTCCTTATGAATGGATCACATGAAGTGCGGTGCGCTAATCGAAACTTTTAGCAAGTAACATGTAGAACCAATAATGCCATTTGTAGCACGAAGCTAACAAAAAGACGAAATAACAACATACATATATACAAGCAAATTTTACAAGGAAAAACCCTTAACTAAGGGGGAAAAACCACAGGATCTTTATGTCTAATAAGCATCAGTATTATGAGTTTGATTACACCAATCTATTAAAAAAGCTCACACTTCTAATATACCACTCAATGGTATTGAAGTTTGCACACTACTAAACAAATGGAAATCTTGAGATTGATACAAAAGAGAGCGCAAATGAGAGCACTAAATGGTAGAAACACTCTACACCAAATCTAGAAGGGTACATCAAAGTAAAACTGAAATCGGAACACAAATTGTTGTCCACATTCTCATTCTCCCTCTTCTTTGTCAGCACACTCTCCTTTTCTTTGTGAAAACTACCTTTTATCTTTGTTAGAAACCCTTAAGTCACATTTCCTTTTATATGAGAGTCAAAAAGAGCCGTGTGACTCACCCCAACATATGAGATATAAGAAGTGTGCTTCCCAAGCACCGACACTTCTTTTACGTCATGGTTGCAGGAATAGAGGGGGAATGGAATTCCTATACATGAAAACTTATTATCTCGAAACTTATTATTAGGACTTCCATCCCGCTGCATCCAATATTAGTCAGGCACTATCAACATTTTTACAGGTGAATATTTCTCTCTTTGGATAACAATCACACCCATTAATTAAATTAAAAAATCAAGGACACAAAACTCCTGTCATTAATCAAATTTAAAGAGAGTAAATTTGAGTTCTGAAAGCGTGAGAAGAAATCTAACAGAAGGGCAGAAGGAGACGAATTTATGGAGCTTTGCAAGTGCAATGGTAATACTATTTTTAATAATATTTGAATGGAAGATTTTAAATAAAACAATATATATTTTCACAACAACTAAAAATCAAAATACATAGGATATTCCTAAAGTGAAATAGGAGTCCAATGTCTATTATTTACTCCTTAGAAAAACCCCATTAGCATATTATATTAAGGTAATACTAAAATAATTAATTTGACAATTTTTATATAAAGTAAAAACAGGTACTAAAATAAAAATGTAAAGAAGAGTATTACAAATCTTTTCATTTTAAAAGTAGATTTCCATAAATTTTTCAATGATGCTAAGACATGGATAATTACCTATGTCCTTAATTTGAAATTGAGTAAGCATAACAGCTGATATACAGGACTCCAACAGTTCAAGCTTTTTCCTGATTGGCATAAACTATCGAGAAGGATCAAGGTGTCTAACAATATATTATTTGACAACAAACATGAGGTGTATGCATTAACTGGATAAAATTATATAGTATCTGTATGTTTCATTGACACTTAGACATAAAAAAGTAAAGGCACACACATAAGAAATGCTGAACATTCATAAAGCATATCATTTCGGCTAATAACTATGTGAGGGTTACATCCAACTATTACCTAGACCATTTGTGCGATTAACTTAAGTCTAAAATATAATTCAAATCAATAACAGCCACCATAATTTAGCTAGCAAAAGCAATCACTTCCAAAAGGTACGGCAACATCCTCTAGAATTTCATTAAAGGCACCTCAAGATAAAACGACTTCACAAACTCTTAATGGGAAAAGAACTGACAAGTAACAATGGACATCCTTCAATCCTCGCAAAGATAAAAAAGATTACTCGATATTGGCATATCTATGCCATGAAGATTAACATCTACCAAACATGACTTAAGGAAATCTCATCCTATTTTTAGTTGTATAGATACTAATATTGTCAGATGCACGAGGATGGATAGATTCTTGGATTTGATCAAGCACTAGTCATTTGCAAATTTTCATTCAATATTTATACATCTATATAAACTATGTATGTATTTATCATGTTAAATTCTTGATTTTGAATTTTAGCCTTCCAAACTCAATGCAGTGAAGGAAGAAAGGAGGATCCTAGTTGGGCATCCTATCATGGAGGTTCTTCATCGTTACAGAAGTCATTTTATCTTATGGGGCAGGAACTTGCCTTGGCTCACCCAACTTCAACCAAACCAACTTTATTGTAGGGTTGCATGAATATCAGCTACATATAAATAATGTAGAGACTAATGCTATGCTCAAAACTACTTCGATTTTATCGAACGTGTGTAATTATTATACATACAAGCAATAAAATAGGTACTAAAATAAAATTTAAAAATAAAAATAAAAATATTCATATTTTCACTCTAAAATATACCTAGACAACTGTTACTCGTTTTCTGATTCTAACCAATGGAAAGAAAATTCTAACTTTCAAAAATCGAACATGTAGAAATTATCATGCCCTAAACCGACGTAAGGCCCAAACAATTACGTTCCCCTCATCATCAGAGCCGTAGGCTCAGTTTCAGTATTTCACTGATTACAACAAAAATTTCGACCGGTTACCTGTGAATCATGGTATGAAAGCAAGAAAATTAACATTAAAAAAGAGAAAGGAAGGACGAATTTCACTTGCCTGATTTTGACCGTTAACAGTAGCGGCGGCGAAGAATAGCGGCGACGGCAACCGCACTCCTGCCCCTTACTTTCTCTGCAATTTGGCGAGCAAAGGAGAAAAAGAGAAACAAAAGAGAATAGGGACAAGTGAAAGAAAAACAGAAGAAGAAGCGGAAGAGATGGGTTTGGGGCGAGAGACGAAAGGGATCTGAAAATATTTTATTATTGAAGATTTTATTAACAAGAAACACAATGCGTAAAGTATACTTGCTCAATTTTATTAATACATAAAAGCCCGTTCAGAAAAATTAAAAATAAGATATTTTTCGTCATTTCATTAAACTCTATGACAGAAAATAAAATAAATTTTTAAAAATATTTTTACGTAGAAAGTCCCATTTGATATACATAAATCTAACATTAAAAACACCCCTTTGCTTATAGTAATTTGCGTTATTTTTTGACAAAAATAAATAAAATATTTTATTAATTGAGAGGGCTATCTTTATTACAGTGGCGACTACATTAAAATTGTTCAACGATTATTTATATAAAGATATATAATTTTTATTCATAAAGAAACGATTATTTTTCCTTCTTTTGAAAACTCTCTGAGTCCCCTACCACACACGAAAAATCTCTGCAAAATTATATTAAAGTCTATGAATGACTAATTTTACATATGATTAAAAGCTAAAAATTAAGAATAATAAATATTCTTATTAAATAATCAAAATTTCTTGACAAAAATATTCAATGAAAATTATTTGTTCCTTGGGTACAAAAAATTATAAGTAATAACAAATTTTAAATTGAATAATAAAATTAATCACACTTGGCTTCTTAAAAGCATTACTTGGGCTATAACAAAATACTAATAAGTATTTCACATAAATATATAAATATTTAGCCAAAAAGTAATTCAACCTAAGTAAAATATTTATATTCTAATGTACCTTACATTACAATATACATATTTATAATAAAGCAAATACAATCTTATTCTAAAATTTATGACAAAATAAAATATATTACAAATAAATATTAAATATATTTTATTATAAATTATAAATAACTTAATTCTAATTCTTAAAAAATATTTCTTTAATTAAATCATAAATATATACATATACAAATAAAAGCTTTTTATAATTACCAGATAAGATAAGAGATTAAATTAATAATAAATTAAAGTCCATATTAAGCTAAAGTTAAAACACATTTAAATAATTTAAATTGTTTAAATAAGATGATAATTTTAGAATTTTCAACCGACCAATATTTATTATAACATTACTTTAATATTTAAAAAATTAGATATTTTAGAAATCAAGGATCACCTCACGACCACGATGGCAAACTCACGCGTATTACTTAAAAAAACATATATAATGCATGCTCACCTCATCAATCATGACCAATATCCCCATCAGCAAATTTTACTCTTTAACACAAATAAAAATTTTATGCTGACAAGTTATACGGTTAGAATTATAATAATATAATAAAATATTTTAAATTTATTTTAAAATAGTAACCGTCTAAATTATCAGAATAAAATTATTACTAATAAGAATATAATATGCCTAAACCTTTGACAGATAATCCTTGATGATAAATTAAAAAGAGACAAAAATAGAAATAAAAAGAAAATTTCACGCATACCGATCAATTAGTATGACATGAGTTTAGGCGTATTCTGCGATCACTGCCGATGCAGCCACCTGCTTTTACCCTTTTCATGAACCTACTTTGCTTCAGGGATACACTTTCCATTTATAACAAAAATAAAATTAAAGAGGACTTAAAAATATGTAAACAATACTCTAATATTGCATTAGTTCCAACAAAATCATCAACTATTCATTTTCACATGATTCGGAAAAAAAAAAAAAAGAATTGTAATTGTAAAAAGATAATTATTTATATGAAATCCTCGTCATTAAGAATACTCTATAATGGAAAGACTAATATTTTTCATTTCTTAATATCACATGAATATCTCCCCACGTAAAATTTAAAATAATTTTTTTTGTTGCCTATTTTTAATATGACAATTATTAAAACCAACATTCGGTAAAGCATCATCTAATTTCTACACTAGCTCGTTTAAGCTCCTATCATCTCATTTTATCAATGATGAATGCATCACAGGGCACAAGGAGTGGATAGAGTGTCAATTCATTATTCGGGTTAATCAAAATAAAATGATTAGTTTGATACATAGTAGGCTCAACTTGATTTTAAAGTGAAAATATTATGGATAATAGAATAGTCTAAGGATTAAAATATTACGAACATACCTTAAGCCATCATTAAGGTGACAAATCAATAGTTCACATATATAACTACAACTGATTCAAACTCAACTATAATAGATCAATTGTCAAGTATAAATTCAAAGCAAGAATAATTAAACCATTCAATAAACCAAATTGAAATAAACATATTCTTAGTTTAAGCATATATATCTTCTTAATAGAAGAGTAAGTTCTAGTCTTACATAAGTATAAGATTTTAACAATTTGATAGGCTATGCATGCTTACATTAAATACATAAAAAATATACATGCGTGTAAAAATTTATCTATCTTAAAATGAAACCACGATATTTCATGTGCCACCAAACTAGAATAAAATCATATTCATATCCGATTGTTCATGAAATTTCTACAGTTTAATATTAGCTTTAATTTATATTCTACATGGAACCCTTTACCATTTTTTAATTTTTTTTTTTCTTTTACTTATTGAAATAACGTTTAGTGTGTATAATAGATATATGCTCACCTAAACATCATTCTTAATGCAAATAAATTAAACAAAAGTGAAAATCTAAAACTACAAATTGTTATAAAATATCATTAAACTTTCAAAATAGAACAAGAGGAAATTATCCATTCAGTCCTACTCAAAGAAAGCTACATAATGCTTAACAGAAGAATAAATCAATATAATTAGCAAGTCTTTGCAATAAAAGAATAGCACGTTTTCTTATTCAAAGCCACTTAAAAAAAGCCATACAGTACTAAGACTAGCAAGTTAGTCTATTCAACTCCACTCAAAAACAAAAATTATCAAACTAAAAAAAAAAAGCAAATCAATTTGTACAAATGTAGTAATGTACATCGTAAAATTTCAAACCAACAATCACTTCTCAAAAAATATCATTATCACATGGCATACTTCCAAACTTCCAATCAAATCATTGTATTCAAAGCCTCCCAAATTTATTATTAGATCAAACATCTATAAACAAAATGAGCCTAAATGTCTAATTTAGACTAAGAAATAAATTTAATGAAATATAATAGTTCGCAATGCAAAATTTGGAGTTGAGGACCCATTTCTCTTAGTCCAATTTGGGCCATCTCTGTTTTTTAAACTCACTCGTTCAAACTCCTAACAATATGAATGTCTAAAATGATGTTAATACATTAAAATTTATAAAACAAATATTACTATATAAGTCGTTCAAGTGATTTGGATGAAATCCCTAGCATTAGAATTATAAGAAGACTCTAAAATGAGAAAACTATAACGAATAAAAATAATTTTTTCCCTTAACATTTTTCGAACATACAGTAATAATTATTAAAATCTTTTAAGTGTGAACACTATTTTTTCTTTATACGAGATCTGGATGAAAACATATTATCTCAATAATTATTATTTTAAACTTTATTTCTAATACTCAAGTAATTCAGAAAATACTTCTTAAATATTAAAGTCACAATGTATAAATCGTATGAATAATCTAATTTAAACATATATCTTTATTGTAACTCATGCCCTCGTCAATCTTAAGTCAAAACTTTTTAAAAGTTCAAGTGTGTGTGTGAATACGTTTCCTCTGCATCCGTTACATCCAAGTACGCAATAGATTCAACCTTCAAGTCTTGACTTCAAACCTTACCGGTTATTCACTCTCAAAAGAATAATGAACTCACAGGTTTCACTCGAGAGTTGTGCATATATATGAGTAGGCGTAATCAAACACAAATTGGCACAACTCTTAATAATTGAAAACGATATAACTAATAAACGTGACTTGTCATAACTTCATGAAAGAAATTTACATCCAAAATAAGATAAACACAGCAAGTAAAATCACTCTCAAAATCATCACATATGTGGATCATGCTTTACCTTGGTCCTCTAGGTCTTTTAAGGTTGTAATGGGGCCATGGGTTTGTAGCTATCAAAAAAAAGGATATGAAATTTTCAAAGTGCCTTGAGCGCAAAATTTTATTTCAAAACCTGTATTCACATGTAATATATATTCCTCATTCATATAACTTCTCTTCTTCCTTTCTTTTTTTTCCGTACGTTTTACTCTCTTTTTGAAGCTTTTTTTTTACTATAGCTTCTTGTTCATCATCTTCTTTTTTTTTTCATCTTCTTTTCCTCCATTTGTATACTCTTTTCATTTCCTCTATTTCTCCTTTTCCCCACATTTCTATTTTTTCCGCATATTTTTCAAAAGCATAAGATCATACCCTCTGAAGAAACATTTTGTGATGCATTGTTGGAGCACCAATGATGTTGTACATAAAGAACCATTGAATTTCTAATCCAGCCCATTAACAATCCCATTTAACAAGATACTTTACCTCCTTCGTCACTGATCAATGCATCTCAAGGCACATGGGTAAGATAAAGTGTTTAGCATTTCAAATCTAGGTCAATTTATCATTTAGGTTAATCCAAAGAAATTTTTTGATTTGCAAATAGTAGGCTCAACGTGGTTTCAAAGTGAAGATAATATAAACAATAACATGGTCTCAGGCTCAAAATATCAAAAATATGCCTTAAGTCATCCTCAAGGTAACAAATCAATAATCCACATATATGACAAGTGATTCATACTCAACCATGACAGATCCATCGTGGAGTGTAAATCCAAAACAAGAATAATGAAGCTATTCAAAAAATTAAAGCTGAAATAAAATATATTATTTAGAATAAGAATTATAAACCCTCTCAATAAAAGGATAAGCTCAAACCTCACATGGGTATAAGTCTCCACTATAACAAGGTGATAGCCTGTGCATCTCACATTAAACGGATAAAGATAAAATGTATGTGAATAAAAGATTTATTATTCGAAAATTAAAATTTAAAGATATCACGAGGCATAAAATTATAATAAAGTCACGCTTAAATCCAATTATTCATAAAATTCATACATTTTAACATTAACTTTAAATTGTGTCCAGCAAGTAAATCTTTATAAACTTTCAAATAATTTTTCATTTGCCAAAATAACATTTGGTATATACAGTAATCTCATTCAACTTTTTGGGAGGAGAGAGAAAGTTGTGGAGCTTTGGAAGGGTAACGGTAAAATAGTAATTGTCAATAAAAAAGAGGCTAAATAAATATTTTTTGATAGTATTTGAATGCAAGATTTTAAATAAAATAACTTAAATGTTCATAACAACTAAAATTCAAATATAGATATGAAGATGTTCCTAAAGTGATCTATAATAAAATGTCTATTATTTACTCCTTAGGAAAATCCCATTAGCATCATAAATTACCGTACTGTTAAAATAATTAATTTGATAATTTTTTTATTTAAAGTAAAATAGTTATAGCTGTTGCTTCCCTTCTCTTCTGATTCTAACCGATAGAAAGGAAATCCTAACTTTTAAAATCTAACCTGTACAAATTGTCATGCCCTAAATCGTCGTGAGCCCCAAACAATGACGTATTCTTTTTCCTCCCCTTCATCAGAGCCGTAGGCTCCGTTTTAGGCATTTCACCGATTACAACCAAAATTTCAACTGGTTACCCACGGATCACGGTATGAAAGCAAGAAAATTAACATAAAAAAGGAGAAATGAAGGATTTAAATTGCTCAGTATATGAAATTGTAATCTATTTGACCGGTTACCCAGAAATCATGGTATGAAATTAAGAAAATTAACATGAAAAAGGAAAAATGAAAGATTGACTTGTAAGAGAAGGAAGAAGTTTACTTGCCCGATTTCGACGGTTAACAGCAACAGCGGAAAGGAATAGCGGCGACGGCAACCACACTCCCGTCCTTTACTATCTCTGCTATTCGGTGAGCAGTAAGAAAATGTGACAAACATTCAAGGAACAAAGGAGAAACGAAAGAGAAGAGGGGAAAAGAAACGGACGAGTGAAAGAAAGAAGGAGGAAGAAGTGGCAAAGGGAGGAAAAGAAGGATCTGGAAGAACGAGAGACAGGGGAGTGAATATATTTTACCGTTTCATCCGGTTTCCCTTTCTTTTACCGTTGATGTGTTATGTTTTGAATAAAATTTCATAGACATCATTACAGTTTATTAAATACTTTAATACAAGCTATTTTATTTTCTCTAATAAAAAATTATCAGTTTTTTTTTTTAATTTTATTTAGAATTCAGGAATTAAAATTTTAATATTACTTTTTATCTGTTAAAAAAATAATCCCAGTAAAAGTTTTTTTATAATCATCAGTTTTTTTTAAATTTTATTTAGAAATCAGGAATAAAAATTTTAATATTACTTTTTATCTTTTAAAACATAATCCAAATAATTCTTTTTTATGATCAAAGATTTTCTTAAAACGAAACACAAATGCATAAAATTATATTTTTTTCTTAATTTTACGATTGCTGTTATTTTATTTTAATTTTATAATATAAAAAAAATATTTGGAAGGATCTGGAAGAACAAGAGACAGGAGAGCGAATTTATTTTACAGTTTCATCCGGTTTCCCTTTATTTTACCGTTGATATGTTATGCTTCGAGTAAAATTTGATAGACATTATTACAGTTTTTTATTAAATAAGATTTAAACCTCACTCTATTTTATTTTCTCCAATAAAAAATTATCAGTTTTTTTAAATTTTATTTAGAATTCAGGAATTAAAATCTTAATATTACTTTTTATTTTTTTAAAAAAGATCCCATTAAAAGTTTTTTTTATTATCAAAGATTTTGTTGAGGCGAAACAAAAATGCATAAAATTATATATCTTTCTCTTAATTTTACAATTGTTATTTTTTTATTTTAATATTATAATATGACAAAATACTTGCTCAGTATAATATACACAGGCTCTGTTCAATTAAACGATAAAAAAAAATTAAAAATAAAATAATTTTCTACCTTTAATTTAACACTTTAGGACAAAAAATAAAATAAATTTTCAAAAAAAAAATATTTTTATGTTTTATTGCAAGAAAAAATAAATTATAAAATCCACTATTATACATTCTATAGCTATTTTTACGTGCAAGATCCACCCATGCCCTAAATCGGCGTTTATTTTTTTTTTTCATTTTCTTACTGATTATAACCAAATTTGGACCGATTACTCAGGAATCACTGTATAAAAGTAAGAAAATTAACATAACAAGAGAGAAACGAAGGATTTACTTGTAAGAGGAGGAAGTTTACTTGCCTGATTTCGACGGTTAACAGCAGCGGCGACGGCAACCACACTCCCGTCCCTTACTCTCTCTGCTCTTCGGTAAGCAGCAATGGAGGAAGAAAATATGACAAATATTTAAGGAGAAAAGGAGAAACGGAAGAGGAGAGGGGAAAAGAAACGGATGAGTGAAGGAAGAACGGAAGAAGAAGTGGACAAGAGAGACGGGTGCGAAGAGGAAAGGAAGGATCTGGAAGAACGAGACACGGGAGAGGGTGAATATATTTTAGTTTTAATGCATTTTGTGTTATTATTACTGTAAAATGTTTGTCAAGAATATTTGAAAATTTCAACGTAGGAAGGAATTTGCTAATTAATTAATCCGATTTTCCGTTCTTTTACCGTTGCCCTTCAAAAGTCATTACCATGATTTTTTGTTAAATAATAATACTATTAATGTTTAACACATATTCAGGCCTTATTCTATTACATTTTGTTAGATAAAATATTTTTAATTTTTTTAAATTTATTTAAAGCTTTAATATTATTTTTTTATATTTTCTCAAAAATTAATCCCAATATTAAAGATTTTATTGAGACAAAACATAAGATACCAAATTATATTATATTTTATTTAATAAATATTATTGTTATAAAATTTTAACTCCGTTTGTTTCCGGGCTGGTCCAGCAGTAAGGACGGCTACTACCTCTGGCTGATCTCGCGGCCCGGGAGGCTCCCTCCTGAGCCTGGGGCCTAGACTCCACTCGCGGGTATCTAGGGTTCCTTCGTTCCGGATTTTTATCTGGAGTTGCGCTGGTTTCTAGCTCCTCACGCCTTAAATGGCTTTGGGCGTGTGAGGATACTGGCGCGGGAGCGCTGGTCAGCCTTCCAGTCCGTTGGCCCGGAACTTTCTTTCTTGGCCTCCTCGTCTGGATGCCGGTGTTGGGGCCACTGTGAAATCGGGTTTCCTCCGCCCATCACGGCAAGCTCCGGACGATGAGTGATGGTGATCCAATCAAAATTGTGAGTAAAACAAAACATGACTTTCACCATAGCTACCTCGAGAACCTTGTGGTGGCAACGTGCAAATACACAGAGAGAGATTAAATACCTAACAGCGTTAGACTGGAGCCTAACGAACAAGACAGCCAACTCCCTCATCAGATGGTGTAGCTCCAGTGAAACAAGGACGCGAAGCCCGCCCTTAAGGTGGACTTTGTAAACGGCGATGAAGCAATCAAGAGGGTTGCAAGCCCTCTCAGTGGCTCCAGAAACCACCATCGCGATAGAATCTGGGATGCTATACTTCACCGAGATCTATTCAAGATCCTTAAGGATAAGAGAGGAAGCGATTTCTTTAACGCCTAGAGCCATGTCAACAAAAGCAAAATCTCAACAAATAGAAAAAGAAAAGGAACAACGGCAAAGGATTTCGGGGAGCGAGAGAGACGCTAGAAAACGCAGAAGTGGAGGAGGAAAGAAATGGAAGCGGAAAGGGCAACTTAAAGGAAATTCGTAACGTAAATTAGCCCATACGCAAGGAGCGGACATGGGATTTGGCTTCCCAAGGCGATGTCATCTCAATCAAGTGTCGCATTTAATGCCTTACAGAGAAAACCAAACGGCAGCGATAGATGGGTCTCGGACTGGTAAGAAGGTCTCGGATGGATACGAGAGCTCCCATAAGCAAGACACGGCGCCCGCGAAATGTCACAATAGAAGAGTGCTTTCAAGACATGTCAAACGGTTGGAGTCCTCGAACCATTTGACATGGGGGCTCATGATGGGTCCCGGCACCCAAGGCCTAGAAAGGAAGGCACAAAGCTACGACCACGGACCAACAGGATTACTAGGACGAGCTGGCCCAAGAGGCCCAAAAGCCAACTTAGCCCAAGAAGTTAAGTTGGCTTTAGAAGCCCGAGGATTTGGATTGGCGTCCCAAAAAGATCAAATGGCGACAATGGTCCGAGAGACCAATTTGACCCAATAGGCACGAGGACGATATTAGGGGTTGACGTCATCAATGAAATCCCAAGGACCTTCGGCAAGCGAAACATCCGAGAGTCTAACTCAATAAGCCCGAGAATCAGGCTTAGACCGAAAGGGCTTTTTGAGGACGAGGACAGTCTCATCACCTCTGGGCCTTAGGACAAGGGAAAAGAGGGTCCAAGATGACCGAGCGCGCCAGCTCAGATGATTCACTGTTACCAAAGAGCACACGTTCCCTGCAACACACCACCCCCGCAGAAAATCACGGCGCTCAGAGCACGCGCCATCATGATTGGTCTAACGGCACCTGACACGCTGGATACGCAGAGTTGGTGACAGGCATCCCTGCACACGCCAACGCCACGTGTCCAATGCCAACGGCATGATTCTCCTCTATAAATATCCACTCATGAAATGAGAGAAAGGATTTCAACAATTGTCAATTGCACACATATTGTAAACAACTTCCAAGAGAAAGGAAAAGAGGAGAGGGAGCAAGACCTCTCTCACTTTGTAACTCTCGGTGGCAACAAATCGTGCCATAGAGTCAAGTTGTACTCCATTTTCACTATAGTTGAACCTCTCGGACAAAGCATCCGCCACCGTGATTTTTTCTCCTTTTTACTCAAAAGGGTTTTCCACGTAAAGTCCTCGCGCCTTGTGCTCTCGTCCCCATTTTTCTTCCTGAAACGTCCTCGTCAGACTCAACGATTTCTCGTGTTGCACTATTCCGTCTGTCTACGAGCTCAAAGAGAGGACTCAGACTTTGGTTATACGGCGGCCGAAATACGCGGGCGCAACAAATATGATTTATCAAAAACTAATATTTATACTAATACAAATTATATTTTAACAATATATAAATATTATGCTAAAAAGCATTTTAGCATAAATAAAATATCTATATCCTAACATACCTTATAAGGATGTTAGATAACAATAATATAACCTCTAAAATACAAGTCTTTTTTCTAAAATTTATAATAAAATAAATTATAAATAATTTAATTTTAATTCTAAAAAAAATTCTGCAATTAAATTATTAATACATTCATATACAAATAAAAACTTCTACAACTATTTAATACGAGATTAAATTAAAAAATAAATTAGTGTCAATCTTAAGCTTAAGTTTCAATAAAGATGTATTTAAATTATTTAGATTATTTTATTAAGATGATATTATTAGAATTATCAACCAATCAATATTTATGATAACATAATTTTAATATTTAAAAATAAAAAATTAAAATAATCTGTATTTTAGTCATGACATAATCAACAGGCAAAATAATTTTATTAAATAAACGTCAGATCATAAAATAAAAAAAATTACAGAAAAACCAAAATAAAAAATTTAATATTAAAAAGTTTTAAGAAACAAATAGATTAAGAAAAACAATAAATTTTAAAATTTCAGAAATTGCAAAAATAAAATTAATTTTTATTTCTCATTTTTCTACAAAAGGTTTTAGTTATTTTGATATTTTTATTTCTTTATATTCTTATAATTTTTAACTTTCTATTATTTTTATTTCTCATTTAATTCTTTATTAGTGTTTTAGTTTATGTTTATTTTATAATTTGTTAAACTTTTTTTTTTACTTTCTTATTTTTAACCATATACATTTTGCTCCAATTTTCATTTTTAAGATGCTTTAATTTTATTTTGACAATAAATTTTTTTTCTAAATTTTATTACTTTTCTTAAATTCACATTTTTTTATTTTATTATGTTTATAAATGTTGTTTGTAATTTTTAAAATTTTAATGTTTATTTTTTTCTTTATTTTTCCTTTTTAAAATTATTATTGTTAAATTATTTATTTTAGTTTTTTATAATACTTTTCTTTTATAACTCAATATTAAATATAATTCAAATAATAAAAAATAAAATTATATGAAATAATAAAGTTAAATTATATAACTCAAATACTAAATATATATATAAAAAAAAAAAACTAACATGAAAACAAGTTAAACTAAAATATAAAATCTTTCGAAAGAAAACAATATGAAAAAAAAATTAAAAATAAAAATACTTAAAAGTTAAAAATATAAACAAAATAGGATTTAAAGAAAATAAAAAAGATACAAAAATAGTAAAAAATAATAATGAAAAAGAAGACTAAAAAAAAGAAGACAGAAATAAAAGGAGACAATGAAAAAACTAAAATAAAAAAAATATAAAATAAGAAATTAAAAAATATAACCAAGAGAGAATTAAAAGGAAAAAAATGATGAATATGAAATAATAAATATAAAAATAATTAGTAGAAAAAGACAAAAAAAATATCAAAAATATAAAAATTGAAGAAAATGAGGAATAAATAAGAAAAAAATTAACAAAGAAGGTAAATAATTTAAAAATTAATGAAAAAAATATAAATTTAGAAAAAGAAAAATTTTATAAAAAAATAAAATGTGATATATTTTTAAATTCAGATTATTAAATGAATTAGAAAGCTGCCTTACTTAGGATTCCGATCGAAAATATATCCCGTACTCGTTATTCTAAACTCGGATCCTACGTACCACAATAAGTGAATAGGAGGTAAGGAGAATCATGACTTGCTCATCGGCATTTTCTTCAATGTTTAAATTAGTATCTTTCCATGTGGTAGATAAAGATGGGAAAAAATAAATGTGTGGAATGTAATTATTTGGGGATTTAGTATTTGATGGAGGACTGGATTGTTAGGTTCGCTCAATTGGAGTAAGTCACTTTAAAGTGTTGCACTCATTGAAAGAGTGATTTTTTTAATACCATACCCGTATATAAGTGTGGCTTTATTTGTCTGAAAGTTTTTTTTCTAAATGTTCCATTGAACGGGATTTTCATTTTCTGTGGATAAGGGGGTGAATCTATAGTTGGAATACAAATTTGACTATCATTGTGCGTTACGATTCAACAATTATGAGAGGTATTATACATGTAACCGCTACTTGTATTTAATGTCTTAGTAATCATGAGAGACGTTACTCGTATAACCGTCGCCTGCATTTATCAGCTAGGTTGTCATTATTTCTGACCATTGAATTTGATACGACAATTATCAATAACAATCTATTGATTATCCATAAATGTCTATTTATTACTGGTCAGGTCAAATCATGCAACCTGGTTTAACCGCAGTGTCTTTCGATTTTTAGACTCAGTGGGTCTTCTATTGGATTGTCACTATTCATACCTTTTTTCCTTTAGTAGACTAGGGTCTGTGCCGACTCATGTACTATCGTACCCATTATTAGCCCCCCACGCTAGAATGTTTGAATTTTTAACTTCTAATATGTTCAGGTGGAACGCCGGCTGCAAATCTTCACACATGTTCCCTACCCAAATATTCTATAAATTCAATACTCTATATTGGAGGATTTGATTTGATTCTCTACCATTAATGTTGGGATGCATATCTCTTCGAATTAATTGCCTATTGATCTTTTCTTTCGGCTTTAAATGGAAAGGCCCTTTATACTTTATATTGCGAAACCTTTCTCATCTACTAAAGAGTGAGACAATTCAAAGCTAATATGGAGCCTTTACTACCACAAGTCAGAATTGGTGTAATATTTTTTCCAACGTTTTGGTTCCCCACATTCATTTTTCTTTTTTACACCTGAACCAAAACTAGGCACTTATCGTAATAGTAAGGTCCACGATTTTGGAGAGCAGTTTCCTTCTTTCCAATCTGAAGAGGACTGCATTGGATTCTAATTGGGAGAAAGTTTCTTCCTCTCCCTATCTTTTTTAGAAAGTCTGCTCTTCTGCACCTCTTGAGCGGACTACTCTCAGCTCTTACTGGGGAGGAAATTAAAAGACCTTATGAGCCCAAGAACCAAAGGGCGCAACAGTTAACCCAAGTGATTTGATCCGATCCAACTAGTAATAAATGATCATTTATAGATAATCAATTGACTGTTATCGACAGTTATTGTATTAAATTAAACGATCAAAAATCATGACATTTCAACCGATAAATACAAGCGACGGTTATAATAATAGCAACCCGCATGATTATTGAGATTAAATACAGACGACTATATGAGTAACATCCCTCATAACTGTAAAGTCGTAACGCTTAATAACAGCCAAACTAATACTCCCACTATAAATATATTCTATCATCTACAAAAAATGAAAGCCCCGATCAGAAAAATATTAAAACAAACAAAGCCACAATTATATACAAATGCAATACTAAAAAAATCACTTTCTCAACGAGTGCAACACTTCAAAGTCGCTCACTCCAACCAAACATACCCAACGGAGTCCAATCTTCCATTAAACACTCAATCTCCAAACAATTATATTTCATATATTTATTTTTTTCGATCTTTCTCTACAATATGGAAAGATTACTAACTTGAGTATCGAAGAAAATACTAAAAAACAAGTCTTGTATTTTTTTTTTACATCTTATTCACCTATTGTGGTATGCAAGATCCCAATTCAAAATAATGAACACCGAACCTTTCCTAATCAGACTCCTGATAAGACAGCATTCTAATTCATTTGATAATTCGGATCCAAACATTCATCACCTTTTATTTTTCATAAATTTTTTCTATTCCTAAATTTATTATATTTAATTATAAATTTATTTTTTTATTTTTTTAAATAATTTCTCCTTTTTATAAATTTTTTTCCAATTTATGCCTCAATCTCTTCATTTTTTTTATTTTTCATATTTTACATTTTTGTTTTTTTCTATTACTTATTTTTATAGTTTAGTATTTCATATTCATTATTTTTTTCTTTTAATTTTTCCTTTTTTTATATTTTTTTGTTTTAGTTTTTCCATTTCCTTCTTTCACTTCCTTGTTCCTTTTCTTCATAATTTTTTACTATTTTTGGATATTTTTTTATTTTTTAAAAATTTTCTATTGTATTTATATTTTTATCTTTCAACATTCTCATTTTTAAATATTTTTTCATACATATTTTTTAAAATTTTATATTTTATTTTACCTTATCTTCTTATCAGTTTTTTTATTTTTAAATTTAATATTTAATTTATTTAATTTTACTTTATTATTTTTAGACTTATTTAAAAATAAGAAATAAAAAATAAATTAAATTAATAACAAACTAACCATAAAAATATATGAAAGTAAAATAAAAGAAAATAGAAATCATATAAGAAACAACATAAAAATTACAATAGAAAAAATTTAAAAAGTTAAAAGGATAAAAAAATAAAAAATAGATACTAACAAATATAAAAAAAAAATAAATAAAACTTTAAATAAGAAAATTATATAAAATGTAAAATTAAAGAATTAAAAAAAATTAGACAAAATATATATCAAGGAATAAAAGAAAATAATTATAGAAAAACTAAAATAAAAAAATGAACACTAGAAATTTTAAAGCAAAAATAAAGAAAAAAGAAAAGAATAAACATTAAAATTTAAAAACTTACAAAAAAAATTTATGTTTCATTTACCATTTTTTTCTTATGAATTTTTATTTATTTTTATATTTTTCATTCTTACTCTTTATTATCCTTTTTAACTTTCTATTATTTTTATTTTCACATTTTATTTAACTCTTTCTCAATGTTTTAATTTATTTTTATCTTATAATAATTTGTTAATTTTTCTCACTTTCATATTTTTAACCTTGTAATTTTTTTTTCATATTTTGATTTTTCTAAGATTTTTTAATTCTAACTTTTTGCTAAATTTTATTATTTTTTATTTTAAATTTACAACTTATATTTTCATTTTATATTATATTTCTTTCATTAAATTTTTCTCACTTACATTAAATTTTTTAATTCTAATTTCATTTCTCATCTCCTTCCTTTTTCAGCATTTTGTACTTTATTTCTACTTTTTAGAGTTTTATATTATGATTTTTTTTCTTTTTTCATCTGCTTTTTATTTATTATAATTTAATTTTTTATGTCATTATTTTTTTTTTCAATTTTTTTTATCTGTTATATTTTACAACATTACATGATTTAATTTTTAAAATCTTATCTTTCTTTTTAAATTTTCATCTTTTATTCTTTTTTAAATAATTTCCTTTCTCATACGTGGCTCTTTGGGCCTCGCCGTTTGATTGCATGCCTCTGTCAATTACGCCTCCTCCCCGACCGACCCACAGTATACTAGACCCATCAAAGAGAAACAAGAACAAGAACACAAAATAAATATATCAAAAAAATAACAAAATTCAAAATGACAAATGAAAGATAAAATAATAGAAAAAATAAATTTTCTTTTATGATTTTAGCTATTTATTTTCACGTTCTTTTTTTTTCATTTTCTATTTCAAAATCTAAATTTTTAATTTTTTTTTCTTACATTTTTTCACTACTCTACTATTTTTCTCATCCCATTTTCACATTCTGTTTTTAATTTCACTTCTAATTTTTTTATATTTTGAATTTCGATTTTCTTTGTTTAATTTTTTCCGTTTTCATTAATTTTCATCTTAAATTTTGATTTTCATGGCTAAAATTTTTGTGACATTTTATTTTTTCCTGATTATATTTTATAATTCATAATTTTTCTAAAGTTTAATGTTTTCTTTTAATTTTTAAAGATTTTATTTTTAAAATTTTTATTTTACAAGTTTGAATTTTTACTTTTTAGTTTTTATTTTTTATTTCTATTTGACATTTTTAGGTGTCCTATTTCTTTTTTTAAATTTTTAAATAAAAATTAAAATAAAAAATAAAGCAGAGAAATAAAAAATAGTTAAATAAAAAAACATGAAATAAAAAATTAAACAGGGAAGAACAAAATAAGATATGAACACCGAAAAGAGCCATCCAGACGCCTGCAGCGATATCTTTTGCTAACCTGGAACAAAACCCACTGTCAAGAAAATCATTACATAGCAGCCACAAAAATTATCATGTTACTTTTTGCTTTTTTTTTTTTTTTTTTTTTTGTTATTTATTTCTATAGATTTGCTTGTAGGTAGTACCTCTCTAGCTCAGTGATGTGCAGAAGCATTCTGACACGTGAACATTAAGTGAGTTGCCTGCACGCAAACATCATACAAATATTGGTGTCAATATCAACCCTATCTTTGGCTATGCTTCATTATCAAACAACAGCCAATGAAGAACAGCTCATGCATTACCATATATGCATGTCAACAATCTTTTGGGAGAATTATACAAACTTACTAAATCGATATTTCCCATGGCATTTAACATTGCCACTTCAATTTTAGTCTATCCAAGCGGCAGTTGTAATGCACCATACAAACAGCTTAAGTAAAATGTTTCAATGATTGCTACTACACATTTTATGTACCAGCTACTAAGGTCCAAATTTTTATAGCCACAAACTGTTCAGTGCTAACCAAGCTAAACCACAAGTATTATTGAGTGTTCGGGGTCAGTCGCAAAAAGCAACATAGAAACTTATGCCAGTGTTAAGTTTGTTGAAGTAAGAAAATCGCTAGTTGAAAGTAAGAAAATACAAGCAAGCAATCAATAACAATAGAGTAACAATTGGATATGACAACAAATGCTGAAATACAAGTAACTTAGAACTTACTGAAAAGCTCATCCCCAACCCAAAATTTTGGAGAATCAAACTGCACACAGATTTTTTTAAAAGTTCTAATTAAACAAGAGATTAATCTCTTGTATTATAAGACAGCATTTTGTTGTGGCCTCCACTTCCTGTAGGGTCCAAAATTATCTCTAGCATCCAAAATGACAAATAAATATATCTTAGTTTTTAAAATAAGATATGAAGTTTTTTTAAATAAGAAACTGCACACAGTTGTCCAATATTGCTCTGCCATACAGTACAACTGCGCAAATGCCTGGGTGTGCAACCGGTTGTCTGTGTATATAAATACGTACAGGACTTTTACAAGTTTTGGATAGATTTAGGAGAGGCAAGCACCTTTATATTAAGTTCTCATTGTTGAGAATTAATAAAAAGGTTGGGATGCGTTTCCGTTTGCTTTGTGTCCCTTGTCTATGCTCTCGTTTACTCTGCTCAACCACCCAATTACAAACGATAGTTTGTCTATGTAAATACAAATGGGATTTTCCCAAGTTTTGGATAGATTTAGGAGAGGGAGACACCTTTATATTACGTTCTTATATGTTGAGAGTTAATAAAAAGGTTGGAATGTGTTCCCATTTACTCTGTCCCTTGTTTGCGTGACTGAACCTCAAAAACACACAAAACATCAAGTATTTTTGTAGGCTGAACTAAGTTTGCTTGGTTGACACATGGTGACTGATGGGTGTGTGATTGTGTAACCTAGAGATTAGTCCTTGTGACAGCCGGAGTCAAAGTCATGTCTGTGGCATAAGGTTGAAAAGGAGCAAGTGTGCAAACAACTTGCCCATTTGGAGAGTATCGTTGGTCATGTTCGTGATGAGGAGGTGCAACCATTGGTGGAGCAGGATTACAGCCTTGGAGAAGGTCTGGACACACCCATTGGCCCTTCGTAAATTTTCCAGTGAAACTCTAAAGAAGTTGGTGGAACTCGGGCATGAAGTGGCATTGCTGCTTGAACTGGTGGGTGAGCTTCATACTACTTTGGGTTATTGGCATAACCATGAAATTACCCGAGCCCAAGCCCTTCCGTGGCATATAAGCCAATAACCATGAAATTACCCAAGCCCAAGCCCAAGCCCAAGCCCAAGCCCTTCCGTGGCATATAAAAGGATTTGGAGAACTTTCGGTGAAATATTAAGCAGTACTTCAAAACTGCCCTATGGATGGATCCAGGCCTGGTGAACTTCACTCGCGTGTCTTATTGTTGATGCCAAATTGTGGTGGCGAATTTGACTGACAGATGATGCCAAATGCTCGGACATCCTGCATTGAGATGTGGAATCAATTTAAGGAAGACTTGAAGGATTAGTTCATTCGTTGCAATGCTTCGTGGGTTGCAAGGAATGTGTTGAAACGTATGAAACATAGCAGTATAATGTGGGATTATGTGCAGGACTTTAGTTTTTACTAGACACAAAATATGTTCGAGGAAGACAATCTTTTTTAATTTCCTTTGGATCTGCAGACACGGCACAAGTGGAACTACAATAGCAGAATGTGAAGGATCTACTTGGTGCAATTGTAGCAATCAATGCCCTGGTGGACTTCAGAAAAACCAAGGATCCTGGTCCCTTATCGAGTAAGCCAGAGTCATAGTCCAAAGATGATGGAGAAGGCCAGTCGATGGAGGACAAAAGGTGACGCAATATTTGCAAAGCCAATCCACAACTTAGTGGACAGACCCATCCCTTTTTGAACCTCACTATTTTGAGATTTTCTTTTATCATTGAGAAACACAAATCCAGTGCATAATACGTACTAAAGAATGGACTACGCTACGTGGGGTTCATAAAAGAAATTGGTCGAGCTTTTGAAAAGAAATGCTTTGGCAAGTTTGTACAGTCTGGCAGAGCGACAAAAGCAACCAAAACAGAGATTTGAAGTTTTTTAAATATATCTTAGTTTCTTAATCTCGATCTTTTTCCCCACAAATCTAGAAGCTTCTACTAGAGAACTACTGGTCCCCATTACTTCAAAATTCTCTCCCCCCCTCCAGTCATCTATTTTTAATTCTTGCTCTTACCTGATATATTTTCCCTATCGGACATCTGATGTGGAATTTATGTTAAAAAATCCAACACTATACAATTCTAAACCCCAACCTAATTCAACATGAATATTGCATTGCAAAGAACGATATCAGAACCATTGTGCATAGCCTGTCTTCTTTTTTTTTTTTCCATCAATTGGTTTTGGCATGGTAGGAATTTCCTCTACTGCATATGATGCACCGGATGCAGCATGAACATCCAGGTCCAAACACATCCAACTGGTCCACCAAAATAATGAACAAGTCCCACAGCAGCAGAATTCATCCAAGTGGCACCGAAGCGAAATCAAAATATGACACAGCAGCGGGAAAATATGCATGTTTAGATAGTCAACTAGTATCCTCTAAGCCTCAGATATATAATGCATATGCCAAACACAAGCTCATGTTTCAATTTTCCCGAGTAGATGTCACTAAACATAGAGACAAAGGAAAATGTTCTCATAAGAAACCTTGTCGTTCAGCAATCTTCTCATCCAGTCGATGAAATTTCAATCATGAAAGTTCATCAAGCAATATGGAAAGCCTACATAAGTTTATCATGGGGCAAAGAGGCTTCAATATCTAGTCTTATTTGGAAAAAAGGTATTTCCTTTCCTTCTCAGCCTTTGATAGAAATTAGCATTTGTTGACTTGTCAAGAATAAAGAGACTATTTGGGAAAAGTATATGTTTAAATAAAAGTATGACATACCTCATAATAAATTCAAGGTGGTCATCCCTCGAAAACCTAAAATCGATGTAGTAAGAACAGGACACATCAATTTGCAACCAACTAATGAATTATAGTAAGGAAAAATAATATACACGTTAGTAATTGAAACTAAGACAACTCTAAAAGTGTTTTCCTCACTTTAACTATGCCATAATAGGCCTATAAAACTTATATTTCAGGATTTAGCATTAGTATTTTCAAAATTCTAGATATAGAGGGCCTAGAAGGAGATATACAAGAATAAAAAAAAAAATCAAATTGCAGCCAACTAATGAATTATAGTAAGGAAAAATAATATACATGTTAATAATTGAAACTAAGACAACTCTAAAAGTGTTTTCCTCACTTTAACTAGGCCATAATAGGCCTATAAAAACTATATTTCGGGATTTAGCATCAATATTTTCGGAATTCTAGTTATAGAGGGCCTTAGAAGGAGATATACAAGAATAAAAAAAAAATTGGATCGCTTGAGGATAGAAATAACTGCCATTAAGTTCACATAACTTCCATACTTGTGAGCCACATTTAGTCCCTTAAATTCATAAGTTATAATATCCTTATTCAAACAACTCCATGGCAGAACTTGGAAGATTGAACAATCCATAGTTGAAAAAAAAAAAAAACTCCTCCAAGCATTCCTTATAAAATGTACTAGAAAATAGCATGATAACAGATCATATAGAACTCGAAAATGGAGAATTACATAGACAAATAGCCAAGCAACCCGCCAAAGGTTGAAATTGAGGCACATGTACATCGACATTGACAACTAATGTAAGTAATAATATGAGCATTGCTTCCATATCTGAAGTTCCCAACCCATGTAGGGGATTGAGGCAAAAGTATATTGACCTAGTTACGCCAAATGCATAAAAAGATTGGGCCATCTCAATCAGATTCCATTTTTTAGAAAGAAGGTTAATTAAATTGCAAATGGCAGTTCAGATTATTGGAACTCAATAAACCCTTAAAGGCCATTATCATTAGTATGCAACGAATTCGTGGGATATGATGAAATTATTCAACCAATTCAAATATAGATTCAGTAGCAGAGAGAAGATCTAACTTTCAAGAACAAAATTCCGAAAACAATGATAATGCGTCAAAGGATATAGGAAAAGTCACAAAATCGAAATCCTCAAACCCTAGATACTGTCGCTACAATGGAGATAATATGGTGGCCTCCTCTACTCCAAACACTCCATCACATTATTTGCCACGTCTCCACCAATATAAAATGATGAGGTGGCCAAAACTCTTCTTACAATTAGTGATCATCTTTCATCTTATGCCAATGCTCAAAATTTCAACTACTCAATGCCTCTCTTCTCCTTCCCCGTTTGTCAAACATATTTAATATTTTAGCTCCTTAATAAAATTGAGTTTTCCTCATTCTTTAATTGCCAGCCTGATCTATCTAAATCATGCTTGTACGTTTTTCAAGCATTAAATTATGAGATTTAAAATTTTACAAATCATAAGGCAAGTTAAAGGTTATTCATGACCTTAACTCCAGCGATCAATCTTTCATTTCAGACATTTAGTCTACTAACTCATTTTAAACTAATAGTCAGCTCAGATAACCAATCATTTCTCGAGATGTTTGCTCCACTTTAAACCGCATTAATCGACTTTCAGTTCCAATCACATTTCAGATCATCTACTTTTATTCAAACCAAGTATGATAGACTAGGATTTTTAACCCTTCTAAAAGTCTCTACTCTTGAAAACAATTTACCCCAACAAGAGCAGCTAATCCTAGAAGGAATTGAAATCCATGCTCGACCATGCATGGAACGAAATGAAAAGGACAAGCTAAAATTAATTAGAACTACGAGTCTCGATCTCTTATAAGATCAACTACTCCCCGAAAATCCCCCAACAAAAGAAGTTGAGCCTAATAGAGAACGAAACTCTTAAAGCGAAATCAAAATTGATTAAAGTGGAGCACACGGCCCGTAAAGGGTCGGTTCTCCAACTAGACGCGACTTGCCAAAACTGAGCAAGAATGACGAAGGTGTTAAATTATATTGTGGATGGAGTCGGGTTGGTGTGAGAAAAATGATTTAGCTCGAAACCTATCAGCTCATGCACCATGCAAAGAAAGGGTCGTCAGTAGAATTCTACTTCTTTAATAACCTTCTTCGATAATATAAAAATGGAGTTGCAAAAAACTTGAATCGAGAAGAATTTCTTGATCAACCACAGTATTCTAACAATGACAAATACCAAGCAATCTATATTATCTTCAAAGTCAAAAAATGTTACCATAGAAAAACACTACCAATACCCTAAACATATATCAGCAATGACAAGTACCACTGCACTTGGCACATAAACTAAAAGTGTACAGATGAAGCATGCTTTAGGACTAATGTTTTACGCTTGATGCCTACCCATGTAAATTGTACTAATCTATCACTAAAAATTCACTCATCCGGCTAAAGCATGCATCTAAGACACCTAGCGACTTCACGTCCACTAACTTGCCACAACATAGTTCGCTAAGTTTCCACAAACAGCCCATCAACTATCCGCTACACAAGACTTAATTAGACATCAGAAAAAGAAAATTAGGAATCGAATTCTAGTAAGAAAATAAGACGTAATCCAAGTCTCATAAGACACGAGTTAATACACCCGTAACTAGCCAATACTAGGAAAATTTGATTAGATTATACTAATAGTTTAAGTTAATCCATCTCATTATGACTCATGTCTTTCATGGGTCTGTCATTCACAGGGGGTGGTTTCTAACTTATTTAGATCGACATGTTTTACTGGTTTGACCAAGAAAATCTCCTTAAATTCATCTTACGCTGTTAATTAGATTCTTGCTTGGTTATGTGTGAAAGGCCTCGTAAGATAATTCATAACTTGCTTCTTAATATTTAATTCATGAAAGGTACTTATTTATCATGAAACAAGTGCTGACTTTCTGAATAACTTTAAGTAACACAAATCCCTCACAGAAAATAAAATGTACTAGAAAATAGCATGATAACAGATCATATAGAACTCGAAAATGGAGAATTACATAAACAAATAGCCAAGCAACCCGCCAAAGGTTGAAATTGAGGCACATGTACATTGACATTGACAGCTAATGTAAGTAATAATATGAGCATTGCTTCCATATCTGAAGTTCCCAACCCATGTAGGGGATTGAGGCAAAAGTATATTGACCTAGTTACGCCAAATGCATAAAAAGATTGGGCCATCTCAATCGGAATCCATTTTCTAGAAAGAAGGTTAATTAAATTGCAAATGGCAGTTCGGATCATTGGAACTTAATAAACCCTTAAAGGCCATTATCATTAGTATGCAACGAATTCGTGGGATATGATGAAATTATTCAACCAATTCAGATACAGGTTTAGTAGCAGAGAGAAGATCTGACTTTCAAGAACAAAATTCCGAAAACAATGATAATGCGTCAAAGGATATAGGAAAAGTCACAAAATCGAAATCCTCAAACCCTAGATACTGCCGCTACAATGGAGATAATATGGTGGCCTCCTCTACTCCAAACACTCCATCACATTATTTGCCACGTCTCCACCAATATAAAATGATGAGGTGGCCAAAACTCTTCTTACAATTAGTGATCATCTTTCATCTTATGCCAATGCTCAAAATTTCAACTACTCAATGCCTCTCTTCTCCTTCCCCGTTTGTCAAACATATTTAATATTTTAGCTCCTTAATAAAATTGAGTTTTCCTCATTCTTTAATTGCCAGCCTGATCTATCTAAATCATGCTTGTACGTTTTTCAAGCATTAAATTATGAGATTTAAAATTTTACAAATCATAAGGCAAGTTAAAGGTTATTCATGACCTTAACTCCAGCGATCAATCTTTCATTTCAGACATTTAGTCTACTAACTCATTTTAAACTAATAGTCAGCTCAGATAACCAATCATTTCTCGAGATGTTTGCTCCACTTTAAACCGCATAAATCGACTTTCAGTTCCAATCACATTTCAGATCATCTACTTTTATTCAAACCAAGTATGATAGACTAGGATTTTTAACCCTTCTAAAAGTCTCTACTCTTGAAAACAATTTACCCCAACAAGAGCAGCTAATCCTAGAAGGAATTGAAATCCATGTCGACCATGCATGGAACGAAATGAAAAGGACAAGCTAAAATTAATTAGAACTACAGAGTCTCGATCTCTTATAAGATCAACTACTCCTGAAAAAAATCCCCCCCCCCCCAACAAAAGAAGTTGAGCCTAATAGAGAACGAAACTCTTAAAGCGAACGAAACAGTTAAAGTGGAGCACACGGCCACAGAAAGGGTCGGTTCTCCAACTAGACGACTTGCCAAAACTGAGCAAGAATGACGAAGGTGTTAAATTATATTGTGGATGGAGTCGGGTTGGTGTGAGAAAAATGATTTAGCTCGAAACCTATCAGCTCATGCACCATGCAAAGAAAGGGTCGTCAGTAGAATTCTACTTCTTTAATAACCTTCTTCGATAATATAAAAATGGAGTTGCAAAAAACTTGAATCGAGAAGAATTTCTTGATCAACCACAGTATTCTAACAATGACAAATACCAAGCAATCTATATTATCTTCAAAGTCAAAAAATGTTACCATAGAAAAACACTACCAATACCCTAAACATATATCAGCAATGACAAGTACCACTGCACTTGGCACATAAACTAAAAGTGTACAGATGAAGCATGCTTTAGGACTAATGTTTTACGCTTGATGCCTACCCATGTAAATTGTACTAATCTATCACTAAAAATTCACTCATCCGGCTAAAGCATGCATCTAAGACACCTAGCGACTTCACGTCCACTAACTTGCCACAACATAGTTCGCTAAGTTTCCACAAACAGCCCATCAACTATCCGCTACACAAGACTTAATTAGACATCAGAAAAAGAAAAGTAGGAATCGAATTCTAGTAAGAAAATAAGACGTAATCCAAGTCTCATAAGACACCAGAGTTAATACACCCGTAACTAGCCAATACTAGGAAAATTTGATTAGATTATACTAATAGTTTAAGTTAATCCATCTCATTATGACTCATGTCTTTCATGGGTCTGTCATTCACAGGGGGTGGTTTCTAACTTATTTAGATCGACATGTTTTACTGGTTTGACCAAGAAAATCTCCTTAAATTCATCTTACGCTGTTAATTAGATTCTTGCTTGGTTATGTGTGAAAGGCCTCGTAAGATAATTCATAACTTGCTTCTTAATATTTAATTCATGAAAGGTACTTATTTATCATGAAACAAGTGCTGACTTTCTGAATAACTTTAAGTAACACAAATCCCTCACAGAAAATAAAATGTACTAGAAAATAGCATGATAACAGATCATATAGAACTCGAAAATGGAGAATTACATAAACAAATAGCCAAGCAACTCGCCAAAGGTTGAAATTGAGGCACATGTACATTGACATTGACAGCTAATGTAAGTAATAATATGAGCATTGCTTCCATATCTGAAGTTCCCAACCCATGTAGGGGATTGAGGCAAAAGTATATTGACCTGAGTTCGCCAAATGCATAAAAAGATTGGGCCATCTCAATCGAATCCATTTTCTAGAAAGAAGGTTAATTAAATTGCAAATGGCAGTTCGGATCATTGGAACTTAATAAACCCTTAAAGGCCATTATCATTAGTATGCAACGAATTCGTGGGATATGATGAAATTATTCAACCAATTCAGATACAGGTTTAGTAGCAGAGAGAAGATCTGACTTTCAAGAACAAAATTCCGAAAACAATGATAATGCGTCAAAGGATATAGGAAAAGTCACAAAATCGAAATCCTCAAACCCTAGATACTGCCGCTACAATGGAGATAATATGGTGGCCATCATCATTAGTATGCAACGAATTTGTGGGATATGATGAAATTATTCGACCAATTCAGATATAGATTCAGTAGCAAAGAGAAGATCTGACTTTCAAGAACAAAATTTCAAAAATAATGATAATGCGTCAAAGGATATAGGAAAAGTCACAAAATCAAAATCCTCAAACCCTAGATACTGCCGCGATAATGGAGATAATAGGGAGTGAAAGAACTGACATCATGGCATTAAAATCGATAGAGCCAAAGCTGCGACTTGCCACGGGGCAGGTGCGTTCGGCACCGAAGATGGAGGCAGAGCCGTTGCCTCTGCTACCGAAGACGGGGGAAAAGCCTGTGAACGTTACTGAAGATATACTTCTGCAATCTCTTCCTCAAGAACAAAATTCCTCAAACCCTAGATTTCTCAAAATTCCTCAAACTTCCAAGAACAAAATTCCGAAAACAATGATAATGAGTCAAATGATATAGGAAAAGTCACTAAATCGAAATCCTCAAACCCTAGATACTGCCACGACAATAATATAATAGGGAGTGAAGTAACTGACATCATCGCATTAAAATCGAGAGAGCCAAAGCCGCGGCTAGCCAAGGGGCAGGAGCGTTCGGCACCGAAGATAGAGGCAGAGCCGTTACCTCTGCTACCGAAGATGGAGGAAAAGCCGGTGAACGTTACTGAAGATCTACTTCTGCCTCTTCCTCGTTTGGAATTACCTCTCTAATTTCCAAAAATACCTTTTAACGGCAAAATTTTGACTTGGTCAGATAATTTTATCATTAAAAATAAATTATGCCTAGGTTTTTTTTTTTTTTTTTTTGGAACAATATCTAGTTAACGTTGTTGTTTAAAAAGAAGTTCCATTTACCTAATTTAACAAATATATTAAAAATTTAAAAATAATTTTTAGCCTTAGTTTTGAAAACTAAATTCAACATATAATATAATTTTAATGTATCAAAACATAAAAACTTACACAAAACACAAAAGCTATTTTTATTATATTTAAAAAGAAGCCCAAAAATGGGCTGACCCAGCGCGAAAGCTCACAGATGAATTGGGAACCTGAAAGATAGCAACCCAAGACCCACTCTCATGAAAGCGCAGAACCAAGTATCTGAATCGCTAACCGAGGCGGGTTGGCCTCAAGCCATCTAGCTAGAAATAAGTGACCAGTGCCGCCACGACAAGACTTAACTTAACCACCCCAAATAGCTCAGCACCCCATATATTACCCTCGATCGCAATTTCTCTTAAGGCAATAATTTCTACTCAGCGGATCTCTTGTAAAAGCAACTATCATATCTGCTACCTCCGACATCAACACAAAAAAAGAATGTATCTTCTTGGTCGGCTATGGTTGCCATAATTTGCACCCATAATTCCTGTGACAGCTAGAAAAATTTGTGCAGACAGCCATCAGCCAACCTTGGCTACCAAGTAGGGTTGAGTTGGCTCAAACATTATAAATACCCCAAGCTTCCACAAGTGGGGGACATGCATATTGGCAGGCCTAGATAAGAACAATTCTCTGCCCAAAAAGCCACCAAAAAATTCCCATATCTCTTTCTCTCAACCCACTCCCAATCGAGTGCTGCACCATCTTCAAGTTGCTCCCCGTTAAGCGCCCCGTCTTCTCTCAAAGTCGCCCATCTACCGGATGCACCCAAAAACTAAATCCTCAAACCCACACATTGTACACGCACTCCTTGCATCTTCGTATCTTTCGATTCAATTGGAGAAAAATTATTAACTTAAGCGTCATAAGATATATCGAGAAGTGAGCTCTATAGATCCCCTGACCTCTCATTTTTTAGTTGCGGTGTGTAAAATTTAGGCTATCAGTGACAAAGACTGAACCCGTTTAGTTCGATCCGCCAAGAAGACCATGTGTCTCCCTAATCCGTGTAACAATTCGGATCCAATGACACATCATTGATTCCATCTATGGGAACACAAATAAAAAGTCTAACCACCATCCGCACCGAAGTAAACATAGTAAATATCAAAGCCCAGGCCAGTGTTCCGACCAAAAATGTCGCCTCCCGCGATGGCCCTCATGGATAGCCGTGTGGAGGAACGGCGGGGGGCTTTCTTCCAGGTGCTCGCCGACAAGATGAACAACATATTTCAAATGTTTCAAACCATCTGCGCATGCTAGGGCCCACAGAGGCTTGGGCCCCTTTCTCTACTACCCGTACTTTGGCATCAAAATGAAAAAGTTAGAGGAAGAAATGCCCGACCAAGAAGATCAGGTGTCCAGACGACCCCGGATCTCAAGTGGCTTCGAGCGAGTGGCCCAATCACAATTAGAAGGCCAGCTTGGTTATAGGATGCATGATGAAATCCCAAAATGGCGAAATCCTTGCTATTCCCACAACAAGCCGAGGCCCCTGGCCCAAGAGGGAACTGCATGCAACGCCCAGTTGACCATCAGAAGCAGCCGACCGACCTCGCTCCGTCTGCCAGATCTCTCAAAGCTAAACACCTACCTCAATGCAAAAAAGACGGAGGCCCTCATTGAATGGAGGAGCAAGTGAAAAAGATATGACAGTACGTGTTCAAAGGAGATGCTGGCAAACACTTTGCAGATTTGAGTACATCGCCATTCACGATAGAGATCCTAACACAGTTGCTCCTTCACAAGTTTAAAATTTTAGCCCTAGAACCCTACGATGGGAGCACTGATTCGATAGACGATCTAGACCACTTCCACATCCTACTGTGTTTCCAAGGCCTAGGCGAAATTGCTATTGACACCTAAAGGGGATGCCCCAATTTGGTTCTACTGCTTGCAGCAAGATTCAATCTGGACGTTCCAGGAGCTCGCTGACAGCTTCTTGTCACAATTCACCTCCAACCAAAGAGAGGAGAAGCAGTACTGGCACCTCGTTCGTATCAAATAGGAGCCAAGCAAACGTTTGAAGAGTTTTCTATCCCAATTCATTGCCAAGGCTTGGCGGATACCTCAACTCTCCGATGAAGTGAAATTGAGTGCCTTTATATCAACCCTGGAGCCAGACGTATTCTTTAAGTACCTAACCCAAAAGGACTCCCCAAACCTTCTGTGAGGTCGAAGTCATCACCCACACTTAATGGCAGCTAAGGAAGCCAACAAATAGGAGCCAAGCAAACGTTTGAAAAGTTTTCTATCCCAATTCATTGCCAAGGCTTGGCGGATACCTCAACTCTCCGGTGAAGTGAAATTGAGTGCCTTTATATCAAACCTGGAGCTAGACGTATTCTTTAAGTACCTAACCCAAAAGGACTTCCCAAACCTTCTGTGAGGTCGAAGTCATCACCCACACTTAATGGCAGCTAAGGAAGCCAACAAGACGAAACGTTCAGAGCATAGGGAGCACTTTTGCCAAGGACTGATGAATGGGATGAAGAGAAACAAAGACCATGCCAACTCTCAGGACCCTAGGAAGCAGACCAAAGTGGAGCTGGGAGCCTGAAAAGAGTTCAGACCGTTAAACTTGACCCCCCTGAATGACTCCGAGACCAATATCCTCATGCAAATCTAGGATAAAAAATTCTTGAAATGATAAAAGCCGACCAAGAACTTGGAGGAAAGAAATCAGACAAAATATTATCATTACCATCGATCTTCTAGTCACAGCATTGAGTATTGTCAGAAATATTCTTGAAATGATAAAAGCCAACCAAGAACCTAGAGAAAGGAAATCAGACAAAATATTGTCATTACCATCGATCTTCAAGTCACAGCATTTAGTACTGTCAGACTTTACAGAGAGAGATCAAGGAGCTTATTTGGAGGGCACCTTACCAAAATCCTGAGAGGCTTAGAGTAGGCTCCTAACAGAGTAAGTAAAGAAGAGCCAGGGAAGCAGCAGCCGAAGAACATAGTCGCGGGCTGGGCGGTCAACATGGTAGTGACCCGCCCATCCAAGAACCACCCCTCGGACCACCATCAGGAAGCTGCCAACAATCAAAAGTTGAGGGTAGGTGTTAGGGATGATATCATTAGCTTTAGCAACAATGATATGGCACATGTAATGACTCCCCATTCTAACCATCTGGTTGTATTTACACTCGTTTCAGATGGTACGATCGATTACCAGTTAAAACAAGTCTTTGTTGATAATAAAAGTTTAAGAGATTTGTTTTACATTGACGTATATTTTAAGTTGGGGCTAAAAAAGAGTCAGTTGAGATCGGTCGAATGACTCCTCCATGGATTGGACAACAAGACAGTGCCCGTCCAAGGAACCATCCAACTAGAAGTCAACTTGAAAACGTATGCCAAAACAGCAACCCGCACACTTACGTTTCGAGTGGTTGACCTACCTTCAGTTCATAATGCCATCCTAGGCCTGCCTTGCTTGACCGCATTCGGGGCCGTCATGTCGATCCCACACTTGAAAATAAAATTTTCAATGGTATATGGCGTCAGAGAAATTCTGGGCAACCAAGTCAACAACCGTACATGTTACCTGTCCCAAGTCACTCAAGCCTCTCCGGATTGACTGGTCGAGGACTTCAATCATAGAGACAAGGTGACTTTGTAGCAAGCTCAACCTAGTGAGACAATGGACCGCATTCCTCTAGATCCCAATGATACGAAGAGAAGCATACGAGATAGGAGGATCACTTCCTAGCCGATCAATGCAACCAACTGATCACCTTCCTCTAGCGGGATTTTGATATCTTCACATGGACTCCTACTGATATGTCGAGGATTCTGATCGGAGTAATAGTCTACAAGTTAGGCCTCCATCCCAGTCACAAATCCATCATGCAGAAGCAGAGTAACCACTTCATCAAAAAGCTCATTGTCATTCAGGAAGAAGTGAAGAAGTTGCTCGATGCTAACTTCATTAGGGAAGCTCAGTACTCGGACTTGCTATCCAATAAGGTCATCATCAAGAAAAGTAATGGAAAGTGGCGAATGTGTGTCATCTTTACTGACGTGAACAAAACCTACTCGAAGAATAGCTTCTCATTGCCTAAGATTGACCTGCTGGTGGACTCTACGTCCGAACACGAACTGTTAAGCTTTATTATCACCTACTTAAGTTATAACCAGATCTGAATGAGTCCCAAAGACAAAGAACACACTTCCTTCATAACGGATTAAGGGACGTACTATTACAAGGTTATACCCTTTGTCATGAAGAATGTGGGCGTCACGTACTAGCGGCTCATAAATCAAATGTTCGAGGCTCAAACAGGCATGAATATGGAGGTGCACATAGGCGATATGCTCATCAAAAGTAGAACTACCGGCGACTATATCCGCAACCTCGGCAAGGCCTTCAGAATGCTCTGGGTGTACCAGATGAAGTTGAACTCAGCCAAATGCGTTTTTGAAGTGTCCTTTGAGAAATTCTTGGGTTTTGTCATCTCTTGGTGGGGGATTAAGGAAAACCCCGAGAAAATAAAGATAATTATGGATATGAGCCCGCCGCGAACCTTGAAGGACGTCCAGAGGTTGACCAGAAGATTTGCAGCACTCTCCCACTTCTTAGTTAAATCAACGGAAAGATACCTCCATTTCTTCAAGGCTTTGAAGGGGACAAAGGCTAACAGCTTCCAATGAACAACAGACTACCAAACCGCCTTCTAGGAGCTGAAGGAATATCTAGCCAATCCCCCTCTCTTGAAGTCGTCAAAAGAAAGCAAGGAGTTGTACCTGTACCTGGCCGTTTAAAATGCGGCACTAAGCTTGGTCCTAATCTAGCAGCAATCGGACGTGTAACAACCAATCTACTATATCAATAAGACTTTGGCGGATGTTGAAACCGGTTATCCGCATGCCAAGAAGATCCTACTAATGCTCGTCTATTTAGCTAGGAAACTACGGCCCTACTTCCAGGCATACAAAATCGTTATCCTAACCGATCAGCCATTGAAGGAAATCTTGTAAAAACCTGATATGTCTAGACGACTGTCAAATGGGTCATTGAATTGGACAATTCGATATAGAGTTCAAGTCGAGGCCGGCCATAAAATGCCAAGACCTGGCAAACTTCATTATTAAAACCATAACCAAATCTCGGGCACCCATGGTCTCGGCAAGGCTACCCACCACTTAGAAGAAGCTTCGACCTGGACATTGCACGTAGACGGGTCATCGACACAAACTGGTAGTGGAGCTGAAGTGGTCCTGAGGACCCCCGACATGTTGGAGATAAGGTACTTGCTAAAGCTCGGAATCCCGGCCACCAATAATATTATCGAATATGAGGCCCTACTCGTCTTACTTCGATTAGCAAAAGAATGATCGACAAGGCATTTGATGGTCTATAATGACTCAAAACTAATTGTCAACCAAGTTCGTGGGAGTTTTGAGGTTTCAAATCCTCTGTTCACGAAATATTTTGCTAGAGTGAGGGACATAACCCAGAAGTTTGACAAAATCTAGATAGAGCACATCTCAAGGGCGGACAACTGGAAAGCCAATTAGCTGGCATGGTCTACTAAAATCAGGGAACCAGAGCAGTACTCCAAAAGTATACGCGAAGTCTTAACCACTCCGAGTATAGAGGAGCCTGAGTGCGAAGTGCTCCAGGTATCGAGCGACAGAAGCTGGATGGCCCTATACTGGAGGTATATCACCAATGGCACCCTATCGAAAAATCTAGAGGATGCTAAGCATGTGAAAAGAAAGGCTGGATAGTATACCACTGTTGACGGAAGGTTGCACCATCGAGAGTATTCCACCTCATATATGCGGTGTCTCACTTCAGAAGAAACTGACTACGCGATAAGCGAGGTACCCCACGGTATTTGCGGCTCGCACACTAGGGGTAAGAACATTACCTTTAAGATAATGCACTAGGGATATTACTGGCCAATTATGAAACAAGACACCATGATATTTGTAAAAAGGTGCGAGAATTGTCAAATCCACTTTAACCTGTCCCATCGACCGTCCATGGAATTGCGAGCTCTACAGGCCCCCTAGCTGTTCACATAATGGGGACTCGACATCCTCGACCCTTTCCCTATCGCCTTCGAGCAACGAAAGTTTATCATAGTTGGCATTAACTATTTCACAAAGTGAGTCAAGACCTTCTGGCCCAAATCACCGAACAAAACACGATGAAGTTCATTTGGCATAGCATTTTTAACCAATTTAGGATTCTCGAGGTCATAGTGTCCGATAGTGGAATCTAATTCACTGGCAAGCGCTTTACCAACTACTGTACGAGTTTGGGCATCAGGTTGGTCTACACCTCCGTTATTTATCCATAAATAAACGAGCAAGTGGAGGTCACTAATTGGACCCTACTGCATGGGTTGAGGACCAAACTGGAAGACGCTAGGGGCTCCTGGGTAGATGAGCTTTCTTCTGTATTATGGTCATATCGGACCACATTGAAGGAACCCACTAGAGAAACACCCTTCAGCTTATGCTACGAAGTTAAGGTAGTCATCCCAGTAGAAATTGGACTAGCTAGCCTCCAGGTTGAAAGTTTCGATTCGCTCAGCAATTTCCAACGACTCAGAGAACACATCGACTTGTTTGAGAAAGCATGAGAAGCAGCCAAGGTGAGCACGACAGCCTATCAGTAATGGATCATTTGATACTAAAACAAAAGGGTGAAAGTGTGCCAATTTGAGATAGGAGATTTGATTCTGCAGGGTATAGAAGCTATGAAAAGAACGTCAACAAAAACAAACTCTCCCCAAATTGGGAAGGCCTGTTTCTTATCTCGGTGATTCTCCAAAATAGGGCATACAAGTTGTGCACCCAATATGTCCCAAGGACGTGGAACACGATCCACATCAAGAGATATTATAATAAACCCATGCTAAACCCTGGTAGGTCTAACATGTATCACCGAGCAAGCTTGTCAAAGTGTACCACGTTGAAAATAATAAAATGAATTGTTTGTTTATTTACCGCTTGTTTGCTAATTATCTGCTTGTCCATAAGAATGCTTGCTCGACATTGCATAAAACCAAATGGCTTAGGTTGTCCTAAGTCGGGTGAACTTTTCTTCACCTACCCTCGACCCAGAAACGGTAAAAGAACTTCGGTCCCATATCGAGTGGCCCATACATAGTCGAATATAAACCTTAATCTTGACACAAGGCAGCTGGTCGAATTTGAACATAGGATCCGCTCTAAGTAGCCCATATACGGTCGAATATCGAAACCTTATGGGGCTTTTCAACATGTGTACGGTGACCCCTAACTACCGGGACGAGTACCATCAGTCGACTATGACTTGTAAACTAGGATTAGACACATGGAGGCGGCAATGACTCCCCAGAGGGACAAGCCTTCAATGGAAATACGAAGATAATGAACTAGACTTCGCCAAAGCCCAACAACGACGACGATAACGCTTAGTCACCAAACAGCGAGACATCAAACAGAAAGATTCCGCATACACATAGAAACTCCAGTGACAATGGCAAAAAAGGCTCTATTGATTTATTATAGAATGTGATTATATAAAAAGTACATGGCTACCAAAAGTGGGGAAGAAAAGACTTTGCCAAGCCTGTGACCCAAAGTGGTGACTACCATACGGCTGGGGGCTCCCTGCCAGACGCGGCCATGTCAGAAAAATCTGTCAGATCAAATTGACACTGGACACCACCGTTCCTTGGATCGAGGAAGCCAATAGGAAAGTTCGGATCAACCAAGGAAGCAATCTGTTGGCACAAACGGATGCCTTCTAAATATTTGGCATTCAGAGCTTGACACGCTTCCTTTGGGTTGAGTTGAGTCGTCAACTTGGATCCCAATCTAACGTTCTCATCCTGGAGGTCCACGAGATATTGCTCAGCCGCCTGGAGCGCATCCCTTTGTTCTTAGGAACTCACCCGAATTTCTAATAACTCAACCTCGAGGCTAGTGACTTGTTCACGGCATAGTCAGGCCTCAACGATGGCAGCGTCCAACTAACCTTACATCTCCTCGAGCACTCCTTGGTCAACCCACATCCGGGTTAGCAGATTGATCTCCTCGTCATGTTGATGGATTCGGATTGCTCATTGGCATAAGTAGCTCTGCAGAAGGCCCACCATTGAGTGGTCCTGCGAGCAGAAAAAGGATGAGGGATGACCAAGTAAGTCCATCATTAATGAAAACAATGGGTTATTTGAAGTATACTGCGATATAAGGCAATTCCTTAGCTGTAGAACTTAGGGGAACCCTAGACGAGGAGACAACCTGAGGAGCTAGCTCAAATGTAGGCGTCCCATGGCAAGTATGAGGCACCTCGAAGCCCCCTGCGACCGGGGAACTGCTGAGCCCTCTATAGCTCCTGACCCCAAGACTTCCAAATGGGGCACCTCCAATGCCACCGTCGCTTCAGCAACACTCCCCACCCAACCATTTGCTTGTTGGTAATCACCGAGCCTCCACCTAAGTTGCGAAATGGCTTGGCGCTAACTCGTCAGACAATGCGCTGGTAATGATGGGGACCCCATGCTGGGTCGAAGTCGGCACAAAGACTAGCTCGATTGACCCCTCATGCTTAGGTCCCCTCGAGACTCCAGCGAGAACGGTTGGGAGCTTGTCACGGGCATTGGCACCCTCTTCCAATGGGTGGCTAGCTGAAGGAGACGGAGCCGAAGCCGACCCCCTAGATGACCTGCCAATCTCTTGCATCCTCTCCTCCATGGTTAGACCTAGCTTAGTAGAGGAAAAAGAAGACGAGCTCAACAAAGCTGCCCACCATTGGGACGTGCTTTAGTGGGAGGTACGGATGTACAGTGATCTAGGCTTCCTTTTGGGCTGAATGTGCAGCAGAGCAGTCACCCCAACTTCCTCCAAGGGAGGCCCCCACTTGGCTCGCGTAAGAGCCTCTGTGGATAGCAGGTGGTCTCTCTTGTTGAACGAGTCAACATTTTCCCAGGCTGGCGCTGTCAATGGCCCTATCAAGTCCTCCTCTTGGCATGAAACTTTGTCGGAGGAGGATGCCGACACATTGTCCCACTCATTGATCACTGTACATTCATGCCTCCAATTTCCTTAAATTCTTCACGGAGTCAAGGACTCCCCAGCATATCGGGAAAGTTAAGCGGGGGGACAGCAAAATCCAATCTGTAGTCTAGCAAAACTGAAAGATCACATTAACAATCATAACGTCCAAGATCCGCCCGTGGAGATGGAAAAAGATGCGAAGATAGCACAAATACCACATCGTGTTGGTGTGAAACCACGCGATTGGGACACCCAAAGACACCAAAGCCTCGTACAGTTCCTACACGACAGAGATGTGAAGGCCACTCCTTAGGTGGGTCTCGTAGATAGTAATGGACCCACGTGGGGGAGAGCAGGCTCTATTGATCTCTATCGGCACCCTGAATGGCATTGTACTTGGGATCCCATACAGTGTATTCAAAGTGGCAATATTGGTCATAGTAAGCACCGACCGAATAGTGCTAACACCAGGAGGAGCCATGGAAGAAAATCAGAGAAAAAGTTATTCGAGTTGTAAAAGAAGAGCACGAGAAAGTGGTAGAGCTTCCACGCTTATATATCAAATGCCCAAACATTGAAACAGCATCGCTAGGGAAACATCGAAAGGACACACGCATGATAGCCGCGACACGTGCCCACACCATGAAGCGTCAAGGCACGTCAGTCGTGCAGTGTCAGGAATGATGGCCTAACACTATGCCTTCCTGCGGAGGCAGCTGACCTCTGACAAGATTGGATGAGCTAAATGACAGCGGATGTAGATGCCAAGAACAGGATGCTCCACTTCCCAAAATGACAAACTGGCGGCGTGCAACTATGATGGGTTTGAAACCAGTTTGATCGATCCACAACCCGATCCGGTGCTTGGGATGGACTGCTGTGGGTCAGATCCCGCTAGAAGGCCGGACTGTAGAAGGCCCAAGCTGCCCGATCAATAATCAAAAAAAAGAGAGAGAGAAATTGACACTCAAAAAATTGAAGAGACATATAACAAAGACAAAATGCTCGATAGTTCCATTCATTGATCTCTTTTTATAAAGTACAAAGCCTCCAACGGTAAAGGTACAACAAAAAATAAGATAAAATAAAATAAAATACATAAAATGTATCCTTAGATCGACGATCCGACTATGAAAGCTCCGCTGTTGTGGAACAAACTCCCAAAGGGTAAGCGAGCTTGTCTCTGAACAGAAGGCTTGATTGAGAGGCCGATGTGCCCTTGACAGTCAGCAAGGTGAAGCTCCAACAAGTAGCAATTCTCGAGGAGTCAGAGTAGCAGCCCGTCCCGGAGGTAGGCCATCAGCCAGGGGGAAGGCCATAGTGACAGGAAAGCCTTAACCTGCCACGTGTAATATCCCGAATTTTCATCCAATTAATTTAGGATAATTTATTATTTTTTGTAATTTGGGTGTGACGAAAATTTAGTAAATATTATGAAAATTTGAAGAATATTTAGATTTGTTGGATTGGTACCCGACGTGTGCCTGTATTGTCATTCGAGTATCAATTTGGGTTTTGAAATAAAAGAAATTTAAAATAAATAAATAAATATAATAATAATAATAATAATAATAATAATAATAATAATAATAATAATAATAATAATAATAATAATAATAATAATAATAATAATAGGAAGCAAGAGGTTTCGGGAAGAAGAAGAAGAGGGGAAAGAAGAGAAGAGAGAGAGGGCCAAGGGAGTAGAGAGAGAAGGAGGAAATCGAGGTCCCTAAATTTGATTTCGACTTTGAGCTAGTTAGAGAAGTGATAGATCGGGTTGAGATAAATATACTTATACCCTTTCTTTCTCTTTTTTGCACTATTCATTCAATCTCCTTGGATATTTTTTCCTGACACTCATCCATGCTTTTATTTTCATATTACTCATGATTTGAGCATGCATATATATTGATTTCATATCTAATTTCTTAGTTTTTGATCGATTTTTACATTGAAATCCTAACCTCATGCCCGGATGCCTTCACCCTCCGATTTTTGGGGCTTTTGCATAAATTGACTCTAGAATATCATTACCCATACCCTGTATATGTTAATTTATCGAGTGGATATCCAATTTAGTAGTTTTATGTGAAATTATGTTCGCCAGAATCATAACCGTGCTTGGACCTTGTTTAACCGATTATTTTAAATTTTACACATAATTTGGCTTTAGATAATGAAAACCCATGTCTTGAATATGGTTATTTACTGATTAGGTGTCCAATTTTTTAATTTTTGTTCGATTTTGTACATATGGAACCCTAAACCCGTGCCTGACATTGTTCACTCAAGAAATTTAGAGATATTTACTTGATTCCACTTTATTTAATTGGTATTTAAATTACATATAATTGTATATACTCAATTATATATTTCGAAAATATTATTGTGAACTGTTTGTAAAGGAATTATTATCCGGAAGATCTAAAGTGACGTTTGTCCCAATGTGGTAAGGATTTTCTAATTTTTCCCATACTTATGTTAAATTGTGTATATATTTAAAGTTATGAGAATACTAAGCAAATGATAATACATTCTGTATCCAAAAAAATGAGAATTTTACGAAGTACAAGAAGGAAATGCTACATTTGATATGTTTATAATTCATTCTCCCGAAATACGAATTTTGTATAAGAAATTTGGTAGACTTTTTCTTAAAAAATAAGAAATGGCGAAACGTGGACCACAGATTTGTATTTTAAAGGGTAATATTTCCTGGCATGCAATAGATATTATAATAAAAAAATCAAGGATTATCCTAACAGTGTATTATAGTGGGTAATATTTCTTGGCATGCTTTAAGATATTATTGTGAAAGTACGATGACTACCTCTGAGTTACAGGAGATATGGTAGCATATGTGATATGACATCATATATCGGGTTAAAGGTATACCGCTCACCATGGGGTATTAAATGGCATGGGTCGCACCTTAGAATGTGTGAAAGCATATACATTCCTTTCCTCATTTTATCACACAATTAGCAGGTAAGGCCTACTGTCCCTGGTTTACAAAGATAAAGAAATGTATAATTGTTAAGAAACCATAAGAGAAGAAAGATAAAATATGAAAAGTTATATATTTTGAAAATACATTTGTCCACGTTTCATGTTATATACTATATATCATGCTCTTATTCCCTTCTCTATTCCGTTTTAAATATATTACATATTATTATTGATTATATTGTACTTATTGAGCATTTGGCTCACCCTTATTATTTTTCTTGCCTCCCGGATGAGAACGAGCTTACACCCAATAAGATGGGATGAAGGAGTAGAAGTCGATTAAGCACGGAAGACTTAGAGGAGGATCTTGTGGACTTAGCTTTGTGGATTTGCATCTTATAGAGTCCTTTGTATTTTTTTTTTATGGTCATGTATATTGATGTATATATATAATGATGATATATCTAACGTATAATTTTTGCTATATTTGATGGATGTATATACTTCCGTAGGTTGTTATGGAATATTTGGGTATTTAGCGACATCTCTCTTTGTCCGATATTGTGTTCTGATGAACAACGCCATTGCGACATGTGGGTCTTGTGTTGTTTAGGTTGCATTTGTCTGGATGTTGAAATTTGTTTAGATGAATTTCTATGTGTTGTATAGGTGTTTGTATAGTTTGACGTCCGTATTACAGGTAGAACCTTACCGGTTTTTGGTTTGAATATGATATGTCACAGTTAGTATTAGAGAGAAAGAGATACCTTAGGTTTGATTTGAATATTATACGGAAGCTTAGATTAGAGTAAGAAAGATTGAATAAGTAGATGAAGGCGTACAATAATTAAATTAGACCGAATAGTCATAGTTATCCTAGTCCAATAACTTAGGCTAGAACTAAGTTAAGATCGGTGGTTAAGTTGGATTGTATACCCTACATTGTTCTAGTTAGTGTCCTAAGAGTGACCTAACCCATATTGTTTAGTTTTAAAAAGGATATTAGTAATTACAATGGCTCCTAGACGAATGTCTACTTGTGGTGATGGTTAACCGCAAGGTAGAGAGGAGTTGTAAGGAGATGCCGTGAGGTTTAAATTTGATTGACGTCAATTTAGTGTTTGAGTTATTGGCGTTGACTCGAGGACTAGGTTAATTGATTTTTAGTTTAAAATTTAAGTTTGATCGGCTCTAAGTTGAGGCCCACATGCTAGTAATTTGCTAAGAAGGATACTTCAATAACATGACAAGTATGATGGATAAGGTAGGATTGATGGCTTGAGGTCAGTATAACTTAAAGTCAATTCTGGTGTAGCGAATCCAAGGATGCCGATTTATAATTGATTTAGTAATGATTGAATGACTAAACTTTTGGGTAGCTTGGATCTTATAGAGGTTGAGATATGAATCTTGAGAATTAAGATGACGTTGATGGTGATCCAATGTTTAGAAGAATATAAGATAATGTTGTCCCATATGAAATAGAAGAGGAAGTTGACTTTGGGTGATTGATGTAAAAAGAGCCATAGATCTCGAGGATAAAGAGATACCGTAGGATATGTTCGTGGATGCTCTATAGATGAATATTTTATTTTGATAGGATTTTTGAGAGCATATTCCAATTGTAGACAGTTCGACCATATGATTAGGGATTGTCCTTACTCGACGGGTCAGACAGTGAAGAAGTCCAGTACATTGGATCAAGGTTCTGCAGTAATGGCACAAGTCTAGAGATGTCATCTACGTGATGGAAGGTAACACATTTCAATATATGTGTTATTTTGAGATTTAGAATCTATATTTTCTTTTGTATTTCTTAAATTTATTCGTTTATTGGAGGATCGTAAACTTGTGCTAACTATATCAATGTCTACAACATTTTCTTGGGTCCGTAGATATGATCGGTTGGACTGATTCGATTTTAATTGTGGTGCCAAGCTTTGATATGATATTGAGGATGATTTGGTTGATGAGTCACCATGCTAGCATGAATTGTGGCAGTAGGATATGATACTTACAATCAAGATGTGTGATTTTGAATATGGGGTATAGTTGATCAAGTGGTGACGAAATTAGTATCGTTTTGCCCGCAAGTCATTTAATGAGGATATGTGCCAAGTCTATTTAGCATTTGAGAACACGTTCGGAAGTCATCCTGCGGCCACTAAGAATTTTTGACTGTATAAGTATTCAAGGATGCTTGATAGAGGAAAAGATTAGGTTGATTTATTTTTGGATCAGAAATTTGAGATCGTGTTGAAATCAATACTAACTTTTAAGGATTCCGTATAGAATCGAAGGAGCATCGGTTAGGTGCCGCTATGGGATACCTCGGAGCCTTTGGAGTAGTAAGATGAACTGATGAGGTTATATGTGGATGATTGAAATTTAGTTGCTTGGGAGATTAATGATTTGATAAGTGGGCATTGAGAAATAAATAAGTGACTAATTCGATCTAATGCTAAAACTTGATTTCTAGGATTGATCTGTATTTAGAGTATTGTTAGTTGTGGATAATCGAAAATTGTGCCTATGGTAACTTTCAAAATTAAGATATAATTATTACGAGTTTTGATAATGCCATTGGGTTTGTAGGTTTGTTGGTATTTTGTAGATTTTTACGGATTGGATCTTCTGACCATATTTAGGTCAGTTTTGCAATGGCCTCATTAATGAATTCATAGAATTATGGGAGATGTATGAACTTTGTTGGAGGACTGTGTCATGGATTAGGAAGACTGTTAGCAGTATGCACAATTGAGAAAAGAATGTGAGGTTGGTAGGAGGAAATGTTATGTTGGGCATGTGGCTTCTTCGGTAACGTGATTTTAGGTCCGTAGGACTTTGAAGCGGTTGCTAATTGGAAAGACTGATTAATGTCACGAAGGTATATGGTCAGCTTGGGTCAAATTAAATCCGATAAGTATTCCTCGAGGATTGCAACGCCCATGAGGCATTTGGCTTAGAAGCGATTAGCATTCGTTGGAATGAGATATATGATGATAGTTTTCAAGGAAATAAGGGCAAATTGTCAACCATATCGTTGGGTTGACTCCTGATGGGTCTTGTGAGTTATAGTAGAATATGATGCCTTTGAGGAAGCTCTAGAAATATGTTTTCCCCACGACTAGTATGGGTGGTTGATGGAAAACCTATGATTAGAATTACTCCATCCATAATTTGGGGTCAACCAGTGAGGTCTTTGCTTTAAGGGTTTATAGGTGCTACTTATGGAGATAGTTATAGACTAATGATTCTAAAGGTTCGAGAAGTTGTTTCATGAAGAAGAAATGGTCATGCAACAGCACAAGCGGGTAAATCTGTATAAGGGCTGTGAAGAGGTAAATCCCAGTGTCTTTCAAGGAAAGCGAGTATTATTGCCGATGATCTAATGTTGGGAATCTTTTGATTGGGTATTGTGGATTGACCCATTTATTCTCAATTCGGATGATGTATTGAATGAATTGAGTTGGCTCATTGGTATGTCAATGAGATGATGAGATCGCAAAGTATTTCAGTTTTGATGTTTCGAAGATGATTTGGGGTTTGTGCTAAAATTTTAGACAAATTCGCTTGATACATTTGGCGCCAAGTTAAAATTTGATATAACAATAATTTGCAATCAGTCAATCAATCAGAGTGATGTAGCAGAAGTTTGTGGACCATAGTCATCAACCATGAGATTTAAGTTGGGGGTTGAATCAAGAGATCAGATTTGTAGCCCGATTGGAGACTCGAGAAGTGTAGTCAAATGTTTTTGAAAGCATCCTAAAAAGGAGAATTTTGAGTTTTGGGGGAGAATGAAAGATTGAAATTCTTTAGGCAATTTGAGATTTTTAGTGAATCGGAGAGATGACCAATGAATTGGCAATGCCTCGAATTTGGTGGATTGTTATGATGTGTTTTATGTAGGTATGTTAAGAAGATATGTAAGTGATCTTTCGTATGTGATTATATGTGAGTTGCTGCTAATTTTGAGGAGTTATTTTATGTTCAGGCTTCGGCTCAGATTTTAATATAGAAAAGATTAGGTGCTAAGGATAATATTTTCGAAGGAATCATTTGGTTGAGGTTAAGTCTGAAAGAATAATCCTTATTTGTTCAAGAATTGAGGTGCATAAATTTTGAGAATGAAATTTTTATAAGTAAAAGAGAATGTAATATCCCAAATTTTTATTTGGAATAATTTATTATTTTGGATAATTTGGGTGTGACAAAAATGAAGTAAATATTATAAAATTTTGAAGGATATTTGGATTAGTTGCGCTGGCACCCGAATACGCCCATAATGTCGCCCGTGTATCAATTTGGATTTTTAAATAAAAGAAATGGAATATAATAATAATAATAATAATAATAATAATAATAATAATAATAATAATAATAATAATAATAATAACAACAACAACAACAACGGGAAAGCAATAGGTTTTGGAAAGAAGAAGAAGATCGGAAAGAAGAGAAGAGAAGAGAGAGAAGGCCGAGGGAGTAGAGAGAGAAGGAGGAAACCGAGGTCTCTGAGTCCGATTCCAACTTCGAGGTAGTTAGAGAAGTGATAGATTGACTCAAGATAAGTACACCCATATCCTTTTCTTTCTCTTTTCGCACTGTTTATTCGATTCTCTTGGGTATTTTTGTCTCAATATCCATTTATACTTTTATTTTCATATTACCCATGATTTGAGCATACATATATATTAATTTCATGTTCGATTTCTTAGTTTTTGACAGATTTTTACACCAAAATCCTAACCCCGCATCCAGATGCCTTCACCCTCTGATTTTTGGGGCTTTTATATAAATTGGCTATAGAATATCATCACATATATCTTATATATGTTAATTTATCGATTGGATATCTGATTTGGTAGTCTTATGTGAAATTATGTTCGCTGGAACCCTAACCTGCACCCGAACCTCATTTAATCGATTATTTTGAATTTTACACATGATTTGACTTTAGATAATGAAAACACATTTCTTGAATATGATTATTTATCGATTGGGTGTCTAATTTTTTAAATTTTGTTTGATTTTGTACATACGAAACCCTAAACCCGTGCCTAGCACTATTCACATGAGAAATATAAAGATTTTTGCATGATTTTACTTTGTTTAATTGGTATTAAAATTACATATAATTGTATATACTTAATTTTATATTTCGAAAATATTATTGTGAACTGTTTTTGAATAAATTATCGTCTGAAAATTCTAAAGTTACGTTTGTCCCGATGTGGTAAGGATTTTCTAATTTTTTCCATACTTATGTTAAATTATGCATATGTTTAAAGTTATGAGAATACTAAACAAATGATAATATGTTTTGTATCCAAAGAAAATGAGAATTTTGTGAAGTACAAGAAGGAAATGCCACATTTGATATATTTATGATTCGTTCTTCCTGAGTGAGAATTTTGCATAAGAAATTTGGTAAACTTTCTCTTAAAAAATAAGAAATGGTAAAACTTGGACTACTTAGTTATATTTTAGATGGTAATATTCCCTGATATGTGATAGATATTATATTAAAAACTCAAGGATTATCCGAGCTATGTATTTTAGTGGGTAATATTTCTTGGCATGCCTTAGGATATTACTGTGAAAGTACGAGGACAGTCTCTGGGCCACGGGGGACATGGTGGCATATGCGATATGATCCTGTATATCAGGTTAAAGGTATATCGCTCACAACGGGGTGTTGAACGGCATGGGTCACACCTTAGAATGTGTGAAAGCATACACATTCCTTTCCTTATTCTGCCATACCGTTAGCTGATAAGGCCTACTGGTTTTGGTCCATAAAGATAAAGAAATCTGTGCATATTATGGAACCTTTAGAGAAGAAAGATAAAATATAAAAAGTTATTTATATTTCGAAAATGTATTTATCCACATTTTATGTTATACACCATATATCATGCTCCTATCTCCTTTCCTATTTCGTTTTAAATATATTATATATTATCATTGATTATTTGTACTTGTTGAGTATTTGGCCTATCCTTACTATTTTTTCTTGCCTTTTGATAAAAACGAGCTTACACCTGATAGGATAGGACAGAGGAAGAAGTCGGCTAGGCACGAAAGACTTGGAGGAGGATTTTGTGGAGTTAGCTTTATGAATTTGCACCTTATGGAGTCCTTTATATTATTGTTTTGATAGTGATGTATATTGATATACGTATATGATAATGATGATGTATCTAGCATATAATTTCTGCTGTATTTGATGGATATATATATTTTCACAGGTTGTTTTAAAATTTTTGAGTACCTAGCGGCATCTCTCTTTATCCGGTATTGTATGCAGATGAACAATGTGGGAGCCATGTTCCGAGGTGGCATGTGGGTCCTATGTTGCTTAGGTTGTATTTGTCTGGATGTTGGAATTTGTTTAGATGAATTTCTATGTGCTGTACAAGTGTTTGTATAGTCTGACGTCCGTATTGCAGACGAAACTTTGCCAATTTTCAGTTTAGATATGGTACGTCACATCATGACTGGGAAATGGAATCGGCACTGGGACAGACGTGAAAAAGCATAACCAAAGCGGTTCCCCTTACGAAAAGGAGTAACCAGAGTAGACCTCTTGTGCATTCTAGGATGCTGCCTTTGAATATCGGAGATGAGCTTCCTCTGATCCCGATCGTAGGTAACGTAGGGTCCATGTCGACTTCAAACCCCCATGCGACTTGACTGATGAAAGCAAGGTATCATGCAAGGCAAAAAGAGCCCCTCCATTTATACCACTAAGGGGGATCAACAAGACATTAAATGTCGAACATTTTCCACGCTTGCGAAATTCACAGCGAATCATCAAGTATCGAGAATCATGCCAAAATCGGCTGGACAGTGAATCAGAAGGCAGCATAGGGAAGGGGCAAACGAGGAAAATGATAAATGATGTCCCATCAATAAACATGCTGGAGGTTAAAAATTCAAACCACCTGATGTGGGGGCTAGTGATGGGGACACTTGAAAATGGGTTAGCCCAACGTAAAAGCCCATGGACGAATTGGGAACTAAGAGGATAACAGCCCATGGCCCACTCCTGTGAAGGCCCAAGACCAAGCATCTGAACCACCAGCCCAGGCGGGTTGACCTAAAGCCGTCCAGCTAGAAACCATCGACCCACAATGCTACGGCAGGACTTACCTAAATCACCCTAAACAGCTCAGCACCATGGATATTGCCCTCGATTGCGATCTCTCCCGAGATGGCAACTCCTACTCAACAGATCTCTTCCAATGGCAACTACCATATTTGCTACCTCCAACATCACTATGAAGAAAGAAAGTGTGATGGACCACGTCTTAATATCTGTTAACAACCTAATTTCAATCGAACAACCATACTACGAAAAATAAAATATGTATATACATATTTAACACACATATATGTATATAAATATATATGACAGGCCTAATTAAGGACGGATGCGTGCCAAAGATTAATCTAACATATATATATATATGTCTATACATATCCAATGATTTTTCACGGAAGCAAAAGCACATCTAAACAACTCCCTCTATAGCCTACACAACATGAAACATCCTATTTCACTTCTACAAAAATGATCCTGCACAAAAATAATAATCCTGTCCATGATCATTGCAAAATTGGCAGCTCTGGACAACGCAAAAATACCATATGGGCTAACAACATTGCCTAGTGATCCATAATACATCAAAAGTCATGTCTGGAACTAATCAAACTAATCTATGATAAATAACATTGCATAACCCTGTCTAATATACAACAATACATCGACATCAAAACAAACAAAGCCTAATTTTTCCAATATTTTTAATTTTGCTCACCAGGCAAGAACTTCTGCATCTCCTACTCATCTGAAAGTTAGTAGAAATAGTAAGGAAGCGAGCTAAATATTCAACAATGTACAATATATAAAAGAACATGGATACTTTTACTTAAATATATGTCAAAAGGGAAATAAGAATCGTGATCGTGTGTAAGGGCTTAAACATATACAAAAGCCTTCATAATGTACATTCAATTTCCTTATCTTTATACTTAACCAGAAAATATGCTTAAATCTTACTTTCTTTAGGGACTAGGGCCGATAGGCCTTACCAACTAAATGACCAAACTATCAAAGAAGGGATTGTGTATGCTTCCACACAATTTAAGGCCTCATGCTCTTATTCATCATCCAGAGATAGACAGTCTACATATTTCCTAATAGACGGAGCCAGACGTCACTTTTCTCTCCTCCGCAGTTCTAAAGGGGTAGTCCCTGATATGCCATTGCACTATTCTAAGGCATGCTAAATAATACTACTCACTGAACGATCATTGGTCCAATTTCTTAACTTATCCTAAAAAAAATTCCATACTTAGCTTCATGACACTTAGTTATCACCCTTTGGAAAACAATTCATAAATCTTAAAAAATTACAGAGTTCCCTTTCAAAATTTCATAATTCTTTTCAATGCATACATACTTAATTCCCTTCCTGCGATGTCCAAATAATTTCATAACTTTAAAATTTTAGGAAATACAAGCACAAATTCAGCATGAAAATTTAGAAAAATCAGGAAAATTAACCACAATACACCAACTATCAAATATTAACATTTGTACATATGAGGCACTTAACACGATTTCCAGGCCTGTGAAGCAAAACATAAGAAATGAAAATAAATAAGCATCACATAGCTAAAAATTATGACATTCACAAAGTTAGGGTTCTAGGTTTTGCACAATATTCCATCAAAAATTAGAAATCGGAAGACAAGTTAACATTTATGCACGCATTTCACATGTATACCTCAAAATCGGGAAACAAATTAACATGTATATTTCAAAATCTAAGCTTGGATGGGAATTTAAGCAAAAATACCTAGAGAAAAAGGCAAAAATTAAGCAATAAGAGAAAAAAGTATAGAAGTGTATTTACCTCGACCAATTTACGAGTTTATTGACTGGTTTCACCCCAAAAATGGAGCCAAGAGCTTCGATTTCCTCTTCTCTCTCTCCTCCTTCGTGCTCTCTCTCTCCTCTCGTCCCTTTTCTGCAAAAAGTGGCAAAAAAAGTTAAAAGCATGGGTTTAAATACCTAAATTGGCACTCAAGTGCCAACCGGGCGCGACCCTACTAGTTTTCGCGCCTAAGCGTGCCTCGGGTGTAACTCAAGTGCCGGGCTATTGGATCCTGCACTCGAGCATGCCTTGGGCACTCCTCAGGTGCTGCTCCAAAACTAAACCTAATTTGATTTTTGATCTTATTTTTACATCCAATAGCCTCAATTTTGATTATATCATCATATTTAACCACAATTATCATAAATTGAAAACGTGAACCTTACAGGAAGAAGCTTCTTGGCCCACCACAGTTGTCATAATTGACACTTGTGATCCCTGTGACAGCTTGCCAAATCTACACAGATAGTCGTCAGTTAGCCTTGGTACCAAAGCAAGGCTTAGCTGGTTCAAACACCATAAATAACCCTAGCTCTCACGAGCGGGGGACATGCGTATTGGCAAGTCCACAGAAGAATGATTATCTACCCAAAAAGCCACCAGAAAATCTCTCATATCTCTCTCTCAAGCCAATCCCCATCAAATACATCATTATCTTCAAGTTGCTCCCTGTCAAGCGCCCCATCTTTTCCTAAAGTCATCCCTCTACTAGACACATCCAAACACTCAATTCCCAAACTCACGCATCATACACGCACTCGTTCTTGCATCCTCACATCTTTATATTCAATTGGAGAAAGATTATTGACTTGAGCGTTGGAAAATTTATTGAGGAGCGAGTCCCGTCGGGAATGGAGATCGAACCCACTTAGTTCAATTTGCCTAAGAAGATCGAGTGGCTTCATGATACGTACAATAACTCGAATCTAAAGACGCATCATTTGAATTTTTTAAAATTAAAATTTAAAAAAGTAATTACTATTTTACTAATTGATGGGTATCATTTTCTCAGGCCCAAGAAAAAGCTCCATCAAAGAATTAGCCCAGAATTGAACGATGACCCAGTTGGCTGATATAGCTCAAAGTGGATAGATGAATCCATCGGCTCTGTCTGGATAGCCTGCTTCCCGTATAAGCATCTCTTCTAACGGACCAGAACGAATAACTTTCTTCTCTTATCCAAACAGCTCAATAGACTCGGTCGTTAGTTAGAAACTGTCAGCCGAACATTATCCCCTTATCCATTTAGGCGGTTCTATAGGTGGTTGATAGGAGATGTCAACTGCCCATTAACTCTATATGTATCCCTAATTCCTAACAGAACGAAGAGAACGGACAACAAAAAAAATAAACAAGTAACAATTTCAAGATGCTTTACTTTAAGCACATTTTTCTCTCTTTTTAAAGACCCTTTTCATCAAGCGCATATCTCTAAGACTTTTCACATAAACATAAGTATTCCCAATTTGCATTCTATTTTTCTCATTCAACAAAGAAAAATGATTGACTTGAGTATCGGAGGATAAATCAGAAAGTGAATCTCGTCAATTCTTTGACCTTTTATTTATTATATTACACATGACCAATATTCAAAGCATACAGAGGCTAGATGCACTTCTAATTGGTCAAACTAGGAGAACCAATTCTTCGCTCTCTAATCTGTATAGTAATCTGGATCTGAGGATGTATTATTGGTGTTGTTTGTGAAAAATGACTAAAAAATCTGACTATCACATCCCTATAAAAACATGGTCAACGCTCCAGATACAAATCAACATGTCAATCAGAGATGCCACCTCATATGACAATTGTCCTCCCTTGGGCAGTCGTGTCGATGACCATCCTAATCTCTACGTTCATGCACTTACGATGTGGATGGATGATATATCCAAGGCCGTCCAGACCTTCTACACATGCTTGGATGAACGGCCAAATAAGGCTTCGTCTTTCGCCTCCCAAATTGCAACCTTCAAGTAGAGGAATTGGGGAAAGAAGCGTCCCACCGAGAAGGGCCATCCGCTTGACGACCTTGGGACCCAAGCTACCTCGAATAATAAGGTCCATCGCGCCTAGAGGGTTTCCTAAGTTACAAGACTCGGGAGGATAGCCTTGAGAGGTGAAATTCTCATTATTCTTGTGATGATAGGATGCCCTCAGACTAAGGAGGAGCCTCTCATAGCATGCACCTTTCGAAGGCTGTAAGCTGTCTACCTCTTATGCCATATAGAACCCCTTAGTGTTGAGGATCTACCTCCCCTCCTCAAATGGAGGAGAAAGTAAAAAAATGTGGCAACATGCGTTCGGAGGAGACGCTTTGGATGAACTGTAGACTTAAGAAGATCACCATTTATGATGAAGATCCTGGTATAGCCACTCTCTCACAAATTCGAGATGTTGATCCTAAATCCTTACAATGAGAGCACAGATCTAATGGATCATCTTAACCATTTCTACACCCTCCTAAACTTTCAAGGTCTGGATGAGACCGCAATGTGTCTATCCTTTCCCTTTACTCTTAAAGGGGATGCTCGAGTTTAGTTCTATCAACTTCAATCCAATGCGATCTAGACGTTCTAGGAATTGGCCAATAGTTTCTTGTCATAGTTTGCTTCCCTCGATGGGTTTGTCATTAGAATACAAATGGGGAAGGTCATCTATACCACAACCCTTTTTTTACCGATGAAAACGGGAATTACAAAGCTTTTTCCATCGAGAAAGAGCCACGAAGCTCTCCCCATTGAGAGATGGTCACGTATCAAACCAAATCATAAAGGTAGAGATCCCGAGTTCCAAGCAACGACACATGTGTACCAATGCACGACCCATACAGGTTTTCATGACTTTTTTCATACAAGTATATTGATACACAAATATAATATCTCAAATATTTATTCATTTTTTCATAAAATAATAAAACCCTCAAATATTAATAAAATCCCAAATCATTTGGTAAATAGGACATGTATGTATAAAAAAACAAATAGTGTAAATAAAAATAACATACATGTATATAAAACTTCTAAAATATAAACAAAACTTATCAGATACAAAAATAAATAAAAAATTAAGCGCAAGGATATTTGCCACAACCTTCTATTAAGTAAACCTAATAAAATTAT